>OY856414.1:644845803-645445803 GCA_963693085.1 Alisma plantago-aquatica | reverse complement strand
GCCTTTAATTCCTCATTTGTTCATAGTAGTTTAACAATCAAATCAACCTTCAAACCCTTAACCCTAGTCTCCACAATAGGAACCCAGCAAAACTAACCTAGCTCTAGTTCCCCCTCTTCTCCCTATGGATTGACCCTATACTTTCTGCTTACCTATACTATGATACGACCCCGTGTGCTTGCGGGCGTAGTTGTTTTAGTGTGAGTAGGTAGCCAGTTTAGGTTTTATAAATATCAAAAGTAAAATCACATCCCGTGCGTTCTGACCTCGTGGAGTGCATCTAGCCACCCTAGTTGGCTAGTGTGTACTCCTCTAGCGGAAGAGCACCCGTCAGTATAGTATTTAAGTTTGATTAAGCAGGAAAGATGCTAAAATGAGGAAGTTCATGGGGGAGGCATCCCTTAACAAGCCTCATTGACAATAAGCAAGATGTACTAGGAACAGAGCATCAAAAACTTCAAAAGAGTTATTCAGAGCCATATGAAAAACATCATCGCTACTGTTGAAGTAGCAAACTAATACCAGTCTCGTCATCTGCCATCTCCTTTAAGTCACAAAGAAAACGGGCCTCCGATTCGCCATCATCAGAATCCTCAGTCCCCTCCTCGACCTGCTTGGCTGCACATGGTGAGAATATGAAGGTCTGCACTAATATGTGATATCATGATATGCTTCACTCTCAACACGTTGTTGAAGTTATTGTTGTTTCTCTCAAGCCAAAGGTTCCAACTAATGGAGATGAAGATATCATCACCACTAAATGAAGTGAAGGGCCTATTAGGAGAGAGTTCCAAAGGAAATGTTGCTGATGAGAGATCAAGCTGAAAATGTTGAATAAAATGTGAGATGATTGTCAGTGAGAATTTGCAGTTGAAGAAAATGTGGTTAACCGATTCTGTGTTGTTGTGGCATAGAGAGAATCTTGAGGGGCCGTTGAAGCCTCTCTTAATGAGGTTTTGTTCAATGAGCAACTTGTTGTGTAGAAGTAGCCAAAGAAAGATTTTAAATTTTTGTTTCCTCTTTTGCTTCCAGATTTTTGAGGTGGGGGGACAGACCTCTGTAAGAGTGGTAAGTGTAATCTTTCTTCACAGAGTATGTGTTTCCCCATTTCTAGGTAATATGATTTGATTAATTTTGTTCAAGTGTCTGGATTAGGGTGGAGAGGTAGTCTGGGTTGAGATGTATGAGAATACATATTTTGAGCAAATTAATCTGTTATTGGTCAGTTGATTAAGCACTTTGGCAGTGTTGATCTTAGTGAGTTTGTTAGGTATGGACCAATTTGTGTGCTTGCTATGGATAGTGTTATTCTTTAACCATGGGTCGTGCCAAAAGGAGATTTTTAGATGGGAGTGTGGGGGTGTTAATGATCTGGGTTATTTTTTGAATGTTCTTGTTGATGTATTTCCAGAGAGGTGAGGCAGACTTTTTGGGCACTATGTGCCAGGGAGAGAATTTTTGTAATATTTGAAATTTACGAGACTGGTTCAGATTTTCCTCTTGTTTTTGGCCAGGTTGTTGGTGATTTTGGTGATAAGACAGAATGTGTGGGTGTCTATGTTAAGAATGCCCCAACCACCTTGGTCAATTGGAGCAGCAATAGTGTCCCAATTCACAAGATGGTAGTGACTTCCAGAGTTGGTGGAAGGAATATGGTTGTTCCAGAGGAATTTTCTACGAGTTTTATCAATGAGCTTTCTGGTCTTGGTAGGGAGGGGGATACAGGTAAGATAATGAGTGGTGATGGGTGTGATGACACTATTTAGGAGAGTAAATCTTCTAGCGAGGTTGAGGAAGTTATTTGTCTAAGATGAGAGTTCTCTATTGATTCTGTCAAGGATGGGTTTCCAAGTAGCATTTGTGATGTTGTGGGGTGATGGGGATTCTTAGGTATTGTATGGGGAAATCTTCGACCTTACATCTAAGGAGTTTCCTAAATCTGGCCAACTCTGAGAGGTCAATGTGAACTCCAAAGATGGATGACTTATGGAGATTTATTTTGAGTCTAGAGATGTAGGAAAAGATTCCTATTATTATGATGGTGTTGAGATAGAGGAGTCCTCTGGAGAGGTGAGGATCATGGTATCATCTGTGAATTGTATAATGTTCTCTTTGTATTCCAAAGGTGAGTGTATCAGTCCATTATCTTTGCCCAGTTGTATCATGCGGGAGAGAATGGTAGTGACTATGATGAACATATATGGAGAGAGTAGATCCCCTTGTCTAAGGCCATTTGTGTTTTTGAAATATCCGAAGGGAACACCATTTATAATAGTGGAGAAATAATTTGTGGAGATGCAAGCATGAATCCAGTTGACCTATTTATCAAGAAAAAGCCATGGAGCATTTTGGTGATACATTGCCAATTAATGTAAACAAAAGCTTTATCAAAGTCCAATTTGATGGTTAGTAAGGGTAATCTATTTTTATAACAGAGATGTATAGTTTCGTTAACCATCAGGTAGGCATCTTGTATACTTCTTCCTTTGAGGAAAGCATTTTGGTTGAGTGGGATGATTTTATTGATATGAGGTTTTATTCTATTTTCTAAAGTCTTGGCTATGATTTTGTAGGAGGTGTTGATGAGACTGATGGGTCTAAATTGGGAAATGAGGTCGGGTTGGTTGGTTTTTTTATGAGAGCGATAAAAGTTTTGTTTAGATGTTTGATGATATTGTGAACGTTTTCACTGTCATGAATAGTCGTGAGTAAAGCTAGGAAGTCTACCTTGTAGTGGTTCCAATTAGCAAGGTAGAATTCAACATTTAGTCCATCTGGGCCAGGTGATTTAGTTAAGCCTAAGGTTTTTATGGCCATGTCCAATTCCTCTGAGCTGAATGGTTTGGTAAGATCAAGAGGATGGTCAAGTTTTGAAGAACATATCATAGGCCAAACCAGGTCATTTAGGCAGGAGGGTAGGTGGTTGGTGTTGAAGATTTTTTTTGAAGTGTTCTATGATATGGTTTGTGATGGCAAATTTGTGGGTTGTGGTTCTATTATTGATCTGTAAGTATGTGATGGCATTCTTTCGGAAGTTATTGTTGCACATTTTGTGAAAGAACTTTGAGTTCTTATATCCTTCTTTTGCCCATGTGATTTTTGCTCTTTGTCTCCATTTTGTGTCAATGCAGTTTTTTGTGAAGTTCATGTCTGCTTTGATTGAAAGCACTAGAGCTGGGTCAGCTGTAGTGTCTTTGTTAACAAAAAGGAATTGTTGCTCAAGGTCTTTGAGAATTGCAGAGAGCTTATTTGGGTTAAGAAGTTTCCATTTTTTTATGCGGGCTTTAATTTTTTTTTATTTTTGAGGATATGGAGTCCAAGGTCTGTGGTCTGGGGGTCGGCTTGTTTCCAGTGCTCAACACATTTTAGTGTGAAGTTATCTAATGAGAGCTAGTAGTTATCAAAACAAAATGGTCTTTTTCGCCATGGTTCAGTGGTGGTATCAAGGATAAGGGGAAAATGGTCTGAGATGGCTCGGTGAGATGTGTGAACAGTGGAGAGGGGATGCTGGTCTTCCCAAGTGGGGGAGCAGATGAAGTGGTCTAATCTAGAGAAGGTTTGATTTCTTGACCAAGTAAAGGAGGCATTTGATAGTTTGAGTTCAATTAAAGTATGTCTAGTGAGAAGGTGGCTAAAATGTTTGTCGGAAGTAGACATGGGTTGTGATGAGCTAGTTGGGTTGTATCGATCTGAATTTTGGGTTATTAGATTGAAGTCCCCACCTAGGACCCAGGGAGACTTGGAGAATGATGGTTTTAGCTGGAATTTTATAGGCGTATACGCAGAATAACTCCTCTCTATTGATTACTCTATGCATATATATATGACGGCGGGTGAGGCCAAATTATAGTCTGCAATTACTCGTGCACATTAAGTGTATGTGTAAACAGAAACATTCACTGACACTGGGTGAGGCCGCGGCTTCAGCTGGCCCCAGCGTCCGTCCATTACTGTCGAGAAACATCTTGATTTCAAGTTTGCAGGTCCATACCAATCATTTATCTTTGAAGATTTTCATCATGCTACTTTCTAATAGTTTCAAGTTATTATTCTGAAATGTAACTGAAAACATCTAAACCGATGTTACTTAACTTACAAAATCTTGGACTCTTGGTGGCACGTCCATGATAGCATTGTAAAACCATATGTTTTATTATGGAAACAATGCGCATAGCTTTTAGATTAAGACACATTTCTACGATTTGTCTACGATCATTTACTCGGAACATTGAATGTCACCAAGTGGCTTTTGTTTCAAGCATCGAATTCTCACTCTTCAAGAAATGGAACTTGCATTACGCAAGCTGCACAATATTTTTCCATAAAAAGCCACTTGTTTGTTGCTTTTCTATTAGTCTTACATATATTTAAATATTGAAAACTTGTTATTTACTTTATTTCTAACCAGACAATGATTTAAAAAATATTCCATAAAAAGCCACTCGTTCTTTATGTCTTTATTTTTAGCTATGTTTGGCTTATGGTGAATCATAGAGAAGAAAAGGCGGGAAAATTAAAGGTGTCATTTGGAACATCGATTGGGAAGGAAAGACTTTTAAACTAATTACTTTGATGCATTAGCAAAAAAAAATTCCTAACTATTTTTGTCTTACACATAAATATATTTCATTTTAAGATTTTTTTATTGTTCATCAATAAATAATATTTTCTACTAATAATGTGTTTCATTCTAGATATCCTATCCTTTTATTACTCCCCCACCCCCACCCCCACCCCCACCCCCCCCCCGCACAAATTTTCACTAAAAATATATTTCACTTCGATTAAATTTCTTGTCAACAATTAATATTTCCTCTATGGGTATAGTTTTCCTCCCAATAATTTTTATTAAATATTATTTTGTCTTTGTTAGAATTTATTGTCAGAAGCTAGGTATATACCTAGACTTTGTTTCCATACAACTAATTAAATTTCCATTAAAAAAAACTATTTCCCTATAATTAACAACATTTTTTTTCATTCAGTAATCTTCTAAATGTTACTTTCCCTCCAAGAAATCCCAATAAATATTTTAATGCGAAATAAAATTTCTTATTGTTCTGATCATTTCTTTGTATACTCGTATCGTGATTTTTTTATTTATAATCAAAATTGAACTCATGAAATATTAATTGAATTTATTTAACAATATTCTAAATAACCTTAACCAAAAGTGAATTAACAATGTCTTATGGATCTCATATATTTTTATAGTATTTGCATTGTTGTTATAAATTTTGATTTGAATTTCATAATTATATAAAAATAATAAATTGATTTTATTTTCAAGTAAATATTATCTTATATTTTTAATTTATATATATATAATAGTACGTGTATATGCACATGTGCATTGACTAGTCTACTTATAATCCATAGATTCTTTGTGACTATAGTGTTTTCTTGCCTGATTCACAAGGGCTGCTTGTTGCGGAGAATATCAAAGTAACTTTAATGACGGGTGTCATCACACCACCCATATAATCTAGCAAAAACTAGCTAAAAGTACGTGATTAGTTGTTGAATTAGTCCATAAAATCTTAAATGTATGCTATCACACCTGACAAAAATGGTTGATGACTATTCAAAATTTAAGTTGAGTTTTTTTTAAGTTCATAATTAATAAAAACATTAATTACGTACCACTTGTTAAAAGATACAACTTGGTTAACATCGGATTGACTTTCTTTAGCATGTTTAATAAAAATTAAATAACAAAATGTAAAAAATAAACTAACCCAGTGACTTGATTAACAATCAACTCCTACTAATTTATAAGTACACAAATATGTGAATGGATTAGGAAGATTGGAATTATTAACACATACACATGTTGTTAGAACACAAATAACAAATGGGCCAATGAGCACATAGCCAAGTTATTAAAATACATACAAATGTAGTCGGCCAGTTGACCAGTTGACTCCTTCCAACTTGTAGCGTCTTGTTACCAACATTTAAAATCCATAACTATTTTTTCCGTTAGACTCATGATGCCTACGGCATTCTAATGTGCTAATATATATATAAAAAATAGTAAGAGAAAACATCTTGATCAAAAGTCAATTGACTACCTCTGACCAGTAAACACACAAATAGACTGGACCATTTAATTCTTAGACATAATGTTTGAATACGAAGAAAGGCTGAGATAATTAACACTTAGATAAGATGATTAGACACATAAATAAATTGCTTCAATGAGCCCAACTAATTTAATGAAATTTTCTTTTAAAAAGTGATGATGTCAAGTATATAATTAGAATGGATCGGTTACAAACTATTTGAACATCTGGTTGGAAAAATGAACATATAGCCAAATTGCTAGAACATGCACAGATTGGACAAACACATACCTAAACTGAGGCATTTGTATACCATTTTCATCCTCTTTTATTCAGTTTGACAAAAAAATTTGATAAAAGAATAATAATAAAAATAAAATAAGTAAACATGTCAATAACACCTAAGTATACACCTAACCCCGCTTGCCTTTTTACCAACAAAAATCAGACAATTGATTGACTTGATGGAACGATAAAATCCAAGCTAAAAATAAAAGCAATAAACATGTCAATTAATACCTAACCATAAGTCTAACACCGCTTGCAATTTTACCAACAAAAAGCAGACAATCGATTGACTTGATAGAACGATAAAATCCAAGCTAGCAACCAAACTGGTACATTAAACAAGTAAACATACAGCTGGAACTGTCTCTTATTTTAGATATAGACGATATATGTTAATGCTAATCCTTTAGTGGCCCGCTTTCAGTGCACAACCCATGATTGGCTGCCGTAAAAGAAAAGCAGACTGTAATACGGGTGGAAAAAGCAGTCGAGATACCAAGTGAAGAAGACAACCAAGTTACTTAACCATTAAAGAAGTTACTTTTGTTATATCGTACAATATTATATATACCAGCAAGCACGCAGGTAAAGATGTAGAAAAGCACACAGCTGACCTTTATTCATAGGGTTATGGATACCAGCCCCAAGATGATATGGTAACATTGTCGTAGGACGACTGACGCTAGCTGGCCAGACCATCCGTAATTTTCATGACATTGGGGGATGCAATGGCCTCATGTGGCCCACCAGATAACAGTACCTCCACTGATTTAGAGTGCCACTTACAACTACGACCTAGATTCCATCTGGGCCGAATGTTTTTTTTTTTGTCACCAGACTGGCACTAGTGACCAGAACGAAAATTGTTTGGGCCGAACATGCACGAGTATAAGATTAATAATTGCAAACTTATAAATAAACACATTCTCTCGTCTTCGAACAGTGACCATAAACGAGAAAGCAGAATATAAAAGACCAAATTAATTGGAGGTTTCACATGGCTGCTTTGTTGGTATAAATATTAAATTTGTAATAAATCGTACAACCCCTCCATACTCTTTCTTATATGATATAGATTAGCAGACAACCCTCCGTAGGATCCTTTATATTCAATATACATGAGATAGATAGACGAGGGTGAATAAAGCGGTGGAAACCGCAACTAGTTCTCAAGTCTTTGAGAAAAATTGAAATAATAAACAGTCCATCGTTGAACATAACAATTTCCAACGAGAAGTATGCGTTCAGTTCATTCTATCAAAGATATTATTTCAATAAAGAATTCTAGCTAGCGCTTTGATAAGAGAGGCGGGCCGTTAAATGGGCCGAGGTGGTCGCAGCCCCGTCTGCGTCTTGGTTCAACTATACTAGTCGAGATCCCGTATAGATATGATTACAGGTCAAGCGGCATTACAGCCAGACCCTGAGCTTGTAGATGTTACGCTCATAGTAGGGTATTTTGTTGTTCAGCTTTTATTAATCGTCTTTATTAGCTCCATCATGAATTTTCTACATTAGTAGTTGTCTTGTATTTCTTCTTTAAACTGAGTGGATGGCGTCTAGAAGATTCCCAGTTCAGATCCTGGTTAGCAACTTAGTGATCACATCCAACCAATATTTGAAGTTGACAAGCGCCAGCTTCTCCCTCCTATAATAATAGCCAATATTTATGTATTCAGTTCTCATACAACGTACCAGATTACCCAATGTTTGCAGGAGACTGTGACAGTCATGATCGAGAGTTGTGGATTATCCAAATCATATCATTCGACCTTCCAAACAGGTGGTTTGAAGTTAAAACGGGTAATCTTTCTCTTTTTTTCCCCAGGTAGATTCTCAAATTATTGGATTGGCATGCTGGGAATATATGGAGCACTTCTATTAGAGTTGGAATTTATGTAAATTTATTAGTAGCTCGAGCATGGGACCTATGGCCAAACCCTATGCTTCAGCGATAGACTATGGGTTACTTCTTATAAGAAATTTAGACAATCAAGCGGAAAAAAAATTCTTTACTATAACCACTGAGCAAACTCCTACTTGTGGGATAGGTTCCCCTATACACCATCATATAGGATGAGGGATCCCGAGAGGTTAATTGATTACAAAAGAATACCCCAAAGGCGGAGCCATTCATATATCCATATCCAACAAAGTTTTTCACACAAAGATCAAATGTGGATGCATGCAAGATGTAGGTGGGTTTGTCTACAAATTGGGTTGATTCCTACAATGCCACAATGCATTCCTCCAAAGTTTTCATAGGCAAAAATATCATCCTCAAACTTACAAGGGACCCTTATGCTAGAACCAGAATAATTGGCAAAAAATATTCTATTTATAAAACTATCATGAACCGGAAAAATTATCTTAGTAATTATCATATGCCAATAGTTTATGACCAAAATTTGGTTCTGTAATTAAATTAACATAGTTAGTATGATATATGCAAGTAGAGTCAACCGGGATAGATAATTAGAAAACCCTGTTTAGAAATATGGTTGTGGAAAACAAGAGTTTATCGACACCTAAATATTGATTGACGGCAAAATAGTTTAAACACTCTATTGGTAACCATGAATAGGTTTTGGAATTTTATTCATGGTTATTTTATTGGCATAAAACTAAATGTATAAAAGTAAAACAAACATGATAAGGATGTTAAAGTGTTCATTATGCTTTATACGGAAATACTAGATTCATGTTTTGAATCATGAAGAAAACACATAAATAATTTCATGATTACTCTAGCCAAGGGACAATAAGTAAGGAAACCATAAATAAGAAAATAGGTAAATGAAATATAATTATAGTCGTGGAAGGTGTCAGGGTACCTATGTTTCTCGATGAAACATTATTTCATAGTAATGTGGGGCTTGAAATGGTTCCTTATTGAAGGTGCTGAAAAAGATAGAACAAGATAAAACAAAACAATTCAATAAGTGAAGGTTCTAAACCTTAACATAATCAAAGACTTTCATTATTGACCTAGCATATTGTAGTTTGAGTTAAGATCTCTTATGATATGCCACGATACAGATCCATCCCAAGCAGTTAGGATGTGACCATGTTGGTTTAATAGATTATCTTAGAAAATTGATAATCATGTCAAACAAACAGATGGTTGATTTAAAGTCGTGTAGTTTTTTAAAAGATGTTTCAAATCATGTAGTACTTTGGATGACCAATCCCTAAAATGAGTCAAGAGCATATAGTAATTTGAGGTAGATTGATCAATATGGATAGAGAATTAGAACTCACGATATTAATTATACAACAGATTCTTGAAGTTACAACTACAATAGTAGTTAAAGTGTTGAGTTCTAGAACTAGTCAAAGAGAGTAAGCATTCAAATCAGCTAGATCATGACAAACTCAATTTGTGCAGCTAACTTATATATTCTAAATTTAATGAAAGAATATGAAAAATTAAAAATAATTACATTTAGAGTCCCTACTATTACTCCTAACCAGTTTTATGTTCTCCCAGTTTGTTAGAAACTCTATGTGAGAGGAAGGATCCCTCGAAGATATAATAAGACCATGAGATTGGATGTATGAATAGATTCACTCCATGTCTTTAGGAGAGTATAAGGGGGCAATGTTTGATGTTCAAACTGGGTTTATATATAGTTTATATTTTCAAAGGATGGAGGAAGCATTAAGGTTTTAGTGTGAATGTAGGACATCATCCCCTAATCATGTTGGAAAGTTGGCATGCAATGTCTTAAAAAAGTATATGTTCTCAAAGATCCACATGCTCACAAAATGTGGCATTCCTTCACATGATCAATGTAACAAATATCTTGTTTAATGGGTCTGTATCTTGAGGAGGAAAGTTGATTTCTTTGTTTGATATTATCCTATTTTACCCTTTTCAACTTAAGAAGCTTATGCAATTTCGAATAAATTTCAAAGTTCTTTTTTCCTATCTTGAATTGATTTAGTTAGGAAGGATAAAAAAGAATTGCAAAGGAAATTTGAAGACCAAGTCATCTCCCAATAATTTTTTAGTCTTTTCCTTTCCGTATTACTTGAATAAATCTACTAATTGTAGATAGAGGACAAGAAGAAACATGGAAGCAAACTTGCTTCCAAGTCATTTCCCTCTCCTTTTCCTAGTCACTTTGATCTACTTTAAAATAAAAAATTCCAAAAAGATATTTCATTCATTCTTGATGGAAATTGGTTAGAATATAGTTGAAGTTTCATCATTTGTTTATGGAAAGAAAAATACCATATCCAAACTAATAAAAAAATTAAATAAATTATTATTTGCTTATCACCCCTACTAGGAAGAAAGTAGATGAAATAAGTGTTTAAATAAGCAAAGAAAATTGAAATATATTTCAAACCTATGATCATAGATTGACGTAATCTTTATCATAGATTAAAGGATAAAAATCCAAAAGTCCGAACATCCAGGAAAAGTTCCTTGGTAAGGCCACAATCATAGGCTTGATGAAGTCAAGGCCCCTATTTTTTTCATGGTGAACTTAAAATGACACTAGTTAAGGGATAGTCTGACTAAAATGAGTTCAAGATCATAAAAATATGTATCATTGATGATTAGAAATACCATAATATCTTGAAAACCTTAAATGCAAGGAAAAAGCATATAAAGTATAAGATCAATCACAAATACATGTATTGGAAGCTTAGTGTAATGACTTGTTTTCAAATTAGTCATCTAATTAGGGTTTACTTGGATGATTGTATGCTTAACTAAGTTGATCATTGTTTAAAGCTCGATTAGTGACGGTACTTAATTTTTGATATTTTAAATATAATGAGAAGATTTAATCATACTTTGATTCACATAATTAGGGTTAAGGTTTGGAAACCCTAATCATCCCAAATTAGGGTTTTGATGACATATGAATACAGAATTTGATAAGTATAGTGTCTCACTAAATGATTTTTAGTATCCAAATTGATCTCTTCTTTCATTCTTTCTTCTTCAAATTCTTCTTCTTCTAGGTTCTTGAGTGAAGAGGAGAAGGAAGATTCTATTTTCTTGAAGCAAGGACTTGATTCAAGAATTAGAAGTAGTAGCTGGGCTACGAATTTCAGGTGTTTCACACCTGAGGTGAGTGTTTTTCTCCCTCCTAAGCTTTGTATTCATGTTGAAAGCCAAATTCTATCCGGCTAAAACAATCAGATACCTTGTTTATACATGTATACGATTGGATTTGATTTGGGAAAGATATTGGGGAATCCAAATTTACTGATTTTGATTATTTCTCATCAATTAAAACTTAATTAGTTCTTGTTATATTGATTGAGGATGCATGGGTATTCTTATGGGTAGATGACTATGGTATTTCATGTGAATTTTTCCTAAAAATCAGCCCAATGGCCGATATGCTTGGAATTTAATTGACATGTATAAAATCATATTTGAATTGTACTAGATTGTATTATACAAGTGTATTGTTGAATGTTAATTGTGACGGTCGATCCTTAAATCACGAAGTAAACTCAGTGGAAGCGTTCGATTAGCAGTAGAATTATGAAAAATCACTAAAAATTAAAACTTTTTAAGAGAAGATCTTTAAACCATAAAACTATTTTATAAGAAACAGGATAAACAGTTTACATCATGTTTCAACATTACATCTCTTTGGAATCACCTCTCGAGTGATTACATACATCTATTGCCCTGTTAACTGTACAAGGCAAGATACAACTAAAATCTCGAGGCTTAAAGCCAAAAACCTCAGACCTACTGACTCCTAGGACCTGAGAGTACAGAGACGACATAAGACATTCTATCTACAAGACTAGACAGTCAGTATCTCCACCTGAGATTCACTGCTGCCCCTGATGTTGTTGTTGTTGTTGTTGCTCATTCTTAGATGCGTTCCTTCGACCTCGTGGTCTACCTAAAAAAAGTAGAATCCCACGGGGGTGAGACAATTTAATAATTGTCCCAGCGAGAGTTATAACTCTCTGCCAGAAGCTTTGTTATTGCAATAAGGAATAACAGTAAGCAGTATAATTATTAACATTTAACAGCAGGTTTAATATCAAGTAAAACAACATTTCAATTATAACCTAATTGGATATCAAAGCATATCTCATTAAACAATATGAAGAACATATATAAACAATGTAACATCAATCATTGTTTCTCATAGTTTAGCCTAAGCAATTATGCTACACGGCTGATTATGTTTTCCAAACATTATTATGCCCTGCGGAGATGATGTATACCGCTCATACTCCAACTGACCATTACAAAATTGCACTGGTACCATACATAGGTCGTCAAAAGAGATGGATTCTTATGACCTCATCTTTCTCAGTCAGTAAGAGGATTTTCTTGCAGGACATCTTGTGTCTCTGCTATGATAGCTATCCAGGGTATTCTGGAAACTTCGCTATAGAGTCACTGTGGTGTTCTGTACTCTCTTCTTCATCGAAAGATCTCTTGTTTATCTCTCATCGATGCGGTATTGGTAATTCCCTCGGGGGATTGGTGATACATCATCCCGGTATGACATATAATGAAGGATTGATAGGGTAATGGTACATCCTACATCAATTCCTACATTAGGACGTAAGGATATTTGCATCCATAATCCCCCATATACTCAAAAGTATATGATCTAGGAGTTCCCTTGGGAAAGCCTATTTCACCATCATTTGGTCTCTGACAATGATGGATCTATGGTCAGGGCCCTACATGATATCATTATACTTGATTACTTAAGTACATTTCAGTATTCTTTTAGCATCATGCATGTTTTCAAACATAAACCATCAAAACAATAGCTATAAGGAAAGAATACTAAATGTATCAAATTTAACTCACATCAGTTATCATATGGATATCAATTCTTAACCATTTCATTACTATGATTTAAGAATAGGGGTGTTCAGACCCTTAAATCATCATAAGTCATCTAATTAGCATGACCTTGATGTTGTTCATGGCTCTTACAGCCCATTAATCTCATATGTTGCCACTTAAACTTAGGCAACATGGCATATATCACTATTCATAAAGCCTATAGTATGCCTTCAGTGAATATGATATCATAACCCTTACCTGGCTATTATCATTTCTTTATAAGAAACTACAGGGTCAATTCAATTGGTAATAATTAACAATTCATCTCTGAATAAGTAATTTATAAGCAGTAATAACCTTTCAATTCAAGGTTGTACCTTCATGTCTTCACTAAAGCTTGGTTCCCATTATTTAAATCAATTAGAGTTATTCAATCCCTTTTATTATAATAGGGAATAATGATTCCTCGTCTCATATTTCAATCATGAAGAATCATGCTTAAAAGCATAACCTGGAGTTAGGGTTTATCCCACTCAATTAAGGTTATTAAATCCCTTTTCCTTATAAGGCATAAGAATTCCTTATATTGTAATTTGTTCACAGGGTTCCATGTTTGAAAGTATAACCCATAACCCAGGATTAGGGTTAATGTACCCCATCTTATAGTTAGGGTTTCCTATTCATGTTATCAGTCCAACCCTAGCATACTACTCCACCACTCTTGGGAGCATACAAGATCATGATGAATGTTTACTTTCGATTACAGTACTCATTGAATATCATTAATGATCATCAATTCTAAGTATTAGCCCATTTCTCCTTCATATCATGTTATGATTACATCATACTTATTGATTTGGCTTACTCCCTTCCCAAGATGTAATAATCTACACTTATTGAGTACATTGAGTCCATTATGCCCGTGTTACAGGTAATTGCTTATCACTTACTCTTTGTGTCCTCTTATTTAAGGATAATGGTTTAGAGGTTCATTAAGGTATGATACCTTAGGTTGTTGAATGTGATATCTATCATATCTTGGTGTATCACTTTCTCCTCATTATTATCTTACTTAAGATAATTGGTTAACTTAGTATTAAGATATTTCTCTTTTAATACTTCATCCACTAACTTAATCCTTCCCTCATATGGTGAATGTATCATATATCAGAATTAACCAATTATCTTTAATGATATAGGGTTAAACATTGTTGATGTAGGATAAACCATCATCAACTATTCTAGGTATCTCCATTTTCAGGATGTTATCTACATCATGCTTTGATATACATCATTTGTAAGAGTTTCATGCCCATCCTTATTGTAAGGTGTAAAAGCATTTTCTCAATCATAGAGACATGTGGATCTAAACATCATTTTACCTCTTAAATCCTTATTTATTGAGATTATCACATTTATCATTCATAGGGCTCACTAACCCTATTTTATATGCTTATGACATAATAAACTTACATGATTGATTTAGCTACACCTTACTTCAATGTATTATTTAGTAGACCATCTCCAGGGTTTCATAACTAATAGGCCATAATTTAGGTTTACTATTCATTCTAATGGGGGTTCTTATAACATCCCCTTCAATTAGGGTTTCTATTTATATCACATCTCTCCTAGATTAGGTTTATGATTAATATCCCACCATTAGAGACTACTAATTCTCATTATGACATTCCCCTAGAATTAGGGTTTACTATTCACATTACATGATTTACCCTAGAATTAGGGTTCACTATTCACTTCTTAGTAAATTGAACTCATAGCTTCATCATGTATGAAAATCATCATCATTGATGCCCTCAACTTAGGTTAAGATTCATTAATCACCATAATTAGGGTTTCCATGATCTCACTTTGGTGGATCATACCCTAATCATGTGCATTCATTCATATTGAAGGTATTTTACTTGATTCTTATTCACATTAGGAACCCTCTCTCTCCTTTCACTACTAGATGATGATTACATCACTCTAGATTAGGTTAGATCAAGTCAACTTTGATTAACATAGGTCAAGTCATCACCATTATGGTCATTAGGGTTTGCTTGCTCAAGGGGTGTTGTCTACTTGAACCCTTCAAGGGTACCTTGGTAATCTTCTCCATTAATCATAAAATGGGTCAAACTACTAATCACTTAACCCCTTAATGTCTTTAGGTATCATTAGGGTTTAGATTAAACAACCATTGAACCATCTAAGCCTTCAAGGCATTAAGCAATATTAACCCTAAAAGTCTCCAAACGGTTTCACACTTCAACCTCCAAACGGTTATGAAACTGCATGGAGGGGTTGACCGTTTGGTAACTTTGACCTTCAAGACCGCATGGACATGTTCACACTCAAGACCGTTTGCCCTTAAACGGTCTTGAAACCGTTTGATCATGTTGACCGTTTGGGCAGGGTTGACTTTGAAACTGTTTCATAACACTGCATGACCAAAAGTTGAAACGGTTTTGAAACTGGTTGAGCCCAAGTGGTCTTGAGACCGTTTGGCCCCAAACGGTCTTGAGACCGTTTGGTCCAAATGTCTCAAAACTGCATGGATCTAAAAAGTGCATCAACGGTTGCAATTAATTAGGGTTTCCAATGTTGAACCCCTCAATTGACCTTATACTTGTTAACCACTTATCAATTGAGCTAATTAGGATTATCCTTAACCAATTTGACACTCAATTGACCCTCAATTGATAGCCAATTAGGGTTGGGACCAATTGAATTAGGGTTTATAATCGATCAACCATCAACATCCATCAACATGAATCTCATTGAAGTTGAACCCATCAACTATCACCCAGTTGGTACATGACTTGGCCCAAACGGTCTTGAGATCATTTGGACATCCTCCAAACGGTCTTGAGACCGTTTTCCCAAAGTCACACCAAAAACTAAGTCCATTTGTTAAAGGTTGAACCCTAATTTAGTCACAAATCAGCACTTTTGATTAATTCAACAACCTATTCTAATTGGACCTTCAATTGATAAAATTACCTTAACCCTAGACCTACAAACGGTCTTGGGTGATCACCAAACGGTCTTGAGACGGTTTGGTTGATCCCCAAATGGTTTTGAAACCGTTTGGGCCACTCAACCCAAACTTCAAAATAATTGGTCCTTGAAATCAACAATTGAACCCGATTAGGGTTTAGGTGATTAAGGTGCCTTCAACTTGTGATTTATTTGCAATTAGATGATGATTCATTGTAGATGATTAATTCATAATGTGTCCAGCAGACCCTCAAACTGTCAACACTTGATCAAATCTCCCAAATGGTTTTGAAACCATTTGAGTCTAAACAGTTTTGCAAACCGCATGAGTCCAAACGGTTTTGAAACCGTTTGGTCCCAAACAGTTTTGCAAACCGTTTGGATCATAGGTGGGAGACCGTTTGATAAAGTTGCCTAGGTATTCACGCCCATCGTCATCTACCTTGAGACTAAGGTATGTTCTTCACGGTTTTTCTTGCAAGAGTGCAAGAGGAAGATAGGGGGAAGAAGAACAAGCTACTATTTGCAAGAAAGAAGATTTGCATATCAAAGAAAAAGGGTTTAGAGTTATAAAACCCGCCTTAAGGTCGTCCCTAGAGATCCAAGATTCCAAGACTCTAATGGCATCTTGAGCTCCATAGGTTGTCCAAGGTTGTTTCTCCAAGAATTGGTTGGGAAAGATTGGCTAGAAAGGTGAACCAAGTAAGAAAAACCATAAAACCAACCTTGCAACCTAACTTCCTCCATGAATCCGAGCAAGATGATGGTCAATTCTTACCTAGAAAAGGTTGTCATTCTCCTCTGCTCTAGAGCTCTTCCCTCAGTCGGTTTAAGCAAGGGGATAAGGGAAGAAGTGAAGGAAACGGTCCTTTGTTTGCAAAGGAAGGGGTATATGTACTTTGGGTAAAACTTCATCATAAGGACATCTAGTTTCTTGTTTTCACATCTAGGTCCCTCTTTCCTTTAGGCACGTCCCTTCTCCTAATTTCATGAGCAAAACTCCTTCTAAAACCAAGGGCTAAAGGCAAAGAAGGTCAACTTATTACTAAGGTGCATATATACAAGGGTCTCTTTACTTACAACTTGGTGTTTTAATTACAAAGGTTACTTTTCTTATTTGATTATTCAATTGAAGTGCCATGTTCATCATTCTTACTCTAAATAATGCCAAGAGCCATAAAAGATACTCTAGAAGGTATATTTTACAAGTTGCACCCCATGTTTTGGGTAAATTGCACTTTACACCTAAATTAGGGTTTTAAGCACAAGGATTGCTTTACAAACTGTATCTTGATGCCCAAGCTTGGAGGATCCATAATACTTCATCATATTCATTCTTATGATGTCTTATCGTCAGAGGAACATCTTAACATGTGCAATTTACAAGTTAACCCCTCTAATTGGGTAATTTGCACATAGGTCCATGTATTACAAAATAATACTACAACATTGTTTAAAAAGGACAGAAATGGAAATATATGTTCCTCAGGAGCTTTAATTACATACCAAAAAAATAATCACAAGCATCTAATCTCACATTTAGGCAAAACACCTAGGGTTAGTTCATAACCCAGGTCAGGGATGTTACAAATTATAAACCCCTAACAAGGATTTCGTCCCCGAAATCCCAGAAAGAAAAGGGAAAGCAGATATTATTTAAGCATCATATTATCACATCTTTAGATAACATTTCATTATTAGGGAGTTTTTATAGAGTTTTGATCAACTTTTCTTGAGATCACAGTCACACTCGGTTATTTATTTGAGACCATATAAGTGCTTTCACACTTTGATTGTGTCATCACATCCGATAATCACCATACTAACTCTCCTTGTGATATGTACTAACTATCTCATTAGTTGTACATTCTCTTATCATAGGGAAAAGTTACTTATCAAACAAGGACTTATTTGATAGACATTTTGGAGAAAGATATGTTTATGAAAAACATAATCCCATAACATGTGATGTTCATATTAGTCTATATATCTAATTTAATTTCATGGTTGATCAATTTAGGTAATTAATATGATCATTTGATATATTGTTGCATTCTTATTTTGGTACCTATCATAGTGTTATCAACACATTACATCTCTTTCTACCTTTCTTCTTAGGATATTATTTATTACTTATTTTCTCACCTTAGAACCAAAGTCTAGGTTAAACTGATATCTTTATAAGTATCCATCACACAAACATATTTATTATTATCCTTACAACCTTACTGGTCAGGGTTGACCTTCTTTATTCTCACATTTCATATTTCATGATACTCATTAGGTTGTTTCAGAATGACTGCTTGATCAGAGCAATAAAAAAGATAACAATCTAAGAGTTTCCATATTTACTTTATCATCAGTAATTGTATACCTGGCCAGGGTATATAAATACTGAGATAAGGTAATATGCACTTATATACCACCATATTCCTTCTCTTTTCTTATTATCACAAGTATAAGCATTAATCTTGCTGAATTTTCTATCCATACCAATTCTTTAATACCCCATCTTCTTATGGAGGTAAGCATGCAACATGAAACATTTATTTTATACAACATTATAAGTCTTTATAGGACTAATCAAGGAAGGTTCAATCAATTACATTTTTCAAATTTTATCCAAAAGATCATAAAAATACATATAAGGAATTACCATTTATCTTGTCTAACTTGTCGTGGCTCGAGGATTATTCATTATCTCAGGCTGATTCTGCCTCAGAGGTTGATTTGCCATAACATTTCTGGCTCGGCAATCTCTTACCAGATGCCCAATCTGTCCACATTGATAGCAAGTTTTGGGTCCTCAGTGTGGTCTAAAGGGTTCCTTACCCTTTCTGGATAACCATGGCCTTGGTGTACTAGGTCCTGGTTGTGTTGGTGACACCAGAAGCTTCTTCCTTTTGGAATTACCAGGTCTCTGCTCCTGGGTTTGGATAAGCCTTTTCTCAATTCTTCGTTTATATTTCTCTTATGGACAATTATGTCTTATATGTCCAGGCTTCCTACACCTATAGCAGGTCCTGGTTTGTGGTTGTATTCTAACCCCTATATTACTATATATTGATTCAACAGACTGAGGTTGAGCACTGACTTGCTCTAAGTTCAAAGCTTCATCATTTACCATTGCTTCAACCACCTGTTGTGGGCTACATATTTTGTGGATATCCAAAACATCATCATTAGGAGCTGGTAATCGGGGTTGCATTACTAGTGCTTGATCCACTAGATACATCATGGTTGCCCTAAATTCCCCAAAAATGATTCCTAAGGAAGGATTCCTTATCATGGTTGGATTGGCTAGGGGAATCTCAGGTAATTGTCCCTCTCTTGCTTGCTCCTCTGCACCTCTTCTTGGTGTAGCATTGTTGCTCTCTACAGCAAACTCCTCATCCAATGCGGTCATCTTCAAGTTCTTCTCCTCCTATGTGAGCAGACGATACCATCAGATACACTGGATGACACTTAGAATAGACTCTACTACCTAAGTCTTATGTCTCTGTAGACTCAACGAACCTAGAGCTCTGATACCACTTAATTGTGACGGT
This sequence comes from Alisma plantago-aquatica, assembly GCA_963693085.1. Classification (NCBI taxonomy): domain Eukaryota; kingdom Viridiplantae; phylum Streptophyta; class Magnoliopsida; order Alismatales; family Alismataceae; genus Alisma; species Alisma plantago-aquatica. The sequence continues at coordinate 645,426,103 of OY856414.1, read as the reverse complement.
CGATCCGTAAATCACGAAGTAAACTCAGCGGAAGCGTTCGATTAGCAGGGGAATTATGAAAAATCACTAAAAATTAAAACTTTTTAAGAGAAGATCTTTAAACCATAAAACTCTTTTATAAGAAATAGGATAAACAGTTTACATCATGTTTCAACATTACATCTCTGTGGAATCACCTCTCGAGTGATTACATACATCCATTGCCTTGTTAACTGTACAAGGCAAGATACAACAAAAATCTTGAGGCTTAAAGCCAAAAACCTCATACCTACTGACTCCTAGGACCTGAGAGTACAGAGACGACATAAGACATTCTATCTACAAGACTAGACAGTCAGTATCTCCACTTGAGATTCACTGCTGCCCCTGATGTTGTTGTTGTTGTTGCTCATTCTTAGATGGGTTCCTTCGACCTCGACGTCTACCTAAAACAAGTAGAATCCCACGGGGGTGAGACAATTGAATAATTGTCCCAGCGAGAGTTATAACTCTCCACCAGAAGCTTTGTTATTGCAATAAGGAATACAATAAGCAGTATAATTATTAACATTTACAGCAGGTTTAATATCAAGTAAAACAACATTTCGATTATAACCTAATTGGATATCAAAGCATATCTCATTAAAGAATATGAAGAACATATATAAACAATGTAACATCAATCATTGTTTCTCGTAGTTAAGCCTAAGCAATTATGCTACACGACTGATTATGTTTTCCAAACATTATTATGCCCTGCGGAGATGAGGTATACCGCTCATACTCCAACCGACCATTACGAAATCACGTCGGTACCATAGATAGGTCTTCAAAAGAGCCAGATTCTTTTGACCTCATCTTCCTCAGTCAGTAAGAGGATTTTCTTGCTGGACATCTTGTGTCTCTGCTATGATAGCTATCCTGGGTATTCTGGAAACTTTCGCTATAGAGTCACAGTGGCGTTTTGTACTCTCTTCGTCATCGAAAGATCTCTTGTTTATCTCTCATCGATGCGGTATTGATAATTCCCTCGGGAGATTGGTGATACATCATCCTGGTATGACATATAATGAAGGATTGATAGGGTAATGGTACATCCTACATCAATTCCTACATTAGGATGTAAGGATATTTGCGTCCATAATCCCCCATATACTCAAAAGTATATGATCCAGGATTTCCCTCGGGAAAACCTGTTTCACCATCATTTGGTCTCTGACAATGATGGATCTATGGTCAGGGCCCTACATGATATCATTATACTTGATTACTTACGTATATTTCAGTATTCTTTTAGCATCATGCATGTTTTGAAACATAAACCATCAAAACAACATCTATAAGGAAAGAATACTAAATGTATCAAGTTTAACTCACATTAGTTATCATATGGATATCAATTCTTAACCATTTCATTACTATGATTTAAGAATAGGGGTGTTCAAACCCTTAAATCATCATAAGTCATCTAATTAGCATGACCTTGATGTTGTTCATGGCTCTTACAACCCATTAATCTCATATGTTGCCACTTAAACTTAGGAAACATGGCATATATCACTATTCATAAAGCCTATAGTATGCCTTCAGTGAATATGATATCATAACCCTTACCTGGCTATGATCATTTATTTATAAGAACCTGCAGGGTCAATTCAATTGGTAATAATAAACAATTCATCTCCGAATCAGCAATTTATAAGCAGGAATAACCTTTCAATTCAAGTTTGTACCTTCATGTCTTCACTAAAGCTTGGTTCCCATTATTTAAATCAATTAGGGTTATTCAATCCCTTTTATTATAATAGGGAATAATGATTCCTCGTCTCATATTTCAATCATGAAGAATCATGCTTAAAAGCATAACCTGGAGTTAGGGTTTATCCCACTCAATTAAGGTTATTAAATCCCTTTGCCTTATAAGGCATAAGAATTCCTTATATTGTAATTTGTTCACAGGGTTCCATGTTTGAAAGAATAACCCAGGTTTAGGGTTAATGTACCCCATCTTTCAATTGTTAGGGTTTCCTATTCATGTTATCAGTCTAACCCTAGCATACTACTCCACCACTCTTAGGAGCATACAAGGACATGATGAATGTTTACTTTCGATTACAGTACTCATTGAATATCATTAATGATCATCAATAATAAGTATTAGCCCATTTCTCCTTCATATCATGTTATGATTACATCATACTTATTGATTTGGCTTACTCCCTTCCCAAGATGAAATAATCTACACTTATTGATTACATTGAGTCCATTATGCCCCTGTTACAGGTAATTGCTTATCACTTACTCTTTGTGTCCTCTTATTTAAGTATAATGGTTTAGAGGTTCATTAAGGTATGATACCTTGGGTTGTTTAATGTGATATCTATCATATCTTGATGTATCACTTTCTCCTCATTATTATCTTACTTGAGATAATTGGTTAACTTAGTATTAAGATATTTCTCTTTTAATACTTCATCCACTAACTTAATCCTTCCCTCATATGGTGCATGTATCATATATCAGAATTAACCAATTATCTTTAATGATATAGGGCTAAACATTGTTGATGTAGGATAAACCATCATTAACTATTCTAGGTATCTCCATTTTCAGGATGTTATCTACATCATGCTTTGATATACATCATTTCTAAGAGTTTCATGCCCATCCTTATTGTAAGGTGTAAAAGCATTTGCTCAATCATAGAGACATTTGGATCTAGACATCATTTTACCTCTTAAATCCTTATTTATTGAGATTATCACATTTATCATTCATAGGGCTCACTAACCCTATTTTATATGCTTATGACATAATTATCCTGCATGATTGATTTAGCTACACCTTACTTCAATGTATTATTTAGTAGACCATCTCCAGGGTTTCATAACTAATAGGCCATAATTTAGGTTTACTATTCATTCTAATGGGGGTTCTTATAACATCACCTCCAATTAGGGTTTCTATTCAAATCACATCTCTCCTAGATTAGGTTTATGATTAATATCCCACCATTAGAGGCTACTAATTCTCGTTATGACATTTTTACTATTCACATTACATGATTTACCCTAGAATTAGGGTTCACTATTCACTTCTTAGTAAATTGAACTCATAGCTTCATCATGTATGAAAATCATCATCATTGATGCCCTCAACTTAGGTTAAGATTCATTAATCACCATAATTAGGGTTTCCATGATCTCACTTTGGTGGATCATACCCTAATCATGTGCATTCATTCATATTGAAGGTATTTTACTTTATTCTTATTCACATTAGGAACCCTCTCTCTCCTTTCAATACTAGATGATGATTACATCACTTTAGATTAGGTTAGATCAAGTCAACTTTGATTAACATAGGTCAAGTCATCACCATTATGGTCATTAGGGTTTGCTTGCTCAAAGGGTGTTGTCTACTTGAACCCTTCATGGGTACCTTGGTAATCTTCTCCATTAATCATAACATGGGTCAAACTACTAATCACTTAACCCCTTAATGTCTTTAGGTATCATTAGGGTTTAGATAAAACAACCACTGAACCATCTAAGCCTTCAAGGCATTAAGCAATCTTAACCCTAAAAGTCTCCAAATGGTTTCACACTTCAACCTCCAAACGGTTTTGAAACCGCATTGAGGGGTTGACCATTTAGTAACTTTGACCTTCAAGACCGCATGGACATGTTCACACTCAAGACCGTTTTCCCTTAAATGGTCTTGAAACCGTTTGATCATGTTGACCATTTGGGCAGGGTTGACTTTGAAACTGTTTGATCAAACTGCACGACCAAACCGCATGACCAAACCGCATGAGTTGAAATGGTTTTGAAACCGTTTGAGCCCAAACGGTCTTGAGACCCTTTGGACTCAAACGGTCTTGAGACCGTTTGGTCCAAATGTCTCAAAACTGCATGGATCTAAAAAGTGCATCAATGGTTGCAATTGATTAGGGTTTCCAATGTTGAACCCCTCAATTGACCTTATACTTGTTAACCACTTATCAATTGAGCCAATTAGGGTTATCCTTAACCAATTTGACACTCAATTGACCCTCAATTGATAGCCAATTAGGGTTGGGACCAATTGAATTAGGGTTTATAATCGATCAACCATCAACATCCATCAACATGAATCTAATTGAAGTTGAACACATCAACTATCACCCAGTTGGGCCATGACTTGGCCCAAACGGTCTTGAGATCGTTTGGACATCCTCCAAACGGTCTTGAGACCGTTTTCCCAAAGTCACACCAAAAACTAAGTCCATTTGTTAAAGGTTGAACCCTAATTTCGTCACAAATCAGCACTTTTGATTAATTCAACAACCTATTGTGATTGGACCTTCAATTGATCAAATTACCTTAACCCTAGACCTCCAAACGGTCTTGGGTGATCACCAAATGCTCTTGAGACCGTGTGGGTGATCCCCAAACAGTTTTGAAACCGTTTGAGCCACTCAACCCAAACTTCAACATAATTGGTCCTTGAAATCAACAATTGAACCCGATTAGGGTTTAGGTGATTAAGGTGCCTTCAACTTGTGATTTATTTGCAATTAGATGATGATTTTTTGTAGATGATTAATTCATAATGTGTCCAGCAGACCCTAAAATGGTCAATGCTTGGTCAAACCTCCCAAATGGTTTTGAAACTGTTTGAGTCTAAATGGTTTTGCAAACCGCATGAGTTCAAACGGTTTTGAAATCGTTTGGTCCCAAACGGCTTTGCAAACCATTTGGACCATAGGTGGGAGACCGTTTGATAAAGTTGCCTAGGTATTCATGCCCATCGTCATCTACCTTGAGACTAAGGTATGTTCTTCACAGTTTTGCTTGCAAGAGTGCAAGAGGAAGATAGGGGGAAGAAGAACAAGCTACTATTTGCAAGAAAGAAGGTTTGCATATCAAAGCAAAAGGGTTTAGAGTTATAAAACCCACCTTAAGGTCGTCCCTAGAGCTCCAAGCTTATAAGATTCCAAGACTTTAATGGCGTCTTGAGCTCCATAGGTTGGCCAAGGTTGTTTCTCCAAGAATTGGTTGGGAAAGATCGGCTAGAAAGGGGAACCAAGTAAGAAAAACCATAAAACCAACCTTGCAACCTAACTTCCTCCATGAATCCGAGCAAGATGATGGTCAATTCTGACCTAGAACAGTTTGGCCGTTCTCCTCTTCTCCAGAGCTCTGCCCTCAGTAAGTTTAAGCAAGGGGATAAGGGAAGAAGTGAAGGAAACAGTCCTTTGTTTGCAAAGGAAGGGGTATATGTACTTTGGGTAAAACTTCATCATAAGGACATCTAGTTTCTTGTTTTCACTTCTAGGTCCCTCTCTCCTTTAGGCACGTCCCTTATCCTCATTTCATAAGAAAAACTCCTTATAAAACCAAGGGCTAAAGGCAAAGAAGGTCAACTTATTACTAAGGTGCATATATACAAGGGTCTCTTTACTTACAACTTGGTGTTTTAATTACAAAGGTTACTTTTCTTATTTGATTATTCAATTGAAGTTCCATGTTCATCATTCTTACGCTAAATGATGCCAAGAGTCATAAAAGATACTCTAGAAGATATATTTTACAAGTTGCACCCCATGTTTTGGGTAAATTGCATTTTACACCTAAATTAGGGTTTTAAGCACAAGGATTGCTTTACAAGCTGTATCTTGATGCCCAAGCTTGGAGGATCCATCATACTTCATCATATTCATTCTTATGATGTCCTATCATCAAAGGAACATCTTAACATGTGCAATTTGCAAGTTAAACCCTCTAATTGGGTAATTTGCACATAGGTCCCTGTATTACAAAACAATACTACAACATTGTTTAAAAAGGACAGAAATGGAAATATATGTTCCTAAGGAGCTTTAATTACATACCAAAAAAAATAATCACAAGCATCTAATCTCACATTTAGGCAAAACACCTAGGGTTAGTTCATAACCCAGGTCAGGGATGTTACATTAATGGAGTTAAATGACCACATATCCTGATTAGGATTTGTGTTGAGGAAGTGAATCAAATGAGTCAATTAATTAATGTATACTTATGATTGGAGAATGAAATGTGAGAAAATGGAAACTAGGATTTCTATGTTTGTGAATAACCCTAATGAACCCTTGAGTAATGATTGGAATACTGGATGATATGGTTCTTATGATATGTTGAACTAAGGAATGACTTCTTGAAAACCCTAAAAGTTTTTTATTAAGAATATTATGAGTGATAAAACTAGAACTTGTATATGATGTTGTAAATGCGATCAAATGTTGAAATTGAAGTTATAAATACTTCAATTGGATATGATGAGTCTTACTAATATCACCTAAGTCCAATGTATTTGTTTTAGTATAATAAAGAATGATCATTGTTGATTATGGGAATGACAATAGTAGTTAATGACAAGGTACACTTATCTGAATATAAGAGACAATATGAACAAGATGTACTTAATGGTGATTGCAAGATAAATATGAAACTAATGAAGATAGTATGATGAAGTAGTTTATCTTTTATTTAATTACATATGGATTAACCCAAACTAAATAAAATATACTAAGAATTGTACTTTGATAAATGTTATGTAGAAGAGAAGCATTGTATGTAAAGTGAATCAAGAAAGTTTGGTCCAGATGATGTAATGAACATGAAATAAAAGAAGGTGAGACTACTGGGTATAAAATGATGGAAAAAGATAGGAATTATTATATGATTCTAAGAATGTAACTCTTACCCTAAAATGATGAGTTTGATGATGCTAATGAATGGCAATCTCAAATGGGTGATTAATGTAACATCCCTAACCTGGGTTATGAGCTAACCCTAGGTGTTTTGCTTAATTATGTAATTAGATGCTTGTGATTATCTTTTGGTATGTAATTTAAAGCTCCTGAGGAACATATATTTCTATTTTTGTCCTTTTTGAACAATGTTGTAGTATTGTTTTGTAGTACAGGGACCTATGTGCAAATTACCCAATTAGAGGGTTTAACTTGCAAATTGCACATGTTTATATGTTCCTCTGGTTTTGAGACATCATAAGAGTGAGTATGATGAAGTGTTATGGATTCGTCAAGCTTGGGCACCAAGATGCAGCTTGTAGAGTAATCCTTGTGCTTTAAACCCTAGTTTTGGAGTAAAGTGCATTTACCCAGAACCTGGGGTGTAACATGTAAAATACACCTTCTAGAGCATATTTTATGACTCTTGGAATCAATTAGATTAAAAATGATGAAGAGGGCACTTCATTTGAATAATCAAATAAGATGGATAACCCTTGTAATTAAATAATCAAGTTGTAAGCAAAATGGCCCTTTTAGTAGGATGTTTGGCTTCCTTTTTCTCTAGACCTTGGTTTAAGAAGATTTTTGCTTAAGTTTTGAGAAGGAGGGACGTGATTTTAAGGAGAGAAGGACCTAGTTGAGAATAGAAGGAAAAGGTTGTCCTTATCTTGAAAATTCACCCAAAGTATATATACACCTTTTCTTACTTAGCAAGGATCGTTTCCTTCACTACCCTTCTTATCTTCTATTGTGACCGACTAAGGGAAGAGATCTGGAGTAGTGTAGAATGGCTAAGTGAAGTTGGGTAAGCTTTGGTTGCCTTTTTGCTCGAATTCATGGAGAAAGTCATGATTCAAGGTTGGCTTGCTAGTTTTTCTTACTTAGTTCTTCTTTCTAGCCATCCTTTCCTACAAATTCTTGGAGAAGCAACCTTGGACGGCCTGTGGAGCTCAAGACGCCATTAGAGCTTGGAAGCTTGGAGCTCTAGGGACGACTTCAAGGCAGGTTTTATATCTCTAAACCCTTCAACTTTGTTAAGCATCTTTCTTTCTATGTGATAGTTGCTTGTTCTTCTTTCCCCCATCCTTCCTTGCATTCTTGCAAGAAAAACCATGAAGATAAGGCCTTAATCTTGAGCTAGAAGAAGATGGGCTTGAAAACCAATGTTACTTTACCAAACGGTCTTGCACCCTTAGTCTAAACGGTTTGTAAAACTGTTTGGAACCAAACAGTTTCAAAACTGTTTGGATTCATGCAGTTTCACAAGACTGTTTAGATTCAAACGGTCTCCAAGACCGTTTGGATGGGTTGACCAAGCATTGACCATTTGGGGGTCTGCTGGACACATTATGAATTAATCACCTACAAAGAATCATTAACTAATTGCAAGCAAATCTCAAGTTGAAGGCACTTTAATCACATAAACCCTAATCGGGTTCATTTGCTGATTTCAAAGGACCAATCATGTTGAAGTTTGGGTTGAGTGGCCGAAACGGTTTCAAAACCATTTGGGGATCACCCAAACGGTCTCAAGACCGTTTGGTGATCACCCAAGACCGTTTGGAGGTCTAGGGTTAAGAGAATTTGATCAATTGAAGGTCCAATCATAATAGGTTGTTGAAACAATCAAAGTGCTGATTTGGTGACCTAATTAGTGTTCAACCCTTAACAAATTGACTTAGTTTTTTATGAGACTTTGGGAAAACGGTCTAAAGACCGTTTGGAGGATGTCCAAACGATCCCAAGACCGTTTGGGGTCAGGTCATGGTCCAATTGGGTGATGGTTCAATGGGTTCAACTTCAATTAGACTCATGTTGGTGAATGTTGAAAGTTGATCGATTTCCAACCCTAACTCAATTGGTTCCAACCCTAATTGGCTATCAATTGAGGGTCAATTGAGTATAAAATTGGTTAAGAATTAACCTAAATATGTTAATTGATAAGTGGCTAACAAGTATGAGATCGATTGAAGGGTTCAACATTGAAAACCCTAATTAATTGCAAGTGTTGATACACTTTTTAGGTCCATGCGGTTTTGAGATGTTTGGACCAAACGGTCTCAAGACCGTTTGAATCCAAACGGTCTCAAGACCATTTGGGGGAAACGGTCTCAAGACCGTTTGGGACCAAACGGATTCAAAACCGTTTGGATTCATACGTTTTCAAAACCGTTTGGATTTATGCGGTTTCAAGGCTGATTTGCTCAAACGGTTTCAAAGTCAAACTTGGCTATATGGTCAACGTGACCAAACAGTCTCAAGACCGTTTTGGGGCAAATGGTCTTGAGTGTGAACTTGTCCATGTGGTCTTGAAAGTCAAAGGTACCAAACGGTCAACCCTTCCATGCGGTTTCAAAACCGTTTGGAGGTTGATAGTTCAAAACTGTTTGGGGTCTTTTAAGGTCAAGAATGCTTAATGTTTTAAAGGCTTAGATGGTTCAATGCTTGATTAACCTAAACCCTAATGATACCTAAAGATAATGACGGCACAAGTAATGAGTTGGTTGAGGTATGCTATGATTAATGGTAAACATTATCAAGGTACCCTTGAAAGGTTCAAGTAGGCAACACCTCTTGATCAAGCAAACCCTAATTATGGTGATTAATGAATCTTAACCTAATTTGAAGGCATCAATGATAATAATCTTCATACGTGACGATGCTATGAGATCAATTCACTATGAAGTGAATAGTAAGGGAATGATCATAGCCATGATAATGCTTTATAAATTGCTGATCTGGAAATGAATTGTTTATTATTATCAGTTGAATTGACCATGCAGGTTCTTATAAGGGAATGATCATAGCTAGGTAAGGGTTATGCTATCATATTCACTGAAAGCATGCTATAGGCTTTATGAATAGTGATATATGCTATGTTGCCTATGTTTAAGTGGCAACATATGAGATTGATGGGCTGTAAGAGCCATGAGCAACATCAAGGTCATGCTAATTAGATGACTTATGATGATTTAAGGGTTTGAACACCCCTATTCTTGAATCATAGTAATGAAATGATTAGGAATCGATATCCATATAATAACTGATGTGAGTTAAACTTGATACATTAGTATTCTTATTTTATAGCAGTGTTTTAATAGTTAAATGCTTGGAAAACATGCTTAATGCTAAAAGAATACTGAAATGTTCCTAAATAATCAGGTATAATCATACCATGTAGAGCCCTGATCATAGATCCATCATTGTCAGAAGCCAAATGATGGTGAAACAGGTTTTCCTAAGAGAACTCCTGGATCTCATACTTTTGAGTATGTGGGGGATTATGGATGTGAATATCCTTACATCCTTGTGTAGGAATTGATGTAAGATGTACTTTAATCCATCAACCCTTCACTATGTGTTTATGTCGGGGTAATGTATCATTAATCTCCCGAGGGAATCTTTAATGTCACATCGATGAGAGATAAACAAGAAATATTTCGATGGCAAAGAGAGTACAGAATGCCACTGTGACTCTAATAGCGAAGTTGCCAGAATACCCTGGAAAGCTATTATAGCAGAGACACGAGATGTCCTACATGTTGATCCTCACACTGATTGAGGAAGATGAGGTCATAAGAATCCGGCTCTTTTGATGACCTATGTATGATACTGATGTGACTTAGTAGTGATCGGTTGGAGTATGAGCGTATACCTCATCTCCGCAGGGCATAATAATGTTTGAAAAACATAATCAGCCGTGTAGCATAACTGCTAGGGTAGATCTATGAGAAACAATGATTGATGTTACATTGTTTATAAATGTTCTAGTTAAATAATCAGTATGCATGTTCTTCATATTCCTTATTGAAATGATTGCTTAAGTAAATGTTGCTTTACGTAATCCTAAGCCTGTTGTTGAATGTCTTAAAGCTTATATTGTTTATGATAACCTTTCATTACTATAACAAAGCTCTTGGCGGAGAGTTATAACTCTCGTTGGGACAATTATTCAATTGTCTCACCCCTGTAGATTTCAACTTTTTAGGTAGTCACTGAGGACGAAGGAACCAATCCGAGGGTGAGCAGTATCAGCAGCAGCAACACCAGGGGCAGCAATGAATCTCAAGTGGAGATACTGACTGTCAATCCTTGTGGATAGTATGTCTTATGTCGTCTCTGTACTCTCATGTCCTAGGAGTCAGTAGGTCTGAGGTTTTTGGCTTAAAGCCCTGAGATTTTGTTGCATCTTGCCTTGTACATATAACAGTGTAATGGATGTATGTAATCACTCAAGAGCAGAGATGTAATGTCAAAACATGATGTAAATAGTTTATCTCATTTTCTTATAAAAGAGTTTTATGTTTTAAAGATCTCTTTCCAAAAAGTTTTAATTTTTAGTGATTTTTCATATTCCGCTGCTAATCAACCGCTTCCGCTAAGTTTACCTCCTGATTTATAGTTCGGATCCCACAAATTAAGTGGTATCAGAGCTCTAGGTTCGCTGAGTCTATAGAGACATAGGACTTAGGATGTCGAGTCTATTCTTAGTGTTTTCCAGTATATCTAATAGTGTCTTCTTATCCTCAGGAGAAGAATATAAGTAAGGATGTCTGGACCACACGAGGAGTATGTGGCAGAGAGTAGTGTTGCTGCAACCCAAGAAGGTGCAAGGAACCCGAAGATAGAGCAACCTGTGCCTGAGCCACCCCAGTTCAATCCAGTCGACATGGGGAACCCAGCTGTCTAGACTATGTTTGGGCAGTTTATGACTACCATGACACATATAATAGATAGGATGCCCATGCCTACACCTAGGGCACCTTCCCAGTCTGAAGCACAAGGAATCGGCAAGACGTTCGAATGACTTCGCCGAGTCGGAGCAACTGAATACTTTGGAAAAGCTGATCCCACAGATGCCGACCTGTGGTTAACCGAGCTCGAGAAGGCCTTTAGAATTCTGAACATCCCAAAAGCTGAGAAGGTTAGACACACTGTCTATCTTCTCAAGGGGAGTGCTGGTCACTGGTGGACCATGGAAGAGAAGAAGAGGCATGGTTTAGAGGCTACATGGGAAGTCTTTCGTCGGGAATTTGTCAATAGATATTTCCCTAAGACGTTCCTAGATGAGAAAATCACTCAGTTTGAGATGTTAAGGCAAGGTCTGGTGAACGTTAGCAAATACAAAGCTAAGTTCATGGAGTTGTTGCGGTTCTGTCCGCACATGGCTGCTACCGAGGAAGAAAGGATTAGGAGGTTCGAGAAAGGGTTGAACGCTGAGTTGACTACTCCCGTGTCTACCCTAGAGAATCGAAAAGGGTTTGCTACCTTCGTTGAGTCAGTCTGAAGTATAGAGAGGTTCGTATCTGAGAAGAGGCAAACCCATAGCAAGAGGATGTATCCTCAGTTCCAGGGATCTTAATCCAGAGACTTCAAGAAGCCTAGGTTTTCTGCGCCTACACCACCACCACCTAGACCTAGTGCTCAGACACAGTGGACACCGAGTAGAGGTAGAGAACGAAGCCTACCACTACAAGAGGATTGCAGTTCAGCATCGATGTCAGTCACAGGACCACCCAGACCACAGCAACAAGACAGAAGCTGTTACATATGTGGGAAGATGGGGCATCTAATGAAAGATTGTAGAGCTAGATCAACAAGTGTAACACAACCACAGAGGCAGAGTCAGCAAGGATCCCAGAGGAGGCAGTTTCCAGGAGCAGCTAGAGGACATAGACAAGCGTCCCAAGCTAGATCGTCAACACTAAATCAACCACAGGCGACAACAAGGTTCTATGCAATGAACCCACCTGATGTAGTGATCAACCCTCAGGTTGTGGCAGGTCAGATGGAGTTGTTATATTCTGATATGTCTACATCCTGTGTTGTATCTGTTTTGATTGACCCGGGTGCTACACACTCCTTTATCACTGGAAGAGTGATTCGTAACTGCAATATGATAGCCAGTCATAGGGCAGATAGCCTGTTGCTTGAGACTCCATTGAGAGGGTCTGCTGTGTTGCAGGAGGTATGCTCTCCCTGCATCCTCTTATTTTTGATCATCGCATTCAAGTGGATCTTATACCACTTGAGATGCAAGGATGTGATATAATCCTAGGGATGGATAGCTTGGAAAGGTATAGGGTTGTCTTGGATTGTGAATCCAAGCAAGCTGTGTTTGTTGATGATAGAGACACCTAGATCTTTCAAGGAGAGAGAAAGATTCTACCTACCTATCTTGTATTAGCTATGGTTGCTGAGAAGCTGATGAGGCAAGGATGTTATGCATTCTTGGCCCATGTAGTAGTTACTACCATGGAGAGTCCTAACCCTACTGAAGTTCCTGTAATCAGGGAATTTGAAGATGTATTTCCTGAAGAACTTCTAGGTGTGCCACCACCTCGGGAAATTGATTTTGAAATCAATTTGATCCCAGATACACAACCTATAGCACAGACACCGTATAGGATGGCACCTGCCGAGATGGCAGAACTCAAGAAACAACTGCAAGAGTTTCTTGAGAAGGGTTTCATCCGACCGAGTACTTCACCTTGGGGTGCTCCGGTCCTTTTCGTTAAAAAGAAAGACGGATCAATGTGGTTGTGCATTGATTATAGACAACTAAACAAAGTAACAATAAAGAATAAGTACCCTCTGTCGAGGATTGATGATCTTTTTGACCAGTTGTGTGGTGCAACCATCTTCTCGAAGATAGACTTGAGGTCAGGATATCATCAACTCCGTATTAAGGACAGTGACATACCCAAGTATGCCTTTAGGACAAGGTATGGTCACTATGAGTTCACAGTTATGTCGTTTGGGCTAATTAATGCACCAGCTGCATTTATGGAACTCATGAATAGAATCTTCCGACCTTTCCTTGATCAGTGCATTGTTGTCTTTATAGATGACATTCTGATCTATAGCAGAGATGCTCAACAACATGAACAGCATCTTTGTCAGGCTCTAACCTTGCTAAGAGAAAAGAAGCTATACGCTAAGTTTAGCAAGTGTGAGTTCTGGATACCAGAAGTATCTTTCCTTGGACACGTAATATCTGCCTCGGGTATTCGTGTTAAACCTAAAAAGGTAGAATCTGTTCTACAATGGGAACAGCCAAAGACACCGACGGAGATCCGTAGTTTCTTAGGGTTGGCTGGTTATTACCGAAGGTTCATTAAGAACTTCAGTTCTATAGCCTTACCCTTGACCAAGCTGACCTGGAAGGATGTTACTTTTGTTTGGAGTGATAAGTGTCAACAATCTTTCCAGCTATTGAAGGAGAGGTTGACAAGTGCACCTGTACTTGTGTTACCTGAGCAAGGCAAAGGATACATGGTTTTTTGTGATGCCTCCAAGAATGGACTCGGATGTGTGTTGATGCAGGATAAGCAAGTGATTTTTTTGCTTCTTGACAGCTTAAGAAACACGAGGAGAATTATCCGACACACGATCTGGAGCTAGCTGCTGTGGTTCATGCCTTGAAGATCTGGAGACATTGTCTCTACGGAGATACATTCCAGATTTTCACTGATCATAAGAACCTTAAGTACATCTTCTCTCAGCACAAGCTTAACATGAAGCAACATCGCTGGATGGAGTTAATCAAAGACTACGATTGTACAATGGATTACCATCCAGGGAAGGCCAATGTGGTTGCAGATGCTTTGAGTAGGAAATCAGAAACACCAAACTTAGATAGGGCACAACTAAACTCTTTAGTATGCTCTAGGAGAGATATGCTTATCTCCTTAAGGTAGGACAATGTACAGTTGAAGGTGTCATTGTTAGCCGGGTTGTTCGCTGAGATGCATATAAAACCTACTCTAAGGGAGCAGATTAAGGAGGCACAACAAGTTGATGTTGCAGTTCCGCAGATCAGATCAGAGTATGGTGATGAGAAACGAGATGGTTTCCATGACTCAGATGATCAAGTAGCCTGATATCATGGAAGGATGATAGTACTGGATGTGGATAACTTGAGGAAGTTAGTCCTAGAAGAAGCTCATTCTTCAATGTATGCTATGCATCCAGGAAGCACCAAGATGTATCGAAACTTGAAAGATATGTATTGGTGGCCTGGGATGAAGAAGGACGTTGCTGAGTTTGTGATGAGGTGTCATGTGTGTCAACAAGTTAAAGCTGAACACCAGAAGCCTGCAGGAACAATGCAACCTTTACCCATACCACAGTGGAAGTGGGATCATGTAACCATGGACTTTGTCGTTGGCCTACCCAGGAAAAGCAAAGGGCATGATTCCATTTGGGTAATAGTTGATAGGTTGACAAAGACAATGCATTTCTTACCTGTCAAAACAACCTATTATGCTGAAAGGCTAGCACAGTTGTATGTTCAGGAGATGGTGCGACTGCACGGAGTTCCAGTCACTATAGTTTCAGACAGAGGTCCCCAGTTCAAGAGTCGTTTTTGGGAGCGACTACATAGAGCTTTAGGCACCCAGTTAAGGTTTAGTACAACCTTTCATCCACAGACTAATGGACAGTCGGAAAGGACTATACAGACCTTGGAAGACTTGTTGAGAGCATGTGTTCTCCAGTTTACAGGAAGTTGGTATCTGCACCTAAGCTTGATAGAGTTTGCCTACAAAAATAGCTATCAACATAGCATTGATATGGCACCTTATGAAGCTTTGTATGGTAGACGTTGTAGATCACCCCTATGTTGGTATGAAACCAGTGAATATCAATTGCTAGGTCCTGATCTTGTACAATAGACCACAGAGAAGATTAAAGTAATACAACAACAGATCAAGACTGCACAAGATAGGCAGAAATCTTATGCTGATAGACGTCGTAGACCCTTAGAATTCCAGGTTGGATACAGAGTGTACCTCAAGGTCTTGCCTTGGAAGGGAGTTCTGAGATTTGGAAGGAAAGGGAAGTTAGCTCCTAGATTTATGGGGCCTTATCCAATCATTGAACGAGTTGGAAAGGTGACCTATAAACTAGAGTTACCACCAGAGTTACAAAGGTTACACCCTGTGTTTCACATTTCTATGCTGAGGAAATGTCACCTTGATACTGAGTCAGTTCTACAACCTATGGAGGTAGAATTGAATGATGATATATCTTATGAGGAAGGACCAGTGTCAATCCTTAATAATAGAATTAAAAAGCTGAAAAAGAAAGATATAAGTCTTGTGAAAGTCCTCTGGAATCATCGTGGTGTTGAAGAAGCCATATGGGAACTAGAGGAAGAGATGAGAAGGAAATACCCTGCCCTTTTCTCTTAATACGTTTTGTTGATTTCGGGGACGAAATCCTTGTAAGGGGTGGATAATTTGTAACATCCCTAACCTGGGTTATGCGCTAACCCTAGGTGTTTTGCTTAATTATGTAATTAGATGCTTGTGATTATCTTTTGGTATGTAATTTAAAGCTCCTGAGGAATATTTATTTCTATTTATGTCCTTTTTTAACAATGTTGTAGTATTGTTTTATAGTACAGGGACTTATGTGCAAATTACCCAATTAGAGGGGTTAACTTACAAATTTCATATGTGTAGATGTTCCTCTGGTTTTGAGACATCATAATAGTGAGTATGATGAAGTGTTATGGATTCTTCAAGCTTGGGCACCAAGATGCAGCTTGTAGAGTAATCCTTGTGCTTTAAACCCTAGTTTTGGACTAAAGTGCAATTTACCCAGAACCTGGGGTGTAACATGTAAAATACACCTTCTAGAGCATCTTTTATGACTCTTGGAATCAATTAGAGTAAAAATTATGAAGAGAGCACTTCATTTGAATAATCAAATAAGATGGATAACCCTTGTAATTAAATAATCAAGTTGTAAGCAAAATGGCCCTTTTATGTGTACAACTTAGTAGGATGTTTGGCTTCCTTTTTCTATAGACCTTGGTTTAAGAAGAGTTTTGCTTATGTTTTGAGAAGGAGGGACGTTCTTAGAAGGAGAGAAGGACCTAGTTGAGAATAGAAGGAAAAGGTTGTCCTTATCTTGAAAATTCACCCAAAGTATATATACACCTTTTCTTACTTAGCAAGGATCATTTCCTTCACTTCCCTTCTTATCTTTTGTTGTGACCGACTAAGGGAAGAGCTCTGCAGCAGGGTAGAATGTCTAAGTGAAGTTGGGTAAGGATTGGTTTCCTTTTTGCTCGAATTCATGGAGAAAGTCATGATTCAAGGTTGGCTTGCTAGTTTTTCTTACTTAGTTCTTCTTTCTAGCCATCCTTTCCGACCAATTCTTAGAGAAGCAACCTTGGATGGCCTGTGGAGCTCAAGACGCCATTAGATCTTGGAATCTTGGATCTCTAGGGACTACTTTAAGGCGGGTTTCATAACTCTAAACCCTTCAACTTTGTTAAGCATCTTTCTTTCTATGCGATAGTTGCTTGTTCTTCTTTCCCCCATCCTTCCTTGCAATCTTGCAAGCAAAACCATGAAGATCAGGCCTTAATCTTGAGGCAGAAGAAGATGGGCTTGAAAACCAATGTTACTTTACCAAACGGTCTTGCACCCTTGGTCTAAACGGTTTGCAAAACCGTTTGGAACCAAACAGTTTCAAAACCGTTTGGATTCATGCGGTTTCACAAGACCGTTTAGATTCAAACGGTCTCCAAGACCGTTTGGAGGGGTTGACCAAGCGTTGACCATTTGGGGGTCTGCTGGACACATTATGAATTAATAACCTACAAAGAATCATTAACTAATTGCAAGCAAATCTCAAGTTGAAGGCACTTTAATCACCTAAACCCTAATCGGGTTCATTTGCTGATTTCAAAGGACCAATCATGTTGAAGTTTGGGTTGAGTGGCCCAAACGGTTTCATAACCATTTGGGGATCACCCAAACGGTCTCAAGACCGTTTGGTGATCACCCAAGACCATTTGGAGGTCTAGGGTTAAGAGAATTTGATCAATTGAAGGTCCAATCATAATAGGTTGTTGAAACAATCAAAGTGTTGATTTGGTGACCTAATTAGGGTTCAACCCTTAACAAATTGACTTAGTTTTTTATGAGACTTTGGGCAAACGGTCTCAAGACCGTTTGGAGTATGTCCAAACGATCCCAAGACCGTTTGGGGTCAGTTCATGGCCCAATTGGGTGATGGTTCATTGGGTTTAACTTCAATTAGACTCATGTTGGTGAATGTTGAAAGTTGATCGATTTCCAACTCTAACACAATTGGTTCCAACCCTAATTGGCTATCAATTGAGGGTTAATTGAGTATAAAATTGGTTAAGGATTAACCTAATTACCTTAATTGATAAGTGGCTAACAAGTATGAGATCAATTGAAGGGTTCAACATTGAAAACCCTAATTAATTGCAAGTGTTGATACACTTTTTAGGTCCATGCGGTTTTGAGATGTTTGGACCAAATGGTCTCAAGACTGTTTGAATCCAAACAGTCTCAAGACTATTTGGGGAAACGGTCTCAAGACCGCTTGGGACCAAACGGTTTCAAAACCATTTGGATTCATACGGTTTCAAAACCGTTTGGATTTATGCGGTTTCAAGGCTGATTTGCTCAAACGGTTTCAAAGTCAAACTTGGCTAAACGGTCAATGTGACCAAACGGTCTCAAGACCATTTAGGGGCAAATGGTCTTGAGTGTGAACTTGTCCATGTGGTCTTGAAAGTCAAAGGTACCAAACGATCAACCCTTCCATGCGGTTTCTAAATAGTTTGGAGGTTGATAGTTCAAAACCGTTTGGGGTCTTTTAAGGTCAAGAATGCTTAATGTTTTAAAGGCTTAGATGGTTCAATGCTTGATTAACCTAAACCCTAATGATACCTAAAGATAATGAGGGCACAAGTAATGATTTGGTTGAGGTATGCTATGATTAATGGTGAATAATTATCAAGGTACCCTTGAAAGGTTTAAGTAGGCAACACATCTTGATCAAGCAAACCCTAATTATGGTGATTAATGAATCTTAACCTAATTTGAAGGCATCAATGATAATAAACTTCATACGTGACGATGCTATGAGATCAATTCACTATGAAGTGAATAGTAAACCCTAATTCTAGGGTAATAACATGTAATGTAAATAGTAAACCCTAATTGAGGGTGATATGATGAAATGTACAATAAACCCTAATTCCAGGTCATGCTTTTAAGTATGAATCTTCATGATTGAAGTATGAGATGAGGAATCTTTATTCCTAATTAAAGTAAATGGGATTGAATAACCCTAATTGATTTTAATGGGGGAACCTAACCTTGGTGAAGGCATGAAGGTACAACCCTTGAATTGAAAGGTTATTTCTGCTTTATAAATTGCTGATCTGGAAATGAATTGTTTATTATTATCAGTTGAATTGACCATGCAGGTTCTTATAAGGGAATGATCATAGCCAGGTAAGGGTTATGATATCACATTCACTGAAAGAATGCTATAGGCTTTATGAATAGTGATATATGCTATGTTGCCTATGTTTAAGTGGCAACATATGAGATTGATGGGCTGCAAGAGCCATGAGCAACATCAAGGTCATGCTGATTAGATGACTTATGATGCAAGAGCCATGAGCAACATATGAGATTGATGGGCTGCAAGAGCCATGAACACCCCTATT
The DNA here is from genome assembly GCA_963693085.1 of Alisma plantago-aquatica. Lineage (NCBI taxonomy): Eukaryota > Viridiplantae > Streptophyta > Magnoliopsida > Alismatales > Alismataceae > Alisma > Alisma plantago-aquatica. The sequence continues at coordinate 645,406,838 of OY856414.1, read as the reverse complement.
CTTGAATCATAGTAATGAAATGATTAGGAATTGATATCCATATAATAACTGATGTGAGTTAAACTTGATACATTAGTATTCTTCTTTTATAGTAGTGTTTTAATAGTTAAATGCTTGGAAAACATGCTTGATGCTAAAAGAATGTTGAAATGTACCTAAATAATCAGGTATAATCATACCATGTAGAGCCATGATCATAGATCCATCATTGTCAGAAGCCAAATGATGGTGAAACAGGTTTTTCTAAGGGAACTCCTAGATCACATACTTTTGAGTATGTGGGGGATTATGGACGTGAATATCCTTACGTCCTAGTGTAGGAATTGATGTAAGATGTACTTTAATCCATCAAACCTTCACTATGTGTTTATGTCGGGGTGATGTATCACTAATCTCCTGAGGGAATCTTTAATGCCGCATCGACGAGAGATAAACAAGAAATCTTTCGATGGCGAAGAGAGTACTGAATGCCACTGTGACTCTAATAGAAAAGTTGCCAGAATACCCTGGAAAGCTATTATAGAAGAGACATGATATGTCCTGCATGTTGATCCTCACACTGATTGAGGAAGATGAGGTCATAAGAATCTGGCTCTTTTGATGACCTATGTATGATACCGATGCGACTTAGTAGTGATCGGTTGGAGTATGAGCGGTATACCTCATCTCCGCAGGGCATAATAATGTTTGAAAAACATAATCAGCCGCGTAGCATAACTGCTAGGGTTGATCTACGAGAAACAATGATTGATGTTACATTGTTTATAAGTGTTCTAGTTAAATAATCAGTATGCATGTTATTCATATTCCTTATTGAAATGGTTGCTTAAGTAAATGTTGCTTTACTTAATCCTAAGCCTACTATTGAATGTAAAGCTTATATTGTTTATGTTATCCTTTCATTGCTATAACAAAGCTTCTGGCGGAGAGTTATAACTCTCGCTGGGACAATTATTAAATTGTCTCACCCCCGTCGATTTCAACTTTTTAGGTGGTCGTCGAGGACGAAGGAACCAATCTGAGGGTGAGCAGTATCAGCAGCAGCAACACCAGGGGCAGCAGTGAATCTCAAGTGGAGTTACTGACTGTCAAGCCTTGTAGATAGTATGTCTTATGTCGTCTCTGTACTCTCAGGTCCTAGGAGTTAGTAGGTCTGAGGTTTTTGGCTTAAAGCCTCGAGATTTTGTTGTATCTTGCCTTGTATAGATAACGGTGCAATGGATGTATGTAATCACTCAAGAGGTGACTTAACAGAGATGTAATGTCAAAACATGATGTAAACAGATTATCTCATTTTCTTATAAAAGAGTTTTATGTTTTAAAGATCTCGTTCCAAAAAGTTTTACTTTTTAGTGATTTTTCATATTCCACTGCTAATCAACCGCTTCCGCTAAGTTTACCTCATGATTTATAGTTCAGACCCCACAATTAAGAGATGTACAAAATTGTAGTTGAATTCACTAAATGATGAAACTCAAGTATTTGAATTGACTTACAAGAATGTGTTCTTGTATTGTGATTGTTTGATAGAATACTTGTATTATGAGAATGAACTATTTTGATGGAATTCAAATGATAATCGACATGTGTTGACTAGAAACCCCATATGAAGAATGTGAAATAAAAGAAGAAGAGAACTAAGTCTGTTATGCATGGATATGCATGAAATTTATTTACATCTATTGAGATTAGATGGAACAAGCAAATGTTGTATGATAAATCTATTATGAGTATGAGGAATGATACATGATGTCTATATGCTTTTACTATTGCTAGTTCTAATGCCTCTACTAATATTTGTTAAGAACTGTGGTATACAATGAACTGATGAGGAATATGTTGAAATGGAATTTAATATGCACTCCTTACATTGAGAAACCCTGATAAGGGTAAATGTTGCATAATGAGATTATGTCTAGGGCTGAAAGCCCACTGATGATGATAAAACCCTGATGGGGTAAATGATGGACAATAAGATTATGTCTTGAGCTGAAGGCCCACTATTGATGATTTCTATGAGTTGATGCAGAAGATAGAAATAATCATATTTGTTGCAATCTATAGACTTATTGTGCTTCTTGCTTTGATCACTGCCCTTATTGATAAACTTAATCTGTTTCATGTTATTATAGTTACGCAAAAATACAAAGATATGATATATGATGTTTTGAATTCTTGTAAGATGAGTAAAAGAGATTAATAACAAGTGAACTGATGGAACATATAGTTTGGTGCCCTGAACACCATGAGCTTCTGCTGAGGACCACACTGGGGAAACAAAACGGATCTCCTTGTAGTAGTCGATGAATTATGAGAAGGATTTCTGGAGTGTGGATCGAGACCTTAAAGGTTAGACCAACAAGATTTAGGAGTGAGTCATCTGGAGTGTCTCTAGCCCTAAGTCCTTGCTGTGAAAGTCTATGTCCAGATGGAATAGACTATGTTGAAATGAAATATGTGAAATGTGAAATGAAAAATATGTGAAATATTGTGATATGTGACATACTGTTTTGCTGGTTCCTATCTCATGTACCCGAGATGAGGACGTGAGCCTCTTTAGGCAACCCTGAGGTGGCTAGTGTCTGTTGTTGATATCTTAGGGTGGCCGGCTAAACCCTAAGATAGTGACGGTGAGTCGTTGGGCCGAGAATCAGGCGTGGCGACTTCTACTTGGTGAGGTACAAGCCAAGTAATTCCAGGGCAAATGAATAAAAGATGATAAGCTGTGTAGAACATGATTTGAATGGTTGTTACATTATTTGTACTGCTACTAGATGATTTGTTATTGTTGATTATGCTTCTTGTTGAGGAAAGTAATCATGTTGATATGGATATTTTCTATTTCATATTATGATATGTCATGCTAACAAGTTATAAATGATGGGATTTATATCCATTCTGAATATGAGTTGGATTGCTTGCTATTTGATAGTATTGTTTGGTCAAAATGTTTTATGTGTACTTCAGCTTCAGGACTACAGGATGTGTTCCTGGTTCGGCTGGTGGAGTGTCACAAAGATAATGTTATTGTTATGTATTGGTTCAAAATGCTTAGAACTTGACTTATTACTCATGTAGTAAGATTCTTAATCTGAACTAGAAGTACCTGCTGATTTGTTCATGTCCAGCTGGTGGAGTGACAAAAGGTTAATGTTATTGTTATGTATTGATTCAAAAATGCTTAGAACTTATCTTATTTCATATGCAGTGGGGCTCTTAATCTGAACTGAGAAGTTTCTACAGATTTGTTCATAGACATGTTCTAAAAGATGTTTCAAGGTTATAATTGGTTCAAGTGATTGCCTTATCTGTTGGATTAGATTACCATTGCAAGATAGATTTGAATATAGAATTTTTAGCTATACTTTTCAATATATGCATGTTTCTTTTAAGTTTTATACTTAATCTGATGCTGATGCATGTACCTAGCTTGAGTGGGAGGTATCCACTCACTGGGGATCTATATGAGTCTTATGAGGTTGTTTCAAATGTTTTAAGGTATAATGCTATCAAGCGGAGAGGTCACAACATGGAAGATATAAATAGCATAATCTAGATAGATTAGAATGTCCCTGTACTCTCTTATTCCCGGGAGGGGTTGTAGATTAAGTTTGTTCATCAATGTACATGTATCTGATGTAAACTGAACCGCATATGAGAACAAGATTTGATTCTAGATTTAATGGAGTTGAATATGATTTGTGATATCTGAATGTGATGTCCTTGATGTGACATTGATTTATGAGTTTGTGAAGAAAGAAAAAAGGAAAAATTTATCTGTGTTTTTCATATATTGTTTAATCGCCTTTGTCGAGAATTCATTGGTTTACTTCATAATATGGGTTTAGGTTTTGGGATTACCTCTAATGGTTGGTATTTGTGCTGATCAAAAGAGTGGGTCCCGACACTTAGTATGGAACATGTAAAATTTAAATGTCTCGATTCTAGAAGACTGAACAACGGATAATTAGTCCTCGTATATCCACCCTTTTCATAGACAGTCAAAATGACAAAAAACAAACACGACCGTGGTTCAATAGGGGAAATCAATTTAAGCCTCGATGGGTGAAATCCCTCTTCCTGCTTCCTCATCCATACATTCTCTACTCCTCACTAATTGTGCCAACGAACAAGACGAGAGGCGCCGCCACCACGTAGACATGCAATAGCAGCATCACCCTCTCTGCCTATTCCTCCTCTCTACCATGTCGCCCGCCCCCTCCTCCATCCGCAGTCGTGCGCCGCCGAGATCGAGGCCCTCACGGTGTTCAAGCAGTCGCTGCAGGACCTGCTGGGCACAGAAACCGTGCTTCCCCAATAGCACCATGCACCTAGTGTGGCATCCCTATGCCTATTCCGCCAGCCAAGCGTCTACAATCGTCGAGCTCTGTCTCCCATGGCTTTGCCTCGCTAGCTGGTGGAGAGAGATCTTCCAGAGGTTTGGGAGAGCAAGGAGAGGTGTCGTATGTGTCCAACTAAGTGATTGAATAATGTGAACCTCCCATACTCCACACCTTCACTCCAGTTTCCCACACTCCCTCAGTGGCATCCTCCTGCATTCGCTGCCATCCCTTCCCTTCAAGTTCGCACAACAACAACTTCACCGGCGAAGCCATCTTCTTCGGATGTGGTGCTTCCCCAGCGGAATCGATCACGAGTTTGCGAGACCTCTCACTGGGTGGAAACCTCATCGGTGGCCAGGTCCCAACAAGCATTATGAGATAATAATCTAAAAATGGCTGAGTCTCCAAGAGTCAATCGAGGTACGTGGTAGTTTAATTATGGGATCTCTAAAGTGTGGTAGGAGCATTTAAGTTGTATTTATTTTTAGACTTCCCTCTTGCTATAAAATGAATAAAATTATTTTGTATTCATCAATAATTTTTTTTAAAGAGAATAAAATAAAAATAAGAAGTATGTCCCAAGTCTCGTGTCTTTACGTAGTCTACTTGAGTTTCCTACTATCCATCTCTTGGTGTGTGTCATATGGGATTTGAAATAACTAGGGTTTTGCCAACATTTGGTGTCAGAGCCTGCGTTGAATCCCCTAATACCCCAGTTTCTACAAATGTCGATCGTCATTCAGCAAAAGGAGAGCGGTAGAGTGTTGTTCCATTATCCAATGTTGAACCCATTCAATTACATAGTATGGGTGATCAATATGGAGGCAATCCTCGAGGCCTAGGGAGTTTGGGAGGCGGTTGAACCGGCGGAAGGAACCAAGGTAGATATGAAGAAAGACAAGTTGGTGCAGATTTATATCTTGCAGTCTGTGTGTGAAGACGTCCTGCTTCAAATCGCAAAGAAAAATATGACAAAGGAAGTTTGGGACAGCCTGAAGACAAGGTACTTGGGAGTTGATCGGGTGAAGGCGGCATGCCTACAAATGTTGAAGAGCGAGTTTGAAGCTCTTCAGATGAAGGAGAATGAGTCGATTGATGAGTTTGGTGAAACCTCCATGCATGTCAAGTAGGTACTCTAGTCTAGGTGCCACCCTTGATGATGTTGCACTTGTCAAGAAGCTACTCAATTTTGTCCCAGACAAATACTTTCCGGTTGTTGTTGGGATCAAGCAGTTCTATGACATTGAAACTATACCCTTCGAGGAGGCCATAGGGAGATTGAAGGCATATGAAGAGAGGGCATGGCTCCATGTCAACTCTGACAGCAGTGATGGTCATTAGTTGCTCACTCACACCAAGTGGCAAGCATGCCAGAAGACCAACACTAGAGGTTCATCGACAATCAGAAGAGGACGGAGCTTTGGGACCGCTGATAGAGGCAAAGGTCGACGACATGGGCGTGGGCGTGGCAGGGGCAGTTGTGGTGACCATACCACATCATGCCAAGAGGGTGCGGGATGCACAAAAAGCAACGGTTGTGTCAAGAGTCATATCAAATGTTTTAACTACAAAAAGATGGGACACTATGCTTCCGAATGTCGGAGCAAGCGATGTGACAATGAGGCACACCTCACAAGCACCAGTGATGAAGAATCAACATTGATGTTATATGTGTCTCAAGAACAAGCATGAGCTGAGTGGAAGGGTGTTGTACTTCTCAATGAATTAAAGGTATTTTCAGATCTATACTGTGACAAGATAAAAGAGGAAAATGGGGATGTTTGGTACCTAGACAACAGTGCCAATAATCACATGACATGTGACTGAGAAAAGTTCCAAGAACTTGATGATAACATCACTGGGAGGGTGAGATTTGGCAATGGTTCTACTATAAAAATTATGGGAAAAGGGATGGTGGTATTCCTATGCAAGAATGGCGACCAATGGGCTCTCCAAGAGGTATATTGCATACTCAAGCTATGCAATAATATCATAAGCATTGGACAAATGACAAAGGATGGGAAATAAGTAAAGATGGTAGGACATTCCATGAGAATGTTAGACGGATGTGGCAAGTTGTTGATGTCGGTGAAGTGAACACCGAATTACCTATACAAGATCTATTTGGAGTTAGCCAAATTGGTCGGTCTCCTAGCAAGTTTTGACGACCCAGTGTGGTTGTGGCACACTAGACTTGGCCATGTCAACTTACATGCACTAAAGCTCATGAAAGAGAAGAAAATGACAGTCGGTATTTTTACATTTTCACATCCAAACAAGCTATGTGATGCGTGCTTGACTACCAAGCAAATCAAATCGTCGTTTCCGATCCAAGCAATTTACCAAGTAGAAAGGCCACTAGAACTATTGCATGCAGATTTGTGTGGGCTGATCACAACATGTACACTTTCTGGTAATTTATACTTGTTGTCATTGTTGATGACTATAGTCAGTGGATGTGGGTTTATATAATCAAAACAAAAGATCAGTCATGCTTTATGTTCAAAACTTTCAAGCTCTAGGTTGAGAATTCGACAGATCACAAGGTGAAAGTCTTGAGGACTGATCGGGGAGGTGAGTTTATGTCTAAAGAATTCATAAGATTATGTGAAGAGTGGGGCATAAAAAGGCATCTCACCACCATATTTATCTCAACAAAATGGTGTGGTGGAGTGAAAAAATAGGACCGTGATGGCCACCACTCGGTCCTTACTCAAGAGCGTGCACATCCCTAGAAAGTTCTGGTGAGAAGTTGTGAGGCATGTTATATATCTATTAAATCGGCTACCCACAAAGGTGATAGGAGAGAGAGATCACCATTCAAAGAGTGGACCAGGCATAAGCCTCACCTCAAGGTCTTCGGATGTACAACCCATGCAAAGATTATTGCACCACACCTCAAGAAGTTAGATGATCATAGCCAATGCATGATGTATCTCAGAATAAAAGATGGATGCAAAGCTCATCATCTCTATGATCCTCTCTGGGGAAAAATACATGTAAGTAGAGATGTAATATTTCAAATAAATCTTGAATGGAATTGGAACACGGGAGCTACTGGAGGAGAAGAAGGGTTGCATGAATTTTTCATGCATGAGGAGCTAAACGTCCAGCAAAAAATAGGAGTGTCACGAGCTGCAACAGGAGTAGCAATAGGCACAGTAGGAGGGACAGCTAACATGACAGGAGCGATAGCTAACGCCGGAGGTGCTAGCATTGCCACTAGTGTGGCAGGAGATATTGTTGCCACAGAAGAACATGTGTTGCTTGCGACAAGTACGACGGGTTGTGTCACACCCACGACAAGTGCAACAGGATTGACATACCCCCTCCCCCAACTCTAGTGAAGGGCTAGTACGCATGAGGGCCCTCTCGAACATCTATGCCAATACTGAAGAAGTTAGTGGCATTGATGAAGGAGGTGATGAGATCGTGTTGTTGGAAGCTGAGGAACCAACCTACCACCCAGAGGCAGCAACTGAAGTCGCTTAGTTTCTGGAAATGCAAAAGAAATTGGAATCCATCAAAAAGACAACACATGGACTCTTATTGAGCTCCCTCTAGGCCATAAACCCATTTGATTAAAATGGGTGTTTAAGCTCAAGAAAGACTCAGAAGGATAGGTTATCAAACACAAAGCCTGATTAGTGGGAAAGGGATATGTCCAGAAGCAAGGCATATATTTTGAAGAAGTGTTTGCACCCATCGCAAGGATGGATAGAGTGTGGGTCTTACTTGCAATTATGGAAAATCAAAGCTGGGAAGTATACCATTTGGATGTATAATCAGCCTTTCTCAATGTTGAGTTGGAAGAGGAAGTCTATGTCTCACAACTAGAAGGTTTTGAGGTAGAAGGGCACAAGAACATGGTGTAAAAATTGTCAAAAGCCCTCTACAGAGTTCGGCAGTCTCCACGATCCTGGAATATTTGGTTGGACAGAAGCCTAAAGGAACTAGGCTTCAAGAAATAGACTTAAGAGCAAGTTGTGTACAGATGAGGAGAAGGAGATGAAAAAGTAATTTTTGGTGTATATGTTGATGATTTGATCATAACGGGAAATAGAAACAAAGAGGTCAATGTTGTCAAGAAATAAATGATGTCAGAGTTTGAAATGAGTGACTTGGGACTTCTCTCATACTATTTGGGGATTGAAGTTGAGTAGAAGTCAGGGAGAATCACACTGAAGCAGTCAACCTATGCTAAGAAGGTGTTAATTCAATTTGGTATGTTTGATTGTAATGCCACTAAATACCCAATGGAACCCAAAATGCAATTATACAAGGGCCCTAAAGGTGCTCCGGTGGATGCTACCGAATGTAGAAAAATCATTGGGTGCCTTAGGTATTTTCTGCATCCTCGGATGGATATCTCATATGATGTTGGATGGCAAGTAGGTACATGGAAAGGCCAATAGCCTTGCATCACATGGTAGTAAAACAAATCTTAAGATACTTGTAAGGGACGATGCAATATGGTCTTGCATATGTTAAGTGACACATTGAATACAACCTCAGCAGATACACAAATAGCGATTTGGTTGGTGACCTTGATGGAAGGAGGAGCACTAGTGGGATGGATTTCTACATCAATGGAAGTTTGGTATCATGTAACTCACAAAAATAGAAGACGGTGGCACTATCTTCATGCGAGGACAAATTTATGGCATCCATAGTAGCAACATGTCAAGCTCTGTGGTTGAGGAATATGTTTAGTGAGTTAACAGGGACGAAGCCCAAAGTGGTGACCTTGTTTGTCAACAACAAGTCAGCTATAACTCTCATGAAAAACCCATTATTCCATGGTCATATCAAGCATATAGATACCAAGTACCACTTCATAAGAGAACGTGTTGAAAGAAGGAAGATCATGGTGGAGTTTGTAAGCATCGGGGAACAACGGGTTGATGCACTAATAAAGGCATTGTCAGGAGTTAAACTAGCTAATATGTGTCAACTGAGGTGGGTTCATGATATTGAGCCAGTTTAAGATTGGGGGGAGTATGTGAGATACTAGTTTGAAATTGTCTGAGTCTTCAAGAGTCAATCAAACAATTGATGCTAGGTACATGGTAGTTTAATTATGGGATCTCTAATGTGCAGTAGGTGTGATGACCACTATCCAACTAGTAACGACATCACACAAAACCACACGGAAACAACCATTAATAGAGGATTACCGAAAATCACTAAAAATTAAAACCTTTTTATCAAGATATCCATTACCATGGAACTCTTTACCAAAAAAACTGAAGCCATATATACATCATGGTTCACTTCATACATACATGGTTTCATTACACTGCAACAAATTTAGATATCAGTTGCTTTACCAAAACATATACAAAAGCAACATTATACATCGAGGCATTCTTAGCTAAATCTCAGATAGATCGTAAAACCAAATATGAAACTATCCTCCAAAGACTTGTGAGTATAGGGATGACACATAGGACTTCTATCTACAACAAGATACAACTAACAACACACCTCCTTAAAATTACAGGTCTTCTTCCTGATTCTATCATGTCTCAGCTACACAATCTCTGCTATCTCATACACGTACACCTAAAAAGTTGTGGAACCCACGGGGTGAGACAAAAAGTCCCAACAGGAGATATAACCCTCCCCAACAATATTATTATCACAGATAAATATTTATAAAAGAGAGAAGAAGAAACCTTTATTGAATAAAACATGTATAACTATTGATTATATGCAGGGTAGAGCAATCTCATCATCTTAGTAGTTCAAATATCTATAACTGAGAAATAGATCATTTAATCACTTTTAGAAGGAGTATTAAGAACATGTATAATATTTATCAACTATGACATATAAAAGCAATAGCAATCTCATTCAATGTTTTCATATTTGATCCTTAAGTAAAAATGTGACACGACTGATTACATCTTTCAAAAATCAATCTTATGCCCTGAGGAGATGTGATATACCGCTCATACTCTAACCAACCTAAAATTAGGTAGAATTGGTTCCATACAAGGTCTATGAAAGAGTCAGACTCCACAACCTCACCCCCTCAATCATTATGAGAATATTGGTTGTGACATCATGAGTCAAACTACAATTAGCTAGCCTGGGTATATAGGTTGATCGCTATAGAGATATGTCACGTAGCTTGTTCTCTATTCAGGGTATGACTTACAGTCTTGCATATATATATATATATATATATATATATATATATATATATATATATATATATATATATATATATATATATATATATATATATATATTGAGTCATGACATGTGGCCATACTCTTCTTAGGGTATGGCTTTACTGCCAATAATGATGTTTCATTAGAGCTATGGCCTACAACCGCACTCTTTTCAGGGTATGGCCTATAGCCAATCTTGACATTTGAAGGAAGTAAGGAAATACACATCTTGCACCCTCACATATTGAAAAATATGTGCTTTGAGTAAAACTCGTTTCACCACCCAGGAAGTTCTGACACTGAATGGATATACGGCTAGGGAAAACTACATTTTTAGTTTCACTTGATAAGCTAAGTGCATTACATCATCTTTTAGCATCAATCAAGTTACAAGAATGAATTATGAATAAATGCTACATAGAAAGGTGTAATATGTTTTTCAAGGAATCTTGTATCAATTGGAATACATCTTGTTACCCCTATATTGGGATCTCAATCCCTTAAACATAGTACTGGGAAATCTTATCCCTTTAACATAATCATTATCATGATCACATGTTTTGGGAATCAAACTGTTAGTTCATCATTGGACAATGTTACTTCTTACCAGGAAACAATCATCTCTAGGTCATGAGATCTATGATATATGTTGTACAAGTATTTCACATGGCTCACAAAGCCTTATATAATATGTATCATGCTAAATCATCATAACTCATACCTAAATAGTTATGCTCATCATCTTGTAATACCTAAATGGTTAGGATTTCATGGTAGAAGAAATATCAAGTAATTATCATCACCATGCCATAAAGAGAATCATTCAAATTACAACCCTTTATAATTAGGGTTAGGGTTTCCCCTTATAGAAGATTAGGGTTTTCAAGTTCATATTTAAAAACCAAACCCTAATTCACATCATAGGGCTAATATTTTTGCCATAACTATTCAAGCATACTTAATTACTCTCATCAATTATCATCAATTGAATATCAACATGTAGTATTACCTTTCCCACATGAGTAGTATAGGTTTTTCTTTCATCCTTACTATTGATATTGATTTCAACATGCTTATTACTTTAGTTTAATCCTCTTTAGAGTTTATCGGACTATACTTATTAAAGTGTATCCATCTCATTACTTCATAGTGTATTAGTTGATTAAATTCAAGGTGTATCATCCTACACTCATCAAGGTGTATCATCGTACACTCATCAAGGTGCATAGGCCTACACTCTAATCCTTGTGTCGGCCTAGACACATGTACTTGTTTCGGCCTAGACACATATACTTGTGTCGGTCTATACACTATTACTTGTGTCGGCCCATGAACAATTATTTGAGTCGGCCAAGGTAAGTGTATCGGCCATGGCACTCTTCATTTGTGTCGGCCATGGCACATCAAAGAGATATCAGTTTAAAGGTTCTTAGGGTAATATCGGCCATGAATCACATCTTGGTGTATCACTTTCACCATACCTTGGTGCATCACCTTCTTCATACTTTAGCAAAATATTTTCACCTCACTTTAAGAATTGCAACTTGACCCCACTTTAGGGTATTGGCCACCCTAACACTCTAAGTATCGACCACCCTAACACTTTGTGTATCGGCCACTTCTATCACCAAATGATATCGACATCTAGGATTTTGATTGTATCGAGATAACCATAATAAACACCTTATATTCTTTCATCTATTTAGGTATCAGCCTCACTACTACTTGATGTGTCAGCCATGACTTCAAAAAGTGTATTGTCCATACTTTTACATGGTGTGTCTGCCTAGGTGTGTCACCCACCATACCTGTGCCAGGATAGATGTGTATCAGTTTAAGGGTGTGTTAGGTTGTGAGGGTTAGGGTTTCAGCATGGCGTCACATTTTACCACTTCAAGGTGTATCAGGCAACCCGTCTCTAAAGTGTGTCGGTCCTTACTCAATCAGGGCATGAAGGTTTAGAGCTCAAGAAGATCAACTCTTACAAGGTACCTCCTTGGTCATGATGGGCTAACTTCTTCCAAGCATATCAATTTAGCATCACATATCGGTTAGGCACTTCTATGTCATGAAGTCCAGTAACAACATAATGTATGTGTCGACTTTGTCATCTTCAAGCTTTAACCCTTCGTTCCCTAACATTCTAGCTCATGGATAACAACCCCATATATCCTTTATATCTCATAGGACCATCATTCAATCAAGGAAAATAAAAATTGAAAAGGAATTATCAAGTAGTGCATGATTAAAGGTGAATAACAATAGAGTTGAGTTCAAGTTATATAACCCACCTCAAAATCACCACTAGAGCTTCAAGATTCAAAGCTCCACATTCCCAAGGTTGAACATGACTTATAAAAAGTCTAAGACTTTGATCACAAGACCTCTATATGAAAGAATATACCATAGTTAGGATCTTGGTGAAGAAGAAAAGAAAGAGAGGAATCATGACCCGAGAAGCATAGTCCATCCAAGGTTGAAGATGCCCATGGCTTCACCTTAGGCAAGCTGCTCAGCCTTCCTCTTGCTCCTTAAGCTCCTATTGTCATACACCAAGAAGGAGATGGTAAAGAAGTTAATAGGTTTACTTGTTTGTGAAAAGAGGGGCTTAGATAGTTGAGGCTCATGAAAGAGAGTATGTGTAAGGTGTCATTACCATATGCACTTAGGTGACAAGTGTCCATGCATGGTGGCACCATGAAACCATGATTATATCATCATGCACCACTCTTTGGATAATTCAAGGGTGAGATATCATCCATCAGATATCTTTCTTAACAAGATATCTCATCCCAATATTACTTTATGCACAAACCGATACAACTTTTGTAAGGAACATCTAAACCGATAGGCTTTACTTACTTGAGGTTCTTAGCCAGATATGAATTCTTCAAAAAAGTTGCTAAATTAATATAAGACCTCCTCTATGGTTTCTAAACCGATAGACACTCACATATACTCTGCATAACTCGATACAACCTCATCTAGGGTTCAAGATGCTCAACATTCTTTGGTTCTTTCACCACCAAGAGTGTTATCACTCAACCAAGACTCAAACAATGTGCCCCCTCATTTCTATCTTTTTATATGATACTAAGAAAGATAAGGGACACTCTATAGGTGGTAAATTGCACATCAACCCCATATTTTGGTTACTTTGCAATTTGCACTAAAATTATCATATATAGCTCAAACAGCCTTCAAATGGGCTCACACTTGAAACTTGAGCTCTTATTAAGTCTTAATTACTTTTCAAAAGATTAAGATAGTGTTCTAATTATCTTAGTTAGTAAAAAATTCTAGGGTTATCCCAAAACCCATGTCAGGTCCTTAAAAGTGAGAAACCTCTAACAAGGATTTCTCCCTCAAAATCCCAGGCGAAAGGAGATGGATATTACTTATGCATTGAACCTTCAAACTTTCACATAGTTCCTTGATGTTAGGATAATGTCATAAGACTTGACCAACATATTATTCCTCCATCCAAGGTCAACATAGGATTTGTTGCATAAGGCACATACTCAACTCATCCTCTCCATTACTGGTTGCAAAGTCGACCCTATGCCAAGTGATATTGTCTTAGCCATAGAAGCACTATACATACTTATCCTTATTTATCTCAGGGATCAAATCTTTCTTATGTATCATCTTTTGAACTTACCACATCGTATGATAAGATTCTCAAACTGGAAGGTTCATCATACCCTTCTCAAACCTCAGCATGTTTTTTTCCAAAGAAAGACTACAGATGCATTTTGTCACTTACTTGAGATTATAAGACCTACCATGCTTCCGTTGTGCTACTCTAATATGATGAGCTCAACACAAATCTCATGTATGATTTGTACCAACTGGCCAGTTATTACATACACTTCCAGCTGTACTTTCTTTTCAGTTGATCTAGATAGTGGAAATTCTACTCATTAATGTACACCCCTTCAGAACCCTCCCTACTTGCAAACCTAGTAGGTATGCTCCAAGGGTTTTTACTGAACCAAATGAACTTTACCCAAGAAGATCTTGCAACTGTCTCTTCAACCTATGCATCCTCACTGACGTCATTGTATGTGGTTCATAAACCCCTAACTTATGATACACATACTAAAGGTAGAGTACATGTAACTAGATTGATCTCAAGGTTAATCCTTCTTAGGTAGTCAAACACTTAATCATCTTATCAAGAGACATATTCTCGAGTCCACACACAACTGGCACTTCTCGGATACTAGGATTCCTCACCTTGATATCCATCACACGTGCCAAAACACATCACATCCTTATTGCATCCACCCTCTATTGTTACTTCCATACCAAAACATATCAGATGAACCTTTCCAGCATCGTTTAAGGTTTATAAAACATCACTATTCTCATATGCCAGCATCTTGGAACTAAATTTCAAGCCCTAGATGATACTTTTCAAGTGTCCATCTCAAGGTCACTTCAAACCCATGCATATCAAGTGATATGAAACTCACTCAAATATCACATCCCTAGAAAGGAAGTAAAAAGGAAACATGCATTCCCTTATTACCACAACATCATCTAGGAATCTCTAACAGGGAGAAGGAGATTACCATCTTACTTTGGTTATTATACTAGTTTACACTGCTCATGTATCATTCAATTTGATTTCATTTTGGTTTCCTTGCATTGGCATAGGAATTGTAAAGATGATTACGTGTCATTACTCCTTCTTTGATTTTTTCTCTTCATGTTCATGAACGTTTATTTGTTTTACCACATTTTTCATCTCTATATCATGGGAAGGATTAATTTTCTCTACATATTCTTTATTGGGAAGGGATTATCTTCTTTGTTCCTTGTTTACATATGATAATAATTACTCTTTATACTCTTATATTCATAGGTTGATTGAAGATTAACTCAGGTTTCACTTTGTCATAATTTAGAATGTGGTAAGAATTTATATGCTGCATTTTCAATTTCATTATGCTCTTTAGATTACATAAAAATGAGTACTTGATCAAAGTAATCATAAAGATAGCAATCTAAGAGTCTCATACTTACCTTGCCTTTAGTAATCGAATACCTGACCAGGGTATTCAAGCACTGAGATTAGGTAGTATGCACTTTATTTTATATCATGTTTTGTACCTTAAACATCTCTTTTAACTTTTAAAACTTAGTATCTCTTGTTCTCTCTAGGTGTCTCTTTCTCATGTCCCCATAGGACTAACCAAAGGGAACTTAACAACAACTATTCTTCTTATGATTAACATGTAAAATAAGGAGAAAACAAATCAGAATGAAAAAGTTCTATCTGACCTGTCACCCCTTGTTGGTCATCTACCATCTCATATTGACTCGAAGAATGGAGTCTAGTTGTTTACTATTGTCGCTTTTGCCTTTTTACATTATTGGGCTGAAACTCCTGTAATCCCTACTGAGTCGGCCTCGACTGTTGGACCATCTCAACCTTTCTTTATGAACAAAAGGGTCTAGTATGCCCAACTTGTCCACATCTATAACATGTCTTCTCTTCGTATTATGGTCTTGTCAGTCTTGTTACTGATGTATAAGCTAATTCAGGAGTTCTTACAGGTGGAAAGTTAGGACCTTTGACCTTACTTAGTGACCATTGCCCTGGTGCACTAGGTGTTTGTTGTACTAGTGGCATAGAAAACTTTGTCTTTCTAAAGCTACTAGTCAACTGTCCCTGTGATTTTGAAAACTTTTCCTTAATACTCAGTTCATTATCCCTTATTGGGAATTGCCTCCTCAGATGTCCTATCTATCCACACTTGTGGCAGACTCTATTTTCTTGCCATATTTTAGTCTTTCCCGCCTTTTCTACTATTTTCACATGGCGTAGTTGTTCAAATATCTTACCAGATCTTGAAAAATCTGTGTTGGAGACTGGTGCCCTATGTGGCATTGTTAGCGTTCGATTCACTATATGCAAAATAGTTGTCATAACCTGCCCAATGAGAGCATGAAATGTAGGATTTTCTATCATAGTCTGGTCCAACTCAAGATTTTTCGGCACTCATTCTCCTCTTGTTTGATCTCTTGCACCTCCTCCTGGTGTAGTAACACTACTTTCAGCAGCATGTTTCTTGTGTTCTCCATACATCCTTAGGCTTTATCCTTTCTTCTACATCAGTAAAAGACACTATTAGACATACTGGAGGACACTTAGAATAGACTCAACATCCTTAATCCTATGTCCCTGTAGACTCAGTGAACCTATAGCTCTGATACCAAAATTGTGATGATCGCTATCCAACTGTAACAACATCACACAAAACCACACGGAAACAACCATTAATAGTGGATTATCAAAAATCACTAAAAATTAAAACCTTTTTACCAAGAGATCCATTACCAGGAAACTCTTTACAGATGATACCAAAGCCATATATACATCATGGTTCACTTTGTACATACATCATTTCATTAGACTGCAAGGATTTTAGATATTAGTTACTTTACCAAAATATATACAAAAGCAACATTATACATCGAGGCATTCTTAGCCAAAATCTTAGATCGATCATAAAATTAGATATGAAACTATCCCCCAAAGACTTGAGAGTACAGAGATGACACATATGACTTCTATCTATAACAAGGCACAGATGACAACACACCTCCTCAAAATTATAGGTCTTATTCCTATTGTTGTCCTGTCTCAGCTACACGATCTCTACTATCTCGTACGTGTCAACCTAAAAAGTTGTGGAACCCACAGGGTGATTCAAAAATTCTTAACGGGAGATATAACCCTTTACCAACAATAATATTATAATAGATAAATATTTATGAAAGATAACAGAAGAAACCTTTATTGAATTAAACATATTTAACTATTGATTATATGCAGGGTAGAGCAGTCACATCGTATTAGTTCAAATATCTATAACTGAGAAATAGATTATTTAATCTATTTTAAAAGGAATATGAAGAACATGTATATATCAATAATGACATATAGAAGCAATAGCAACCTCATTCAATATTTTTGTATTTGATCCTTAAGCAAATATGCTACACGGCTGATTGCATCTTTCAACAATAAATCTTATGTCCTGAGGAGATGAGGTATACCACTCATACTCCAACTAACCTAAAATTAGGTAGCATTGGTGCCATACAAGGTCTATGGAAGAGCTAGACTCCATGACCTCACCCCCTCAATCAGTACGAGAATATTAATAGTGACATCATGAGTCAAACCACAATTAGCTAGCCTGGGTATATAGGCTTATCGCTATAGAGATACAATGTGTAGCTTGTTCTCTATTCAGGGTATGACCTACAGTCAATCCTGCATATGTATATTGAGTCATGGCCTATAGTCATACTCTTCTTAGGTCATGGCTTTACTGCCAATATTCCCGATGTTGCACTAGAGCTACGGCCTACAATTGCACTCTTTTCAGGGTATCACATATAGACAGTCATGAGGTTTAAAGGAAGCCAGGACATACTTGTCTTGCACTCTCACATATTCAAAAATATGCGCTTTGATTAAAACTCATTTCACCATCTAGCAGGTTCTGACACAGAATAGATCTATGGCCAAGGCAAACTATGATTTTAGTTTCACTTGATAAGTTAATTGCATTATAATATCTTTTAGCATCAATCAAGTTACAAGCATGAATTATAAATAAATGCTACATAGAAAGGTGTAATATGTTTTTCAAGGAATCTTGTATCAATTGGAAAACATCTTGTTACCCTTATCATGGGATCTCAATCTCTTAAACATATTATTGGTCAATCTCATCCCTTTAACGTTATCATTAACATGATCACATGTTTTGGTAATCAAACCTTTAGTTCGTCATTGAACAATGTCACCTCTTACCAGGCAAAAATCATCTCTAGGTCATCAAACCTATGATATATGTTGTACAAGTATTTCACATGGCTCAGAAAGCCTTATATAACTTGTATCATGCTAAATCATTATAGCTCATACATGGCTATGTATATCATCTCATAATACCTGCATGGTTAGGATTTCATGGTAAAAGCAATATCAAGTAATTACATCACCATGCCATAAAGAGAATCATTCAAATTGCATCCCTTTTATAATTACGGTTAGGGTTTCCCCTTATAGTCAATTAGGGTTTTCAAGTTCATATTTAACAACCAAACCCTAATTCACATCATAAGGGATTATATTTTTCCATAAGTATTCAATGATACTTAATTACGCTCATCAATTATCACCAATTGGTTATCAACATGAAGTATTTCTTTTCTCACATGAGTAGTATATGTTTCTCTTTCATCCTTACTAGGATATTGATTATAACATACTTATTACTTTGGTTTAATCCTCTTTAGGGTTTATCATCCTATACTTATTAAAGGGTATCCATCTCATTACTTCATAGTGTATCAATTGATTACATTCTAGGTGTATCGGCCTACACTCATCAAGGTGTATTGGCCTACACTCATCGAGGTGTATCAGCCTACACTCTAATGCTTGTTTTGGCCTAGACACATGTACTTGTGTCAGCCTAGGCACATCTATGTGTGTCGGTCTAGACACTACTATTTGTGTCAGACAAGACACTATTTCTTGTGTCATCTAAGGGACATGTATCGGCCATGACACTCTTCATTTGTGTCAGCCATGGCACATTAAAAAGATATTGGTTTAAAGGTGCTTAGGGTATTATTGGCCATGAATCACATATTGGTGTATCACTTTCACCATACCTTGGTCCATCACTATCTTCATACTTTAGCAAAATATTTTCACCTCACTTTAAGCATCACAACTTGACCTCACCTTAGGGTATTGGCCACCCTAACACTTTGTATATCGGACACCCTAACACTTTGTGTATCAACCATTGCTATCACAAAATGATATCGACCTCTAGGATTTTGATTGTATCGGGATAACCCTCATCAACACCTTATATTCTTTCACCTATCAAGGTATCGACCTCACCACTACTTGGTGTGTCGAACATGACTTCAAAGAGTATATTGTCCATACTTTCAAATGGTGTGTCGGCCTAGGTGTGTCACCCATCATACTTGTGTCGGGTTAGAGGTGTATTGGTTTAAGAATGTGTCGGGTCGCTAGGGTTAGGGTTTCAGCAAGGCGTCATGTTTTGCCACTTCAAGGTGTATCGGGAAATCCTTCTCTAAAGTGTATCAGTCCTTACTCGATCAGGGCATCAGGATTTAGTACTCAAGCAGACCAACTCATACAAGGTACCCCCTTGGTCATGACGGGCTAACTCCCTCCAAGCATATCAATTTATCATCACATATCGGTTAGGCACTTCTAGGTCATGACGATCAGCCACAACATAATGTATGTGCTGACTTTGTCATCTTCAAGCTTTAACCCTTCGTTCCCTAACACTCTAGTTCATGGATAATAGCCCCATCTATTCTTTAGATCTCATAGAACCATCATTCAATCAAGGAAAGTTGAAATTGAAAAGGAATCAAGTAGTGCATGATTAAAGGTGAATAACAATAGAGTTGAGTTCAAGTTATATAACCCACCTCAAAATCACCACTAGAGCTTCAAACTTTAAAGCTCCACATTCCCAATGTTAAAGATGACTTATCAAAAGACCAAGACTTTAATCACAACACCTCTATATGAAAGAAGATACCATAGTTAGGAACTTGGTGAAGAAGAAAAGAAAGAAAGGAACCATGACCAGAGAAGCATAGTCCATCCAAGGTTCAATATGACCATGGCTTCACCTTAGGAAAAATGCTCGACCTTCCTCTTGCTCCTTGAGCTCGTAGGATTGTCCACCAAGAATGATATGGTAAAGAAGCTGAAAGGTTTACTTGGTTGTGAAAAGAGGGGCTTATATAGTTGAGGCTCATGAAAGAGAGTATGTGTAAGGTGTCGTTACCATATGCACTTAGGTGACGTGTCCATGCATGGTAGCAACATGCAACCATGATTATCTCTTCATGAAAAACTCTTGTGGATAATTCAAGGGTGAGATATCGGCCATTGGGTATCTTGCATAACAAGATATCTCATCCTAATATTACTTTATGCACAAACCGATACAACTTTTGCAAGGAGCATCTAAACTGAAAGACTTTACTTACTTGAGGTGCTTAGCCCGATATGAATTCTTCCAAAAAGTTGCTAAATCGATATAGAC
The DNA here is from genome assembly GCA_963693085.1 of Alisma plantago-aquatica. Lineage (NCBI taxonomy): Eukaryota > Viridiplantae > Streptophyta > Magnoliopsida > Alismatales > Alismataceae > Alisma > Alisma plantago-aquatica. Next base: position 645,386,177 of record OY856414.1, on the reverse strand, counting down.
CTCTTGTATGGTTACTAAATTGATAGGCACTTCCATATACTCTGCATAACTCGACACAACCTCATCTAGGGTTCAAGATACTCAACATCCTTTGGTTCTTTCACCACCAAGTGTGCTATCACTCAACCAAGACTCAAACAAGGCGCCCCCTCCTTTCTCTCTCTTCTAGATAATGCTAAGAGAGAGAAGGGACACTCTAGAGGTGGTAAATGTACACATCAAACCCATATTTTGGTTACTTTGCAATTTGCACCAAAACTATCATATATAGCTCAAACAACCTTCAAACAGGCTCACACTTAGAACTTGAGCTCTCCTTAAGTCTTAATTACTTTTCAAAAGATTAAGACAAGATTCTAATCATATTACTTAGGCAAAACTTCTAGGATTATCCCAAAACCCAGGTCAGGGTTCTTACCGTAGGCACACTTAAGTTGTATCTATTTTTAGCCTTCCTCTTGCTAGAAAATGGCTAGAATTCTTTTGTATTCGTCAAGTAATTTTTTTAAGAGAACGTACAAAAAGGAAGTCCGTCCCAAGTCTCGTATCTTGACCTGAGGACGGATCTGCTACTCCTCATTTTGCAAGGTGTAGCCCTACTCCTTTGATCATCTACGTACACTTGTAACAGCAGATCACATAGTGGGGTGTGGATTAAATGTACTTCAAATGTGGCATCATCTGTTGTAAGGTGTAGCCTACTCCTCATCAAACCAGGAGCAGCAGATCCTGGGGGATCTTGACCTAGTCTACTTGAGTCTCCTACCATCCCTCTCTCCGTGTGTATCACTTGGGATTTGAAATAGGTAGGAGTTTGCCAACAAGCATTGGTAGTCTCATTAAACTAGCCACATTGTCAGTTCGTGACAACACCCTGAATGGATGCATAGGAGCGAGCTGCTTGAAACAAACAGCAGCCTGACAACGCTGGACCTCTCCGATAACCCGTGATCCCAACCAGCATTGCCAACCTCGCAGCGCTGCAGAGCCTGACACTGAGCGGGAATGACTTGACTGGCGGCGATAGGCGTTATGCTGAGCCTGTCTCTAGACCGGAGCGGATAGAAGGGCAACAGCCATCTCTTCGGCGAGCTTCCCAACGAGCTGTTTGGCCTGACTAACCTGCAAATGGTGTCACGTTTGCAGACAATAAGTTCTCCGGTCGAATCCCGGATGGGTTCAGCAGCTTGTCTGACTTGCGCCAACTGATCCTGTCGCCCAACTCCTTCACTGGTCCACGTTCGGGTACCTTCAGAACCTCACTTTGTTGTCGTTGTCTTCTCCGGCGGAGTCCCAGTACAGCTTGCGAACTGCTCTAATCTCGACATTAGCTATTGTCAAACCGGTTGACGGGCCACATTCCGAAAGATGGAGTTGTATCAGCTGTTCAACTTGGAGGTGTTGGACCTTGCACAGAACGGTTTGGACATTGCGGGAGTGATCGAGGTAGGTGGAAGGCAGCATCCTGGTGTCTTTTGGTCCGCGGTTCCATGACCCATCTCTGTTTGCTGCCAACGCGGGTCTCTACGGCCAGCCACTGAACGGAGGTCAAGGGTGTGAAGAAGTGGGCAGGCGTACGTACTAGGAGGAAGAGAGCAAAGCGGAATAAGGAACGTCTGATCCTTTAAATCTGCATCGCCGTAGGCGGTACTATCTTGCCTCTGCGTCTGAGGGGGCCGCCGGTTCCTAGACACCCGCCGATCGGGTGCAGCCGCAAACGGGAAGAAACGCCGCAGCCCCGGGCAGAGCAGCGGAAACACGAAAGTGGAGGACCCAAGCTAGTAATGTTCGGGAACAAGATCACATACGCCAAGCCACTCGAGGCGACGCGGCACTTTTTGTGTATTTACTTTGGGCCTATGCACATTCAGACATTACCGAATCCGACCCAGTTGAGTTAGTTTTTATGTGGCTTTTATGCGAGCGGTCCTCCGTACATATTTTTGTTCCCCTTTCAGAATATATAGCACCATGTTCTTATTAGTTCTCTAGGTGTCATGGTACTAGACTGCCTAATGAGTGTGGTAATTCATTTTACCTATCTTGATAAAATATCCTATATAAAAGTAGATACACGTGCTTTGCACGTGGTTTTAGTTAAATTCAAATGTTTAAAATAGTAAAAAGAAACGATATTGGTGTCAAATATGTAACTCAAAAGGATACACATACTCATAAAATTGATTTTTTTGCTAAAAAAATTCAATCTAATATTGTTTTTCTACATGTCTTTTTAATTTTACTAAATCAAATATTCAATCATCTTCACTTCATTTAATCATTGAGACTCTCATTATTTTTTCTATCATATACTTCTCTGTCTTGACCTTTCCTATGTATAATTTATTTCAATTTCTTGGTAACATTTTACATGTAGTTATTATTGTAACATGCCATGAATGTAATAAAAAAATCATATATTCTTGCATACTACTCATCATAACAAACCCTTTGGGATTTTGTGTTATTTTTGTAATTTTTGTCCTACATATAACAAAGGTAAACATAAAATATTTTAGTCTTTAGTAAATGTCTATAATTCTTTCTTTTCCTTAACTTAGTTTGAATGTCAATATGTACTTGAGTTTATTATATTTTGTATAGGTTAGACACATTTTTATTCATTTTGAGTAGTATGTAAGATAATAATCATGTATTTTAAACCTTTTACCCAACATTTACTCGTTCTATTAATTCATTTAGTTATTCGGATAATTTCAAGATATCATTTGTATGTGTAAATTAAACTCTAAGACCTAGTTATAATAATACTATAACTTTGTTTGTATCCTCATACGTAAAGGAGCGCTTGGTTTCAAAACCTACAAATGAAATTTTACATTCTTGATAAAGTACATAACATGAATCAAATCTCCACAATTAATTCAACCCACTTGTATGTGTTAATAGGGTAGCATACTTTACATGTTTTATTGTATGTTATTATTTTAACAATGGAAATATCTTACAATAACCTTTAGAATAATATAGATGCACATGAATATGATATACAAGCTCTTACATATTTGTTACCTATGTAGAAAAATATATGCCCATGTAACTTTATTAGAAAAATATCACATCTAAGTGATAAATGGATATATTAATCTTATATAATTTGTATTATTATACATAGTAATGGGTAAACACATAAGAGTTTAAATGATAAAAATGAAATACATTTTTTCCTTCATGATATAAATATATGTAAGTGTGTTTTTCCCTAATATTAACAACCCTGATTCATTCTATCATGTATCCTTTATGTTTATTTGATCAAACTTGTTCATGAAGTTCCTTATGAATGAAAAATACACATGAATTCTAAATGGAAAACATATTTTCTCAATATGTGGCTAAACAAAATATCATTTTTATAAATCATGTCGTGTTGTCCTAACCATCTCACATATGGAGGCTGACAAATTTTGATTGAGGTAATAATTTTCAATGAGAAAAATGATGACGACCTGGTGTTAAAGGCTTGTCAATCTAAAATGCATTGCAATACTATTTAGTAAGGATATTGTTCTATAATAATGGTTGAAAACCTAGAGAGTGAGGACATGTAGATTTTGTCTGTATGATCCCTAACTTTGATACATATAGTAATGGAGTCCATGAATAAAGAACCACATATTTCATGACTAATTTTGGGGAAAATAATTTATGTCTTGTTCATAGTATACCAATGAAAGAACGTTTATTTCATTAGCTACAAGGATAATTTGTATGTGGTAAAGTGTAAACATCACTTGATGGTGTTTTCTTATTATGTATAGTAAAATGACTAAAAACATCTAGTGTCAATAACACAAAGGACTCTATTGAGAAAGAAAACCCCAAGGAATCCAAAACTTTCTCATACTTCTCTAGACAATTAATTGGTGAAGAAGAACAGAAAGGAAGAATGACAACTCGAGATTCATGCTTCAACCAAGGTTGAAGTGACCATGGCTTCACCTTAAGCTTAAGGCTAGAGATTGTCTTTGCTCCTCAACTACTATGCACGATATCTAAGTGAAAGAGACTTGTAGGATTTAAAAAGTTTCACTAGTAGGTGAAAGCAGTGGCATATATAATTGAGGCTCATGAGAGAGTGTATAAGATGTGTCATCACCTTATACTACTAGGTGACACATGTCCATGCATGGGTTGACATGTGTCCATGCATGCATGAATATTAATCTTGACATGCAAAACTATTGGGGATAATGTAGGGATAATATTTTTGCCATTAGTGATCTTGTTGAACAAGATATTTCAACCCAACATCTCTTTATTCACAAACCGATACAACTTTTCCAAGGAAAGTTGTAAACTGATATCCATCACCTTCTTGAGGTGGTTAACTCATCATGGACTTTTCCAAGAGTTGACAAAATGATATGGAACTTCCTCTATGGCTTCTTGGCCTATATGCACTCCCATATAAGCTCTACAACTCAATACAACTCATTTTAGGGTTTTAACTATACAACTTTTCTTGGTCTTTTCATCACCAAGAATACCATCACTCAAATATGATTCAAACATGGTGCCTCTTTCTCTCTCTCTCCTCTAGATGATGCTAAGAGAGAGTAGGGACACTATAGGTGGTAATTTGCATATAAACCCTACATTTTGGGTAGATTACAATTTGCACCAAAATTGGTACACAAGGCGCATGCATTATTCAAACAAGCTCCAACTTGGAACTTAGGCTTTCCACAAGCCACCGCTTAGCATCATTCTCTCTCTTATGATGCTAAAGAACTCGAGGCATGTTCAAAATTTGACATATTGCAATATAACCTCTCATCTTGGGTAAATTGCAATTTACACCTAAATGATCATATAATGCACAAACAATTTGCAAATAAGCTCAAACTTGAAAATTAAACTCTCCTTGTGTACTCTTAATTCCTATTCCAAAGATTAAAACTAGTTTATAAATAACTTACTTAAGAAAAAACTTCTAGGATTATGGCATAACCCAGGCCAGAGATGTTACAATTATCAACCCCTAACAGGGATTTTGTCCCCAAAATCTCAAGAGAAAAGAGAAGGGTACTTCCTCCTCATTTCTTCATCCAACTCCCATGTGGCTTCTTCAATGACACGGTGATGCTAGAGAACTTTCACAACAACTATGTCTTTCTTTTTCAACTTCTTGATTCTTCTGTCAAGAATCATCATTGGACCTTCCACATAGGATATATCTTCATTCAATTCTATCTCTACAGGTTGCAACACCAACTCTGTATTAGGATGACACTTTCTCAAGATAGATATATGAAATACTGGATGTATTCTATGTAGGTCAGGTGGCATTTCCAACCTGTAGGCTACATTTCCAATATGTTCTGTCATTGGGTAAGGTCCCATAAATCTAGGAGCTAACTTACCCTTATTTCTAAATCTGAGAACATCTTTCCAAGGAGAGACCTTGGGATACACTTTGTCTCCAACTTCAAATTCTAAAGGTCTGCGACATTTATCGACATATGACTTTTGTCTATCATGTGCAGCCTTCAACTGTTGTTGTATTACTTTAATCTTTTTAGTTGTTTGTTGCATTAATTCATGACCCAGAGTTGGTATACTCCTATCTCATACCATCATAACGGAGATCTACAAGGTCTACCATATAATGCTTCATATGGTGCCATATTAATACTTGTCTGATAACTATTGCTGTAGGCAAACTCTATTAAGCTCAAGTGTAAGTCCCAACTTCCTACAAATTGAAGAGCACATCCCTAAGCAAGTCCTCCACAGTCTGTATAGTCCTTTCAGATTGTCCATCTGTCTGAGGGTGAAAAGCTATGCTAAACTTTAACTTCGTACCCAAGGCTTTATGTAGTCATTCGAAAAAATGACTTGTAAACTAGGGACCTCTATCAGACACAATTATGGCTGGAACTCTGTGTAACTGCACTATCTCATCTATGTAGATCTGTGTAAGTTTTTCAGCAGTATAGGTTGTTTTAACAGGAAGAAAATGTGCTGACTTAGTCAACCTATCAACTATCACCCAAATGGAATCATGACTTTTGGCTATTTTGGGTAGACCAACCACAAAGTCCATTGTCACGTGATCTCATTTCCACTGCGGTATAGGTAAGGGTTGTAATGTTCCTGTAGGCTTCAGGTGTTTTGCTTTAACTTGTTGACACATTGGACACCGCATAACAAACTCAACTACATCTTTCTTCAAACCAGGCCACCAATACATATCTTTTCAGTTATTATACATTCTAGTACTCCCTGGATGCATTGCATACATGGATGAATGAGCTTCCTCCATAAGTGTCTTTCTTAAGTCATTGACATCAGGTGCTACCATCCTACCATGGAAAAAGACTACCTCATCCTCTGACTAATGGAAACTGTCCCATTTTTCACTATCATACTCTGACTTGGTCTATTGAATCACACTATCAGCCTGTTGTGCCTCTTTAATTTATTGTCTCAGAGTAGGTTTCACATGCATCTTGGCCAGCAATCATGTTAACAAAGATACTTTTAACTGTACATTTATTTGTCTCAAATAGACAAACATGTCCTGTTTAAATAACATTAAAGAATTCAACTGTGCTTTATCTATGGGTGGAGGTGAAGATTTTCTACTTAGTGCATCTTCTACTACATTAGCTTTTCATGGATGATAATCAATTGTACAATCATAGTCCTTGATTAATTCTATCCAGTGAAGTTGTCTCATATTCAACTCATGCTATGAGAAGATTTACTTTAAGTTTATATAGTCTGTGAAAATCCGACACATTTATCCATAAAGATAATGCCTCAAATTCTTCAATGCGTGGACCACTACAGCTAACTCTAGATCATGTGTCGGATAATTCTCCTCAAGTTTCTTAAGCTGTCAAGAAGCAAAAGAGGCTACATGATCGATCTGCATCAATACACATCCTAAACCATTCTTAGAGGCATCATAGAAAATAATGTATCCCTTTCCCTACTCAGGTAAAACCAACACAGATGCACTAGTCAACCTTTTTTCAACAACTAGAAAGAACGCTGACACTTATTTTTCTATAAAAAAAGAACCTCCTTCTTAGTCAACCCAGTTAGGGGTGTTGCTACAGAACTGGTCTTTAATAAACCTTCTGTAGTAACCTGTTAGACCTAAGAAACTGCGAATCTTAGTTGGTGTCTTGGGCTTTCCAACTCTAAAACATACTCCACTTTCTTAGGATTAACACAAATACCTGAAGCAGATATAATGTGTCCAAGAAAAGACACTTCTGACAACTAGAACTCACACTTGCTAAACTTAGCATATAGCTGGTGTTGTCTTAACAAAGTCAAGGCTTGACGATGGTGTTGTTCATATTGTTGACCATCTCTACTGTATATCAAGATGTCGTCTATGAAGACCACTATGAACTAATCAAGGAATGGTCAGAAGATTCTATTCATCAGCTCCATGAATGCAGTTGGTGTATTAGTTAGTCCAAATGATATAATAAAAAACTCATAATGACTATACCTTGTTCTAAAGGTTGACTTAGGTATGTCACTATCCTTGATACGTACTTGATGTTATCCTGACCTTAGATCTATCTTAGAGAACACTATTGCACCACGCAAATGGTCAAACAGATCATCTATCCTTGGCAGAGGATATATGTTCTTTATAGTCACCTTGTTAAGCTGTCTATAGTCTATGCATAATCTCATAAACCCATCCTTCTTTTTAACAAAAAGAACTGGAGCACACCATGGTGAAGTACTCAGTCAAATGAAACCTTTCTCAAGCAACTCATGTAACTATTTCTATAGTTTTTCCATCTGAACAGGGGCCACCCTATAAGGTTTTTGGGCTATGGGTTGCGTACCTAAAATTAGATTAATCTCAAAATCAATCTCTCAAAGTGGAGGAATATCTAGAAATTCTACAAGAAACACATCCTTGTATTCCCTGACAATAGGAACTTCAGGAAGACAAGTACTTTCTACTTTAGTGTCTACCACATGTGCCAAGAATGCTTCACATCCTTGTCGCATCAGTCTCTCAGCTTCCATTGTTGATACTAGACAGGTTGGAAGAATCTTTATGTCCCCCTAAATGACCCATGTTTCATCACTGTCTGCGAGCATAGCTTGCTTGGAACCACAATCCAAGACAACTTTATACTTTTCTAGGGTATCCATCCCAAGAATTACATCAAACTCATGCATCTCAAGTGGTATAAGATCCACCTAAATGTTGTGTTCTGAACAAGAAAGAACACAAGGAGAACATACCTCATGCAACACTATAGATCTGACTAACGGAGTTTCTAATAATAGATTATCTGCTCTATGACTAACAGTCATATTATAGTCATGAATCACTTCTTGAGTGATAAAGAATTTGTAGAACTCAGATCAATCAAAACAGATACGAAGTAGGATGAAGATATATCATATTGAAACAATTCCATCTAACATATCACGACCCGTGGATTGACTATTGCCTCTGGTTGATTCATAGCATAGAATCTTGTTGTTGCATGTTGCTGACTTCGTACTTTGTTGTTTCATGCAGATAATCCTACTTGGGATGCATGTCCATGTCCTCATGTTCCACTGCTAAACTGTTGCCTCTGAGAGCCATGTTGACTCTGCCTCAGTGGTTGGGTTACCTCCATGTCTCTAATTGGACATTCTCTTATCGTATGTCCTTCCTACCCACACTTGAAGCAGTTTCTATCCTACTGTGGTCTAGATGGTCCTGTTACTGATATTGATGTTGTATTATTGGCTCCACTTGGCAGAAAACTACAGCCTCTACCCTTTCTTGATTTCCACTGCGTCTATGCATTAAACCTCTGCCATGCTAATGGTGCAGGAAATCTAGGTTTCTTGAAACTTCTAGACCTCTGTCCTTAGAAATGGGTAGGTCCTTTCCTACTATTAGCCTCACGTTTCTTATTCATAGACCTATCTATCCGCCTAACTAACTCCATAAAGGTGGCAAACCTCTCTCTATTCTATAGAGAAGCTATAGTTGTGGATAACTCAGCGTTCAGACCATTCTCAAACACTGAATCCTCTCCTCCTCTGTAGTAGCCATGTGTGGACAAAATTGTAGAAGTGCCATGAACTTATCTTCATACTCACTAATCTTCATTGCTCCTTATTTAATAGGCTCAAACTGTGAGATTTTCTCATCCAGAAAGTCTTTGGAAAGTATATACTGACAAACTCATGTGTGAACTCCTTCCATCCGACCTCAACACCAGGTATTTTCTCTTCTTCAATGGCCCACCAATTGTAACATCCCTGACCTGGGTCATGCCATAATCCTGGAAGTTTTTATTAAGTAATTTATTTATAAACTTTTTCTAAACTTTTAAATAGTAATTAAGACTCAAGGAGAGTTTAATTTTCAAGTTTGAGTTTATTTGCAAACTGTTTGTGCATTATATAATAGTTTGGGTGTAAATTGCAATTTACCCAAGATGAGGGGTTATATTGCAATATGTCACTATTTGAACGTTCCCCAAGTTCTTTAACATTATAAGAGATAGAATGATGCTAAGGGGTGGCTTGTGGAAAGCCTAAGTTCCAAGTTGAAGCTTATTTGAATAATGCTTGTGCCTTGTGCACCAATTTTGGTGCAAATTGCAATTTACCTAAAATGTAGGGTTGATATGAAAATTACCACCTCTAGAGTTTTCCTACTCTCTCTAAGAATCATCTATAGGAGATAGAAAGAAAGAGGTGCCATGTTTGAATCATATTTGAGTGATGGTATTCTTGGTGATGAAAAGACCAAGAAAAGTTGTATAGTTGAAACCCTAAAATGAGTTGTATTGAGTTGTAGAGCTTATAAGGGAGTGACCATTGGCCAAGAAGCCATAGAGGAGGTCCCATATCCTTTTTTTAAAGCAAAGGCCATGATGAATTAAGCACCTCAATAAGGTGATGGATATCAGTTTACAACTTTCCTTGAAAAAGTTGTATCGGTTTGTGAATAAAGTGATGTTGGGTTGAAATATCTTGTTCAACAAGATAACTAATGTCTGAAATCTTATCCCTAGATTATCCCCAAAAGTTTTGCATGTCAAGATAAATATGTGTGCATGCATGGAAACATGTCAACCCATGCATGGACATGTGTCACCTAGTAGTATAAGGTGATGACACCTCTTATACACTCTCTCTCTCATTAGCCTCAATTATATATACCACTCCTTTCACCTACTAGTGAAACTTTTTGAATCCTAAAACTCTCTTTCTCTTAGATAGCATGAATAATAGTTGAGGAGCAAGTAGGAGCTATAGCCTTAAGCTTAAGGTGAAACCATGGTCATCTTCAACCTTGGTTGAAGCATGATTCTCGGGTTATGATTCTTCCTTTCTTTTCTTCTTCACCAAGTTCTTATCTATGGTGATTATGTGCATGTAGAGGAGTTGTGAACAAGTCTTGGATCTTTGATAAGTTCATCTTCAACCTTGGGAACTTGAATCTTTGGATCTTGGAGCTTTGAAGTTGTTCTCGAGGCGGGTTATATAACTTGAACCCAATAATGTTATTATTCACCTTCAATCTTGCTATACTTATTGATCTACTTTCAATTTCGATTTTTATAGAATAATTGATGAATCTGTGAGTTCTAATAGTTGCATAGGACTGTTGTCCATGAACTATAATAGTAAGGGATGAAATTCTAGAGCTTTATGATGATTACATCATCACAGCACAAAGTGATATCGGGTTGAAGCACCTCTAACCCGATATGGTAATGAAACCCAATATGGTGATATCAAATCTGTTATACCTTGGAACCCCACACCCCTATTGTAAAGAGGCGAGATCACCTCTTTACTAAAATTTAAAGGAAATACAAACATCCACAATTTTAACAGAAATTTTAGACTTTGAGGATGATTGCATAATATTCCAAATAAATAAGCATGATTCCAGATACATAATAAAATGTCAATAGCAGCGGAAAGAAAGAAATAACAAGCCTTCTAATGGCTTTATAGCTTATTACATCATTGCTTTCTAAAAGAAAAGATAAGATAGAATAGAGGATCTAGCTATAGCAACCTAGCCATCCTTCTTGTCAAGCAAACGATCACAGTAAAGGAATCTTTCTTCAAGCCCTTCCTTCACCTTGCACAGCTCCAACACCTGGGTGGTTGGGAAGGCACCCAGCAAGAGGGAAAACAAGAAAAGTATGTGTTACACTAATAATCTATCAAAGGCAAAGGAAATTGTAGCAAGTAAACTAGACTAGATATTTGGTGTAAGAAGATATCAAGAAGTATGAGGTTTTCATAAGAGAACTTGCCATTAACAAAGTAAGTAAAGGTTTTAGCATGTTTATTAATATGTCTATCTAACTAAGTAGGGTTGAGGCACCTACCGGACCTCTAACCTTAGGTGAGGGAAGAATTATAAACATTTCCAAATCACCTACACATTTTTAATGGGGAGAATAATAAACATTCCCCTAGGCGATTTTATACATGCCCTCTATGGGTGGTTGTACATAAGTACCACTACTTAAAGATTAAATAGAACATTTAATTTCATGCTAACAAAAGATTTATGGCAAGATAAGCAAAAGAATATATATCATGGCAGTGGGGTATGAGTACCCAAACAAGAGAATACTATATCTGATTTTTGAGGCAAATAAGACATGTAGGTTTCAAGAATTCAATGGTTTAGATCAAGTTAGACCTCATAGAAGAAATTTAGGTATTGGACTAAATATTTCCCAACTGATAGGTAGATGCACAACAAAACTCATACTAAACACATACCTTGGCCACAGGTGTCCTAAGTTTCCCTTTTTCAACTCTTCACACGAACTATAAACCCAAACTTCCTAATACATCATTATATTCATAAATTAGAATTACATGTATTCATTTAAAAGATTGAAAACCCTAATTTACTAAGTTTTTGAACAAACTCTCGATTCAGACTTCAAAAACCTCATAATCATTTTAGTTAGGTTTTCCTGATCAAAATAACATATAATATTGTATATTTTGGAAATATGGATTTTTAGGGTTAATTTTAGGGATTTTTAAGTTAATTAAATTGATTTTAAAAACACATTTTCGCAAACCTCAAAACTAGATTTTAAAATTATTTTTATTAGATAGATCTCGTTTTCCTGATTTCAAAACACTATTTATTTTTAATTTTCGACCAACAGATTAATTTATAAAATTATTTAACCTCGACCAATCACAGCCTGCCACGTAGGCAAGGCTGGATGGCCGAGCGGCGGCGAGCGCCCGGCAGCGGCGACCCGCGATCCGCGGTCGCTCGCTACCAGCCGCGCGATGCGGTCGGGCGGGGCGGCGAAAAGACCAAAAACCCAAGCGCGAGAAATCCAGAGAAGAAGAAAGGCGAGGGCAAAACGATAAAATGCCAACCCGTCATCTTCCTCCTCTCGCCCGATCGACGAGAACAGGAGATTGGCTCCGATTTTGGGCAAAATCGCTATACAAGACGAAATCTCGCGTTCAGATAGTCGAAAGAACGAGAAAGAAGAGACGAATTCAGTGGTACCTCTAATTCGAACCGAGGATGACGGAGTAGAGAGGGAGAAGCGCCGCAAGCTTGGAACCTTCGGCTGCTCGTCGGGGGTCGAAACGTCCACGAAAACCCAAATTGAGGATACGATCGAGTTGCTAGGGCGTCGGCGGTCGCGAGGGTTGAGTTATTTATAGGCAAGGAACCCTAGACTAGGATGTGGGTAGGAGCAAGGGAAAGTGGCCGACGGCTACTTTGGGCGTTTTACAAATACGCGTTAAAGCTCGCAAATTTTGGGATAATCCTGTGCAAAATCTCGCAAGGAATCCAACAAAACAAAATTCGAGGAAAATCGTTGAGTAGATCTCAAGATATTGTGATTTTCAGAAAATGAAAAAATCAAGTCTGTTGCCTAATCCGACTCAAGGTAGAAGACGACCGTGCGTCGTTGGATCGGTGGACACGGGTCCACTAAAGAACCTGGACCATCCGATCTCGCTTTACATCAGGGAAATATCCCTTAGCAAAAGTCGATTAAAACTATTAGATTTTAAATGTTTTTCTCTTTCTTCTTTTGGAGGCTCAAACGTCGTCCAAAAATTATGAAAATTTATATCCTGACTTATTTCGACGCGTAGAATCCAAATATGGAGTTAGTTTTTCATTTTGAGAAAGTTTGATAGGTGAAATAATTAATATGTCATTTTCTCTTTCCTCTTTCAAAAGAGGTGATAACATTATCTAAAATTATTGTAACTTCACCCATAAGTCTCCTTAAAGATTTGGAACACGATTTTGCAATTATCTTCACAAGTTGAAATTATCTTTATATTTATTAAATTATTTAGAACATTCTACTCATTCTCTCTCTCCTATTTTTCTCATTATTCATATATTATCCAAATAGTTGCAAATTTGCACAGAGGCTTATTTTTATGTTTAGAATAAGTATTTTATTCCTTTTTATTGGCATATTTCCTATATTCCATTGATAATGTTATTAATATTTTCATTTTAAATAATACTTGACCCTTAAGTTACTTTTTCCTCAAGGAAACGAATTAAACTATCAAATTATCATGATAGTTTCATATTATAATATTTGTTGCAAAAATCTTTGTAATTATCTTCTTTGCCCATAATTTCTCATATTACCATTAATTATTACATTTATCTTCTTCCTTTTATAAAATTCGAAATTTCTTCTTATTTCTTATATTCTAGGAAACACTAGAAGATTCTAGGACGAATTATTTTACTCTTTTTATTACTTAATGCGAATTTGCACTTTAGACCCATTATCTAATTCTAACTAAGGCATTTGTGCATGCAACCTTAAAATAAGAATATATGGGAAACATTTAACCAATAACCATCTTAATTTCTTTTAAATCAAAACCAATGACAAATGAAATGAAAATGAAGGTCAAAGCTTATAGAAAAGAGTACAAAGAAGTACATATGAGATTTCAGTATGTTACAGCACTCCACCCCTTAAAAAGGATTTCGTCCCCGAAATCTCATACAAAGAGGGAAGGGTGAATACGTAACATCTCATCTCTCAACTCCCAAGTGGTTTCTTCTAAACCATGGTATCTCCACAAAACCTTCACTAACTCTATCTCCTTATTCTTCAGCTGCTTTACTCGGGAGTCAAGGATCTTCACAGGTAGCTCTTCATAAGTCAGATTCTCATGAATCTCCACCGGTTCAATGGTGAGCACATGAGACGGATCCTTAACATACTTCCTCAACACAGAAACATGGAACACATTATGAATCTTATCATAAGCAGGAGGCAAAGCTAGGCGATATGCACAATCCCCCATTTTATCTAAGATCTCAAATGGTCCAACATAGCGAGGACTCAACTTGCCTTTTACTTTAGATCTTGCAATAGAACGTATAGGCTTGATCTTTAGAAAAGCATAGTCTCCCACTAGGAAGCTTACATCAGACCTCTTCTTATCAGCATACATCTTCTATCTGTCTTGAGCAGCTTTCATCCATTTCTTTATCAACTGTATCTTCTCAAGCATCATCTGCATGTCATCAGTCTTCACTAGGGAACGTTCACCAACATCATCCCAGTGCAAAGGTGAACGACAAGGTCTACCATAGAGAGCTTCAAAAGGTGGCATACCAATACTGGCTTGGTAGCTATTGTTGTAAGCAAACTCTGCTAATGGTAGATACCGATCCCAGACACCACCCCAATCCATCACACAAGCACGAAGCAAGTCCTCCAGAATCTGAACTGTTCTCTCAGACTGACCATCAGTTTGCGGATGGTAAGCAGTGCTGAAATGCATATTAGTACCCATCTCTTCCTGAATCTGACCCCATAAACGAGAAGTGAATTTCGGGTCTCGATCAGAAACTATCACAGTATGGACACCATGCAGACAAACTATCCACTCCACATACAACTGAGCCATCTCAGCAACTTTATACGTGGTTTTGAAAGGCAAGAAATGAGCAGATTTTGTAAGCCGATCAATCACCACCCAAACAGCATCATAACCTCTCTTGGACTTAGGGAAACCAGTAACAAAGTCCATTGTGATCTTCTCCCACTTCCATTCTGGAATCTCAAGAGGATGAAGAAGACCACCAGGTCGTTGATGTTCAATCTTGACTTGCTGACATGTCAAGCACTTTGCTACAAACAGAGCTATATCATTCTTCATGTTCTTCCACCAGAAACTTCGATGTAAGTCCTTGTACATTTTGGTTGTGCCAGGGTGAATAGTGTACTTGGAACCATGAGCTTCACTCAGATTCTTCTGTATCAGATCACCAACATCGGGTATCCACAACCTTTGTCTGAAGCAGATAGCGCCATCTACTCCGACAGAGAAGTCAGATTGCAGTTTCTCAGATAAAGCTTTCAACTCTTCAAGCTTTGAACTCTCCAACTGAGCAGATACGACTTCTGAGATCTAGGTTGGTGTAACGGTCAAACTGGCCATATGAACACACAACTTATCTTCATCCACTGAATCGACAGGTTGAGGTTTCCAACTGGCCACATGTTCAAGGTTTTCCCACACAGAACATCTCAGAGCAGCACAAACAACATCCTTCTTGCGACTTAAAGCATCAGCTATGACATTTGCTTTACCAGGATGATAGGTGATGGTGAAATTGTAATCTTTAAGATATTCCATCCACCTACGTTGTCGCAAGTTCAGATCCTTCTGAGTCAACAGATATCTCAAACTCTTGTGATCAGAAAAGACTTCAAACTTTTCACCATAGAGGTAGTTTCGCCAGATCTTCAAAGCATGAACTATGGCAGCCAGCTCTAAATCATGCGTAGGCCAATTAGCTTCATTAGGTTTCAACTGTCGAGAAGCATAGACGATCACCTTTCCATCTTGCATCAGAACACACCCTAAGCCTTGTCGGGATGCATCAGTGTAGATGACATAGGGTATACCCTCAACAGGCAAAGCAAGCACGGGAGCAGAAGTCAGACTCATCTTCAACTTTTGAAAACTGTCCTCACATTCAGGGGTCCATGAGAACTTGACCTCCTTCCGAGTCAGCTTGGTCAAAGGTAAAGCCAACTCAGAAAACCCTTTGATAAACTTTCGATAGTAACCAGCTAGACCAAGGAAACCACGGATTTCTGACGGGTTTCTCGGAGCATTCCACTTTGTCACAGCTTCTACCTTTGCAGGATCAATAGCTATATGGCCGGCAGAAATCACGTGACCAAGAAACATCACTTCCTTTATCCAGAACTCACATTTTGAGAATTTTGCATACAATTGATTTTCTCGCAATGTGTTGAGTACAATCCGCAAGTGCTCGCGATGTTGCTCCAACGTCTCGGAATAAACCAAAACGTCATCAATAAACACCACTACAAACTTGTCGAGGTATGGGCGGAATACTCGGTTCATCAAGTCCATGAACGCAGCAGGGGCATTCGTCAAACCAAAAGGCATGACCATAAATTCATAATGCCCATAGCGAGTTCTGAACGCTGTCTTCGGAACATCATCATCCTTCACACGCATGTGGTAGTAGCCACTTCGCAGATCCATCTTGGAGAACATGGTGGCTGACTTTAGCTGATCGAATAGGTCGTCGATGCGCGGCAACGGATAACGATTCTTCACTGTCACCTGGTTGAGCATGCGGTAGTCCATACACATCCGCAAAGAGCCATCTTTCTTCTTCACGAACAGGACAGGGGCTCCCCAAGGGGAAACACTGGGGCTAATGAAACCCATGTCCAGAAGATCTTCAAGCTGCTTCTTCAACTCCGCCAGCTCAGCAGGAGCCAAGCGGTAAGGTGGCTTCGATATCGGTGAAATTCCAGGTATGAGCTCGATGGAGAATTCCACCTCGCGATTTGGTGGCAACCCGGGAAACTCCTCAGGAAAGACATCTGGGAAGTCCTTCACCACATCAACATGGTCTAGGGCAGGAGGTGTAGCATCGAGAACTATGGAGGCTAGGAATGCTCTACACCCTTGTGAGATGAGCTTTTCGGCTTTGATGGCAGAGATGAAGAACTGTCGCTCTCCTCGCTTCTTGCCCTTGACACACACTCTTCCTTCATCAGGATGAAACAGACTAACCTTGGATTCCTCACAGAACAGAACAGCTTTATACTTCTTTAACCAATCCATGCCCAGGATGATGTCAAAGACAGTCATATCAAGCCAGACAAAAACTGTGGGAAACATTATTCCAGATATACAGAGGTTCAAGGTAGGAGTTTGGAGGTACGAGGAGTAGATTTTTCCACTAGGAGTTTTTACATCTAACACATGATCCATAAACTCAGATTCGATTTCAAGCATAGAGGCAAACTGTCTAGATATGAAGGTATTGGAGGAACCAGAATCAAACAGAGCTTTTAAAGGATGCAAATTGAGGTGTAGTGTACCTTCAATCACTTCATTGCCTTCACCGTCTTCTTCAGCATTGAGAGCAAACACTCTCCCATTCTGCCTCTCAACTGGCGGATGCCTCGGGTTCTGGTTGTTGTTGTTGTTGTTGTTGTTGAGGCTACTAGAAGCCTGGAATCCCAGATAAGACTCGATGGCGAGAGCCTTGTCCACCATCTGTTGAAACGAGAGTGGCATCTGAGGTACGAGGCTTCAACCAACATGGTAGTTCAGGCCCTCCAAGAACAAGGTTGCTCTTCTGTCAGCTCCAAGGTTGGTGGCGTAACGTTCCAACAGCAGAAACTTCTGAACATAGTCGGCCACGCTCATGCTTCCTTGCTTGAGACTGTAAAACTCAGCCTCCTTCTTCCTCAGGAACGCAGGGCAGATGTACTTCTCTCTGAACAACTTCAGGAACTGGGTCCACTCCATGGAGGAGGTGTCTCGAGTACGGGCAACACCATTCCACCAAACACGCGCCGGTCCATCCAGCACGTACGTCGCAAACCGAACCTTCTGGTGAGGAGGGCAAGCCATACCCTCGAAGGTCCGATCCAGGGCCAACACCCAGTCATCAGCTTTGTCCACCATGTTAGGCTCACTCTCACCCTTGAAGTAGGGTGGCTGCATCTTGATGAAGTCAGTGAGGGTGAACTCCCTCGGCTTGGAGGCAACAACAGCTATGGTGTTGAGTTGTCCCATCATGGTGGAGGACAACAGCTGTCGCTGCATCGCCAGTTCTTGCTCAGGTGTGAAGGCAGGAACACCAGAGGTTGGTTGGTTAACAGCAGGAGTCGCATGAGTGTCGAGGTTGTCAGTGGTAGACTCCTGGTTGGTGTTGTCAAACAGGTCACCTCTCCTGAAATTAGGGTTAACATATTAAATTTTCAAGAGTAAAGAATCATAGATGAGAGGGAAAAGAAATAGAGATGAGAAAAGGATAAGTAGAATGCTATTGCCTAAAAGCATACTATTTCGGGCAGTTTGTTTCGGCGCAGGCCAGGCCGGATCATATGGGCACGGGAGTCCCCGTATGCCAAGCTAGTGGGTCAGAGGAAAATCTTGCCAGCCCCCATGCCCTGATCCTTTCTAGACACCCTTGCCTCAACTGCATGCCCTAATAGTCGCCTAAAGGCTCTGATACCATGCTGTAAAGAGGCGAGATCGCCTCTTTACTAAAATTTAAAGGAAATACAAACATCCACAATTTTAACAGAAATTTTAGACTTTGAGGATGATTGCATAATATTCCAAATAAATAAGCATGATTCCAGATACATAATAAAATGTCAATAGCAACAGAAAGAAAGAAATAACAAGCCTTCTAATGGCTTTATAGCTTATTACATCATTGCTTTCTAAAAGAAAAGATAAGATAGAATAGAGGATCTAGCTATAGCAACCTAGCCATCCTTCTTGTCAAGCAAACGATCACAGTAAAGGAATCTTTCTTCAAGCCCTTCCTTCACCTTGCACAGCTCCAACACCTGGGTGGTTGGGAAGGCACCCAGCAAGAGGGAAAACAAGAAAAGTATGTGTTACACTAATAATCTATCAAAGGCAAAGGAAATTGTAGCAAGTAAACTAGACTAGATATTTGGTGTAAGAAGATATCAAGAAGTATGAGGTTTTCATAAGAGAACTTGCCATTAACAAAGTAAGTAAAGGTTTTAGCATGTTTATTAATATGTCTATCTAACTAAGTAGGGTTGAGGCACCTACCGGACCTCTAACCTTAGGTGAGGGAAGAATTATAAACATTTCCAAATCACCTACAAATTTTTAATGGGGAGAATAATAAACATTCCCCTAGGCGATTTTATACATGCCCTCTATGGGTGGTTGTACATAAGTACCACTACTTAAAGATTAAATAGAACATTTAATTTCATGCTAACAAAAGATTTATGGCAAGATAAGCAAAAGAATATATATCATGGCAGTGGGGTATGAGTACCCAAACAAGAGAATACTATATCTGATTTTTGAGGCAAATAAGACATGTAGGTTTCAAGAATTCAATGGTTTAGATCAAGTTAGACCTCATAGAAGAAATTTAGGTATTGGACTAAAGATTTCCCAACTGATAGGTAGATGCACAACAAAACTCATACTAAACACATACCTTGGCCACAGGTGTCCTAAGTTTCCCTTTTTCAACTCTTCACACAAACTATAAACCCAAACTTCCTAATACATCATTATATTCATAAATTAGAATTACATGTATTCATTTAAAAGATTGAAAACCCTAATTTACTAACTTTTTGAACAAACTCTCGATTCAGACTTCAAAAACCTCATAATCGTCTTAGTTAGGTTTTCCTGATCAAAATAACATATAATATTGTATATTTTGGAAATATGGATTTTTAGGGTTAATTTTAGGGATTTTTAAGTTAATTAAATCGATTTTAAAAACACATTTTCACAAACCTCAAAACCAGATTTTAAAATTATTTTTATTAGATAGATCTCGTTTTCCTGATTTCAAAACACTATTTATTTTTAATTTTCGACCAACATATTAATTTATAAAAATTATTTAACCTCGACCAATCACAGCCTGCCACGTAGGCAAGGCTGGATGGCCGAGCAGCATCGAGCGCCCGGCAGCGGCGACCCGCGATCCGCGGTCGCTCGCTACCAGCCGCGCGATGTGGTCGGGCGGGGCGGCGAAAAGACCAAAAACCCAAGCGCGAGAAATCCAGAGAAGAAGAAAGGCGAGGGCAAAACGGTAAAACGCCAACCCGTCATCTTCCTCCTCTCGCCCGATCGACGAGAACAGGAGCTTGGCTCCGATTTTGGGTAAAATCGCTATACAAGACGAAATCTCGCGTTCAGATAGTCGAAAGAACGAGAAAGAAGAGACGAATTCAGTGGTACCTCTAATTCGAATCGAGGATGACGGAGTAGAGAGGGAGAAGCGCCGCAAGCTTGGGACCTTCGGCTGCTCGTCGGGGGTCGAAACGTCCACGAAAACCCAAATTGAGGATACGATCGAGTTGCTAGGGCGTCGGCGGTCGCGAGGGTTGAGTTATTTATAGGCAAGGAACCCTAGACTAGGATGTGGGTAGGAGCAAGGGAAAGTGGCCGGCGGCTACTTTGGGCGTTTCGCAAATACGCGTTAAAGCTCGCAAATTTTGGGATAATCATGTGCGAAATCTTGCAAG
Source organism: Alisma plantago-aquatica (assembly GCA_963693085.1). Taxonomy (NCBI): domain Eukaryota; kingdom Viridiplantae; phylum Streptophyta; class Magnoliopsida; order Alismatales; family Alismataceae; genus Alisma; species Alisma plantago-aquatica. The sequence continues at coordinate 645,365,601 of OY856414.1, read as the reverse complement.
GAATCCAACAAAACAAAATTCGAGGAAAATCGTTGAGTAGATCTCAAGATATTGTGATTTTAAGAAAACGAAAAAATCAAGTCTGTTGCCTAATCCGACTCAAGGTAGAAGACGACCGTGCGTCATTGGATCGGTGGATGCGGGTCCACTAAAGAACCTGGACCGTCCGATCTCGCTTTAGATCAGGGAAGTATCCCTTAGCAAAAGTTGATTAAAACTATTTGATTTTAAATGTTTTTCTCTTTCTTCTTTTGGAGGCTCAAACGTTGTCCAAAAATTATGAAAATTTATATCCTGACTTATTTCGACGCGTAGAATCCAAATATGGAGTTAGTTTTTCATTTTGAGAAAGTTTGATAGGTGAAATAATTAATATGTCATTTTCTCTTTCCTCTTTCAAAAGAGGTGATAACATTATCTAAAATTATTGTAACTTCACCCATAAGTCTCCTTAAAGATTTGGAACATGATTTTGCAATTATCTTCACAAGTTGAAATTATCTTTATATTTATTAAATTAATTAGAACATTCTACACATTCTCTCTCTCTCTCCTATTTTTCTCATTATTCATATATTATCCAAATAGTTGCAAATTTGCACAGAGGCTTATTTTTATGTTTAGAATAAGTATTTTATTCCTTTTTATTGGCATATTTCCTATATTCCATTGGTAATGTTATTAATATTTTCATTTTAAATAATACTTGACCCTTAAGTTACTTTTTCCTCAAGGAAACGAATTAAACTATCAAATTATCATGATGGTTTCAGATTATAATATTTGTTGCAAAAATCTTTGTAATTATCTTCTTTGCCCATAATTTCTCATATTACCATTAATTATTACATTTATCTTCTTCCTTTTATAAAATTCGAAATTTCTTCTTATTTCTTATATTCTAGGAAACACTAGAAGATTCTAGGACGAATTATTTTACTCTTTTTATTACTTAATGTGAATTTGCACTTTAGACCCATTATCTAATTCTAACTAAGGCATTTGTGCATGCAACCTTAACATAAGAATATATGGGAAACATTTAACCAATAACCATCTTAATTTCTTTTAAATCAAAACCAAGGACAAATGAAACGAAAATGAAGGTCAAAGCTTATAGAAAAGAGTACAAAGAAGTACATAGGAGATTTCAGTATGTTACACCTATCATTTTGTACATTTGGGTTGGTTGAAAAAGAACTAACCAGTTGTCTAGGTTGTCACTCAACACATGGTAGGTTGATACTTTGAAAGTTTGAAAAGGTATGAGCATAAGGGTCTAACCCGATATGCAAAACCCTACACTTGAGTAACCCGATATAAGTGACACACACACCCCTCTTAGACGATATGGTGATAAGCATACACCTCTTGGATGATATGGTGGTAAGCACACACCTCTTGGACCATACGGTTATAAGTACACACCTCTTGCCCGATATGGTTATAAGCACACACCTCTTGCTTGATATGGTGATAAGCACACACCTCTTGCCCGATATGGTGATAAGAACACACCTCTTGCCAAATATGGTGATAAGCACACACCTCTTTGACAATATGGTGATAATTACACACCTCTTGGACGATATGGTGATAAGCACACATCTCTTGAACGATATGGTGGTAAGTACACACCTCTTGCCCGATATGGTGGTAAGCACCTCAAAACCAATATGGAGGTAAGCACCTCAAATCTGATATACTTGATTGAGTAACACATAAAATGTGTTATGTCATATGATACATTAAGATGTAAAGAGTTTAATGCATTGTGATAAGTGTAGACCAATAAACCTTGAGAAAAAGGTTGATCCAACTTAATAAAGTAAGATGTAATCAATATCCTAGTGAGGATGAGAGAGAAACTCATACTTTGTGTGATAATCATTTAATGATGAATGATGAGTATAAACAAGTATGATTGAATACTTATGATATCATTGTATGCTCCTAATACGTGTAGAGCTATGAATTAGGGTTTTGATTCTTGATTATATGAACTTGAAATCCTAATTGGCTAACAAGCGAAACCCTAACCCTAATAATGGGAAGGTTGTATTTCTCTTGTATTGCATGGTGATGATATGTACTTGATATTGTTTTGTCATGAAATGTTAACCATACAGGTATCATGAGATGATGAGCATAGCCAGGTATGAGCTATGATGTTTTATAGGATACAGATTAAATGGGCCTTGTGAGCCATGTGAAATACTTGCGCAACAAGTATAATGTATACATGGGTATGAGGACCTAGAAGTAATAGTTACCTGATAATAGGTGACAATGTTCAGTGATGAACTAAGGGTTTGAATACCTAAATCTAGAAATGATGATGATGATAATGTTAATGGATGAGAATCTCCAATAATGTGATAAGGGGTTGAGATCCCGAGTGTTATGCATTCAATGTGTTCCAAAGATTATGAAAGTACTTGATAAATGTATTACACCTTTCTTTGTAGCATTTGTTATAATTCATGCTTGTAACTTGGTTGATGCTAAAAGATATTGTAATGCACCTAATTAATCAAGTGGAACCTTATCATGTAGTTTCCCTGGACATAGATCCATTTGGTGTCAGAATTTGCTGAATGGTGAAACGAGTTTAACTCGGAGAGCATATTTTTTAATATGTGGGGGTTGTGGGTGAAAATATCCTTACATCCAAATTGGGATTGTTGTGTGATCTTGTCTAGAGTATGGCTATGTGCCATGACTCAAAATTGATATATTGGGGTTGTTGTGTGATCTCCCCAAAGATAATATATTGGGGTTGTTGTGTGATCTCCCCAAAGAGAGTGCATGTTGCAACTGTAACTCTGTAGCAAAGATGCCACTATACCTATACCTTGGCAAGCTAATTGCAGTTTGACACGTGATGTCACTGCCAGTGGTCTCGTACTAATCGAGATAGGTGAGGTCTTGGAAGTCGACTCTTCCTTTGAACTTTTATGGTATTGATTTCGACTAAGCGGTGGTCAGTTAGAGCATGAGAGGTATACCTCATCTCCTCAGGGCATAAGTGTGATTGTATATATGTAATCATTCGTGTAGCATATTTTTTAAGGACTAAATATGGAAACATTGGTTGATGTTACATTACTTTTATACATCTTAAATGGATAGATGTTATATGTGTTCTTCGTATTCATTATAAAGTGAATAGATGATTTATTTCTCTATCATAGATAGTTTCATTACTTGAAAAGATGATATTGCTCTGTTCTTCTTATAAACAATGATCAATCTTGATTATTAATATGAAAGATCCTCTGCTACTCGGCCAGTGTGGCTCAGGTGGTTTGGTCCGGCTTGTCCTCCCTGGGGGACTCGGGTTCAAATACCTCTGAGTGCACTGTATTTACCAACTCCTTGGGTCATCCGGGCTCTGGCACCTGTTTGAGGAGGAGGGGGAGTGGAGTCTCCTTGAGACTCAAAAAAAAATCCTCTGCTCAATTTTATACTGTTTATCTGTGATAATAATTTTTTTGGCAGAGAGTTATATCTCTCGCTGGGACTTTTGTCTCACCCCATTGGTCCCAACATTTTTAGGTGGACGCAGACAAGGAGGTAGAGACCGTACGATAGAGGGAGGACAACAACATTAGGGATAGCAGTAACATCTCAGGTTGAGTGTGTTGTTTGTCGTGTCTTGTAGATAAAAGTCCTATGTGTCATCTTTGTACTCTCAGGTCCTTAGGAATTAGTACGTAATGGTTTTATAAACGATCTGAGATTTTGGCTTGTATGCCTCGAGGTTTTATGTTGCTTATGTATAAGTTTGGGCAAAGCACCTGGTATATAATATCCTCGAGATGAGATGGTACAATGTATGTACAAATTGAACCATGATGTATATATTTCTTTGGTTATTTCTTTAATAGTTTCCTGGCAATGGATATCTTTGCAAAATGGTTTTAACTTTTTAGTGATTTTCATTAATCAGTTGCTAATGGTTATTCCGCATAATTACTGTGCGATTTGGCTGTCAGTTTGATAGAGGTTGTCACAAGTATTTGGTATCAGAGCTTAAGGTTCGCTGAGTCTACAGAGACATAGGATTAAGGTTGTTGAGTATACTTTAGTGTTCTCTAGTTTATCTTATAGTAACTTCTGCCCATATAAAAGAACAAGTAAAGCCGAAAGATGACTGGAGCACACGAAGAACATGCTGTTGAGAGTAGTATTGCAGTACTAGGAGGAGGTGCAAGGGATCAGACAAGAGAGGAATCAGTGCCAGAGAATTCCCATCTTGATCAAGCCATGCTAGAAAACCCATCCTTTCATGCTCTTTTTGGGTAGTTCATGACCACAGTAACGCATATGGCAGGCCAGATGCCAGCACCAACACCTAGGGCACTAGTTCCCAATGAGGGACATGGGTCTTGTAAGACCTTTGAGTGGTTATGATGGGTAGGAGCCACCAAATATGCCAGTATAGCTGACCTAGTAGACATAGATTTATGGCTCACTGAGCTGGAAAAAGCCTTTAGAATCCTTAGCATCTCAAAAACTGATAAAGTTAGGCATGTTCTGTACCTTTTAAAAGGAAGCATTGGCCATTGGTGGACCATCGAAGAAGGGAAAAGATCGGGTATTGAGGTCAGATGGAAGGAGTTCTGACATGAGTTTGTTAGTAGATACTTTCCCAAGACTTATCTGGATGATAAAAGCTCACAATTTGATCATATTAAACAAGGATTGGTGTAGATTAGTGAGTATGAAGGTAAGTTCATAGAGCTTCTGTGATTTTGTCCACACATGGCTACTACATAGGAGGAGAGGATTTTGCATTTTGAGAAGGGTCTGAAAGCTGAGTTATTCATAGTTTTACTTCTCTAGAGAATAGAGAGAAGTTTGCCACCTTTGTGGAGTTAGTTAGGAGGATAGAGAGGTATGTGACTAAGAAACATGAGGCTAACAGTAGGAAAAGACCTGCCCAGTTCCAGGGTCAGAGGTCTGGAAGTTTCAAGAAATCAATATTTCCTACACAATTAGAACCACAGAGGTTCAATGCACAAAGGCAGTGGACGTCAAGCAAGGGTAGAGGTCGTAGTTTTCTACCAAGAGGAGCCCATAGTACGTCATCAATGTCAGTAACAGAACCATCTAGACCACAGTAGGACAGAAACTACTTCAAGTGTAGGTAGGAAGGACATATGATAAGAGAATTTACAATTAGAGACATGGAGATAACCCAACAACCGAGGCAGAGTCAAAAGGGCTCTCAGAGGCAACAATTTAGCAGTGGCACATGAGGATGTGGACATGCATCCCTAGCAAGACCATCTACACCAAACAACAGAGCACGGAGTCGGCAACAGGCAACAACGAGATTCTATGCTATGAATCAGCCAGAGGCAGTGGTCAATCCACGAGTCGTGACAGGTCATATGGAATTGTTTCATCCTAAAATGTCTTCATCCTTCTTTGTATCTGTTTTGATTGATCCGGGTGCTACACATTCCTTTATCACTCAAGAAGTCATTCATGACTGCAATATGACTGTCAGTCATAGAGCAGATAATTTGTTATTAGAAACTCCGTTAGTCAGATCTGCAGTGTTGCAGGAGGTATGTTCCCCCTGTGTTCTTTCTTTTTCAGAACACAACATTCAGGTGGATCTTATACCACTTGAGATGCATAGATTTGATGTAATTCTTAGGATAGATACCCTAGAAAAGTATAAGGTTGTCTTGGATTGTGGTTCCAAGCAAGCTATGTTCACAGATAGTAATGAGACATGTGTCTTTCAGGGAGGCATAAAGATTCTTCCAACCTATCTAGTATCAGCAATGGTAGCTAAGAGACTGACGCGACAAGGATGTGAAGCATTCTTGGCACATGTGGTAGATACCAAAGTAGAAAGTCCTAGTGTTTCTAGATTTCTTGTTGTCAAGGAATTCAAGGATGTATTTCCTAAAGAATTTCCAGATATTCCTCCACCTCAAGAGATTGATTTTGAGATTAATCTAATTTTAGGTACGCAACCCATAGCCCAAACACCTTATAGGGTGGCCCCTGCTGAGATGGAAAAACTAAAGAAATAGTTATAGGAGTTGCTTGAGAAAGGTTTCATTTGACTGAGTACTTCACCATGGGTGATATAGTTCTTTTTGTTAAAAAGAAGGATGGGTCTATGAGATTATGCATAGAGTATAGACATCTTAACAAGGTGACTATAAAGAACAAATATCCTCTACCAAGGATAGATGATCTGTTTGACCAGTTGCATGGTGCAATAATGTTCTCTACGATAAATCTAAGGCTAGAATATAATTAGTTATGTATCAAGGAGAGTGACATACCTAAGTCATCCTTTAGAACAAGGTACGGTCATTATGAGTTCGTAGTTATGTCATTTAGACTAACTAATGCACCAGCTTCATTCATGGAGATGATGAATATAATTTTCTGGCCATTCTTGATCAATTCATAGTAGTCTTCGTAGACGACATCCTGATATATGGTAGAGATAGTCAACAACATGAGCAACACCTTCGTCAAGCCTTGACTTTGCTAAGACAGCACAAGCTATATGCTAACTTTATCAAGTGTGAGTTCTAGTTATCAGAAGTGTCTTTTCTAAGACACGTTATAGCTGCTTTAGGTATTCGTGTTGATCCTAATAAAGTGGAGTCTATTATAGAGTGGGAACAACCCAAGACACCAACTAATATTTGCAGTTTCCAAGGTCTGGTCGGTTACCACAGAAGGTTTATTAAAGACTTCAGTTCTGTAGCATTACCCCTAACTAGTTTGACCAGGAAGGAGGTTCCTTTTGTGTGGAATGACAAGTGTCAACATTCTTTCCAGTTGTTGAAAGAAAGGTTGACTAGTGCACATGTGTTGGTTTTACCTGAACAGGGAAAGGGATACATTGTTTTTTATGATGCCTCTAAGAATGGTTTAGGATGTGTACTAATGTGATCATGTAGTTTCTTTTGCTTCCCGACAACTTAAGAAATAAGAGGAGAATTATCTGACACATGATCTAGAGTTAGCTGCAGTGGTCCACACCTTGAAGATTTGGAGACATTATCTTTATGGAGAAATGTGTCATATTTTCACAGACCATAAAAGCTTAAAGTACATCTTCTCACAGCACGAGTTGAATATGAGACAACACTATGGTATGGACTTAATCGAGGACTACAATTATACAATTCATTATCATACAGGGAAAGCTAATGTAGTGGTAGATGCATTAAGTAGAAAATCTTCATCTCCACCCATAGATAAAGCACAATTGAATTCTTTAATGTGATTTAAACGGGACATGTTTGTCTCTTTGAGACAAATAAATGTGTAGTTAAAAGTATCTTTGTTAATAGGATTGCTGGCCGAAATGCATTTGAAACCTATTATGAGACAACAGATTAAAGAGGAACAACAGGATGATAACATGATTTAGCAAATCAGGTTAAAGTATGGTAGTGAGAAACAAGACGATTTCCATGATTCAAAGGATGAGGTAGTTGTTACCATGGTAGGATGGTAGTATCTGATGCCAATGACTTAAGAAAGATAGTTATGGAGGAAGCTCATTCATCCAATGTTTGAAATGCATCCAGGGAGTAATAAAATGTATCATAACTTAAAAGATATGTATTGGTGGCCTAGTTTGAAGAAGGATGCAATTGAGTTTGTTATGCGGTGTCTAAGGTATCAACAAGTTAAAGTAGAATAGTAGAATCATGCAGGAACATTGCAACCCTTACCTATACCGTAGTGGAAATGGGATCACGTGACAATGGACTTTGTGGTTAGTCTACCCAGAACAGCCAAAAGCCATGATTCCATTTGGGTGATAGTTGATAGGCTGACTAAGTAAGCACATTTTCTTCTTGTTAAAACAACCTATACTACTGAAAAACTTGCACAAATCTACATAGATGAGATAGTATAGTTACACGGAGTTCCAGTCACAATTGTGTCTGATAGAGGTCCCCAATTCATGAGTCATTTTATGGAACGACTACCTACAGCCTTGGGTACGCAATTAAAGTTTAGCACAACTTTTCACCCTCATACAGATGGACAATCTAAAATAACTATACAGACTTTCGAGGACTTGCTTAGGGCATGTGTTCTTCAACTTGTAGGAAGTTGCGACTTACACTTGAGCTTAATAGAGTTTGCCTATAGAAATAGTTATTAGAAAAGTATTGATATGGAACCATATGAAGCATTATATGGTAGACATTGTAAATCTCCATTGTGCTGGTATGAGACAGGAGAATACCAACTTCTGGGTCCTGAATTAGTGCAACAGACAACTGAAAAGATTAAAGCAATACAACAACAGTTGAAGGTTGTACAGGATAGGTAGAAGTCATATGTCGATAAACGTCGTAGACCTTTAGAATTCCAAGTTGGAGACAGAGTGTATCTCAAGGTCTCTTCTTGGAAAGGTGTTCTCAGATTTGGAAAAAAGGGTAACTTAGCTCCTAGATTTATGGGACCTTACCCAGTGACAACACGGATTGGAAAGGTAGCCTATAGGTTGGAGTTACCACCTGAGCTACATAGACTACATCCAATGTTTCATATATCTATATTGAGTAAGTGTCATCCTGATACAGAGTTGGTGTTGCAACCTATAGAGGTAGAATTGAATGAAGATATAACCTATGTGGAAGGTCCAATGATGATTCTTGATAAAAGAATCAAGAAGTTGAAAAAGAAAGAAATAGTTCTTGTGAAAGTTCTATGGTATCACCGTGGTGTTGAAGAAGCCACATGGGAGATGGAGGAAGAAATGAGGAGGAAGTACCTAATTCTCTTGAGATTTTGGGGACGGAATCCCTGTTAGGGGTTGATAATTATAGTATCCCTGACCTGGGTTATGCCATAATCCTGTAAGTTTTTCTTAAGTAAGTTATTTATAAACTTGTTTTAATCTTTTAAAAAGTAATTAAGACTCAATGAGAATTTGATTTTCAAGTTTGAGTTTATTTGCAAACTATTTGTGCATTATATTATAGTTTAGGTGTAAATTTCAATTTACCCAAGATGAGGGGTTATATTGAAATATGTCACATTTTGAACATGCCCCAAGTTTTTTAGCAACATAATAGAGAGAATGATGCTAATGGGTTGCTTGTGGGAAGCCTAAGTTCCAAGTTGAAGCTTGTTTGAATAATGCTTGTGCCTTGTGTACCGATTTTGGTGCAAGTCGCAATTTACCAAAAATGTAGGGTTGATAAGCAAATTACCACCTCTAGAGTGTCCCTACTCTCTCTTAGCATCATCTAGAGGAGATAAAAAGAAACAGGCACCATGTTTGAATTATATTTGAGTGATGGTATTCTTGGTGATGAAAAGACCAAGAAAGGTTGTATAGTTGAAACCCTAAAATGAGTTGTATAGAGTTGTAGAGTTTATATGGGAGTGCCTATTGGCCAAGAAGCCATAGAGGAGGTCTCATATCATTTTCTTCAACTATTGGAAAAGTCCATGACGAGTTAAGCACCTCATGAAGGTGATGGATATTGGTTTACAGGTTTCCTTGGAAAAGTTGTATCGGTATGTGAATAAAGTGATGTTGGGTTGAAATATCTTATTTAACAAGATAACTAATGGCCGAAATATTATCCCTAGATTATCCCCAAAAATTTTGCATGTCAAGATAAATATGTGTGCATGCATGGACACGTCTCAACCCATGCATGGACATGTGTCACCTAGTAGTATAAGGTGATGACACCTCTTATACACTCTCTCTCATGAGCCTCAATTATATATACCACTCCTTTCACCTACTAGTAGAACTTTTTGAATCCTACAACTCTCTTTCTCTTATATATAATGCATAATAGTTGAGGAGCAAGGAGGAACTCGAGCCTTAAGATTAAGGTGAATCCATGCTCATGTTCAACCTTGGTTGAAGCATGTTCTCGTGTTATGATTCTTCCTTTCTTTTCTCCTTCACCAAGTTCCTATCTATGATGATTCTTTGCATATAGAGGAGTTGTGAACAAGCCTTGGATCTTTGATAAGTTCATCTTAAACCTTGGGAATGTGAAGCTTTGGAGCTTAGATATTTGAAGTTATTCTTGAGGTGGGTTATATAACTTGAACCTAATCATGTTATTATTCACCTTCAATCTTGCAATACTTGTTGATCTACTTTCAATTTCGATTTTTTTTAATAATTATTGAATCTATGAGTTCTAATAGTTGCATAGGACTGTTGTCCATGAACTAGAACAGTAAGGGACGAAAATCTAGAGTTGGATGATGATGACATCATCATGGAACAAACTGATATCAAGTTGAAGCACCTCTAACCCGATATGGTAATGAAACCCAATATGGTGATATGAAATCGTTATACCTTGGAACCCCACACCCTATCATTTTGTACATTTGGATTGGTTGAAAAAGGACTAACCAGTTGTTTAGGTTGTCACTCAATACATGGTAGGTTGATACTTTGAAGGTTTGAAAAGGTATGAGCATAAGGGTCTAACCCGATATGCAAAACCCTACACTTGAGTAACCCAATATAAGTGACACATGCACACACAGCTCTTGGACAATATGGTGGTAGGCACACACCTCTTGGATGATATGGTGATAAGCACACACCTCTTGCCTGATATGGTGATAAGCACACACCTCTTGTCCGATATGGTGGTAAGCACACACCTCTTGCTCGATATGGTGATAAGCACACACCTCTTGGATGATATGGTGAGAAGTACACACCTCTTGGATGATATGGTGGTAAGCACACACCTCTTGTCCGATATGGTGGTAAGCACCTCAAAACCAATATGGAGGTAAGCACCTCAAATCTGATATACTTATTTGAGTAACACAAAAAGTGTGTTATGTCAAATGATAAATTAAGATGTAAAGAGTTTAATGCATTTTGATAAGTGTTGGCCAATGTACTTTGAGAAAAGGGTTGAGCTAATTTAATAAAGTATGATGTAATCAATATCCTAGTGAGGATGAGAGAGAAATGCATACTTTGTGTGATAATCATTTAATGATGAATGATGAGGATAAACAAGTATGATTGAATACTTACGATATCAATGTATGCTCCTAAAATGTGTGGAGCTATGAATTTGGGTTTTGATTCTTAATAATATGAACTTGAAACCCTAATCGTCTAAAAAGGGAAACCCTAACCCTAATAATGGGAAGGTTGTATTTCTCTTGTATTGCATGGTGATGATATGTACTTGATATTGTTGTTATCATGAAATAATAACCATGCATGTATCATGAGATGATGAGCATAGCCAGGTATGAGCTATGATGTTTCATATGATACAAATTAAATGGGCCTTGTGAGCCATGTGAAATACTTGTACAATAAGTATAATGTATACATGGGTCTGAGGACCTAGAGGTAATAGTTACCTGATAAGAGGTGACAATGTTCAGCGATGAAATAAGGGTTTGAATACCTAGATTTAACAATCATGATGATGATAATGTTAAGGGATGAGAATCCCCAGTGATATGATAAGGGACTGAGATCCCGAGTGTTATGCATTCAATGTGTTCAAAGATTATGAAAGTATTAATTAATGCATTACACCTTTCTTTGTAGCATCAGTTATAATTCATGCTTGTAACTTGGTTGATACTAAAAGATACTGCAATGCACCTAGTTAACCAGGTGGAACCTTATCATGTAGTTAGATCCATTTAGTGTTAGAATTTTCTGAATGGTGAGACAAGTTTAACTTGGAGAGCATATTTTCGAATATGTGGGGGTGATGGACGAAAATATCCTTACATACAAATAGGGATTGTTGTGTGATCTTTGCTAGAGTATGGCTATTTGCCATGACTCAATATTAATATACCGAGGTTGCTGTGTGATCTCCCCAAAGAGAATATATCAGGGTTGTTGTGTGATCTCCCCGAAGAGAGTGCATGCTATGGCTGTAACTCTATAGCGAAGATGCCACTATACCTTGGAAAGCTATTTGTAGTTTGACATGTGATGTCACTACCAGTGGTCTCATACTGACCGAGATAGGCGAGTCTTAGAAGATGGCTCTTCCTTTGACCTTGTATGCTACCGATTTTGACTAAGCGATGGTCAGTTGGAGCATTAGTGGTATACCTGATCTCCTCAGGGCATAAGTGTGATTGTAAATATGTAATCATCTGTGTAGTATATTTGATTAAGGATTGAATATGAAAACATTGGTTGATGTTACATTACTTTTATACATCTTAAATGTTTAGATGTTATATGTGTTCTTCGTATTCCTTATAATGTGAATAGATGATTTATTTCTCTATCGTAGATAGTTGCATTACTTGAAAAGATGATATTGCTCTATTCTACTTATAAAAAGTGATCAATCTTGATTATTAATATAAAAGATCCTCTGTTCAGTTCTATATTGTTTATCTATGATAATAATGTTTTTGGTGGAGAGTTATATCTCTCGTTGGGACTTTTGTCTCACCCCATTAGTCCCAACATTTTAGGTGGACGCGGACAAGGAGGTAGAGACCATACGGTAGAGGGAGGACAACAACAACAGGGACAACAATAACAGCTCAGGTTTGAGTGTGATGTCTGTCGTGTCTTGTAGATAGAAGTCCTATGTGTCCTCTCTATAATATTAGGCCCTTAGGAGTTAGTACGCAATGGTTTTATAAATGAACTCAGATTTTGGCTTGTATGATTCAAGGTTTTATGTTGCTTATGTATAAGTTTGGGCAAATCAACTGGTATATGATATCCTCGAGATAATATGGTACAATGTATGTACAATGTGAACCATGATGTATATATTGCTTTGGTTCTTTCTTTAAGAGTTTCCTAGAAATAGATCTCTTTGCAAAATGGTTTTAGATTTTAGTGATTTTTGTTAATCTGCTACTAATGGTTATTCCATGTAATTACTGTGTGATTTGGATGTCAGTTTGATAATGGTTGTCACAAGTTTTTGGTATTAGAGATTAAGGTTTGTGGAGTCTACAAAGAAATAGGATTAAGGTTGTTGTCTGTTCTAGTGTCCTCCGGTTTATCTTATAGTGACTTCTGCTCATATAGGAGAAGAAGTAAAGTTGAAAGATGGCTGGAGCACATGAAGAACATACTGTAGAGAGTAGTATTTCTGCACCAGGAGGAGGTGCAAGGGAACATGTAAGAGAGGAATCAGTGCCTGAGAATCCCCATCTTGATCAAGCCATGCTAGAAAACCCAATCTTTCATGCTTTTTTTGGGCAGTTCATGGCCACAATAATGCATATGGCAGATCGGGTGCCAGCACCGACACCTAGAACATCAGATCCAAATGAGGGACATGGGTCTGGTAAGACCTTTGAGCAGTAACGTCGGGTAGGAGCCACCGAATATGTCGATACAACTGACCCAACAGACACAGATTTATGCTCACAAAGCTAGTAAAATCCTTTAGAATCCTTAGGATTGCAAAAACTAATAAAGTTAGGCATGTTGTGTACCTTTTAAAAGGAAGCACTTGCCATTGGTGGGCTATTGAAGAAGGGCAAAGACTGGGTGTTGAGGTCGAATGGCAGGAGTTATGACATGAGTTTATCAGTAGATACTTTTCCAGGACTTATCTGGATGAGAAAATCTCACAGTTTGAGCATATTAAACAAGGATTGATGAAGATTAGTGAGTATGAAGCTAAGTTCATGGAGCTTCTGCAGTTTTGTCCACACATGGCTACTACAAAGGAGGAGATGATTCAGCATTTTGAGAAGGGTCTGAACGTTGAGTTATCCACCTGTAGCTGCTCCAGAGAATAGAGAGAGGTTTTCCACCTTTGTGGTAAGGCTAACAGTAGGAAAGGACCTGCCTAGTTCCAGGGACAGAGGTCTAGAAGCTTCAAGAAACTAAGATTTCCTGCACTACTAGCACCATAAAGGTTCAATTCACAAATGTTTTGGACATCAAGCAAGGTTAGAGGCCATGATTTTCTACCATGTGGAGCCCATAGTACGACATCAATGTCAGTAATAGAACCATCTAGACCACAGCAGGACAGAAATTGCTTCAAGTGTGGGCAGGAAGGACATATGATAAGAGAATGTCTAATTAGAGACATGGAGGTAACCCAGTAGGGGTGTAAACGGTGTGGGTACGGTGCGGGTCTGGCCATACCCATACCCATACTCATCTAATTTAGCGGGTCCGGTTCCAGTTCTAGACCCGCATAATACAAAACTTGGACCTGCACCATACATGTACCCGCAATAATAGCGGGTATGCGGTGCGGGTATGAGGGTAAGCGGTTCTATAAAACATCATATTATTTATGTAAGAGAAATGACTATGTTATATATATTTAACACAACAAGCTATTGTTATCATATAGTATATTAACATGTAATAGTTATATTAGACAATGCTATATTCTATACAATAAAATTAATTGAGTAATTGTTTACATATTTGTAGTCATGATCATAACATTTAATTTATGTAGAAAGTAATGTAGATTAGTAGACATTTTGATTTTAAGTTTACATATGATGTTCGTTATTGTAACTAGAATAGTTAATTCTTAGTTATATGACTAGTCTCAACCTTAGAGTACGATATAATCTCAATAATTATATTAATTAGACTAGTAAAGTATGATATATATAACATATTATTTTAGTAGTTACTTATGTATAGCGGGTACACAGGTCTAGCGGGTATGGGTCCAAGCATACCCATTATTGGACCCGCTTATATGTGGGTCCAAGGGTATACGGGTCCAAGGGTATGCAGGTATAAAAAATTAGATCCGTGATGGGTTTTTTAAGGGTCCGGATTTGCAGGTCTGCGGGTCTACCCGTACCCATTTACAGCCCTATAACCCAGCCACTGGGGTAGAGTCAACAAGGCTCTCAGAGGCAACAGTTTAGCAGTGGCACATGAGGACGTGGATAGGCATCCCAAGCAGGATCATTTGCACCAAACAACAAAGCATGAAATCAACAATAGGCAATAGTGAGATTCTATGCTATGAATCAGCCGGAGGCAGTGGTCAATCCATGAGTCGTGACAGGTCAGATGGAATTGTTTCATTCTTATATGTCTTTATCCTGCTTTGTATCTATTTTGATTGATCCAGGTTCTACACATTCCTTTATCACTTGATAAGTGATTCATTACTACAATATGACTATCAGTCATAGAGCAAATAATCTGCTATTGGAAACTACGTTAGTCAGATCTATAGTGTTGTGGGAGGTATGTTCTCCCTGTGTTCTTTCTTTTTCAGAACACAATATTTAAGTGGATCTTATACCACTTGAGATGTACATGTTTGATGTAATTCTTGGGATAGATACCCTATAAAAGTATAAGGTTGTCTTGGATTATGGTTCCAAGCAAGCTATCTTTCGGTCATTCCTTGAGCAGTTTATACTGGTCTTCATAGACGACATCTTGATATACAGTAGATATGGTCAACAACATGAACAATACCTTCGTCAAGCCTTGACTTTTCTAATACATCACAAGCTATATGCTAAGTTTAGCAAGTGTGAGTTCTGGTTGTAGAGTGGGAACAACCCAAGACACTAACTGAGATTAACAGTTTCCTAAGTCTGGCAGGTTACTACAGAAGGTTTAATAAAGACTCCAGTTTTGTAGCATTACCCCTAACTAGGTTGACTAGGAAGGAGGTTCCTTTTGTATAGAATGACAAGTGTCAGCGTTCTTTTCAATTATTGAAAGAAAGGTTGACTAGTGCACCTGTGTTGGTTTTACCTGAGCAGAGAAAGGGATACATTGTTTTTTGTGATGCCTCTAAGAATGGTTTAGGTGTGTACAGATGCAAAGTGATCATGTAGTTTCTTTTGCTTCCCGGCAACTTAAGAAACATGAGGAGAATTATCCGACACATGATCTAGAGTTATCTGCAATGGTCTACACATTGAAGATTTGGAGGCATTATCTTTATGGAGAAATGTGTCAGATTCTCACAGACCATGTAAACTTCAAGTACATCTTCTCACAACACGAGTTGAATATAAGACAATGCCACTGGATGGAATTAATCAAGGACTATGATTGTACAATTGATTATCATCCAGGGAAAGCTAATGTAGTGGCAAATAGTAGAAAATCTTCATCTCCACCCATAGATAAAGCACAGTTGAATTCTTTAATGTGCTTTAAATGGGACATGTTTGTCTCTTTGAGACAAATAAATGTATAGTTAAAAGTTTCTTTATTAGCAGGATTGTTGGCCGAGATGCATGTGAAATCTACTATGAGACAATAGATTAAAGAGGCACAATAAGCTGATATTGTGATTCAGCTGATCAGGTCAGAGTATCTTAGTGAGAAATGAGATGGTTTCCATGAGTCAAAGGATGAGGTAGTTCGTTACCATGGCAGGATGGTATTACCTGATGCAAATGACTTAAGAAAGATAGTTATGGAGTAATCTCATTCATCCATGTATGCAATGCACACACCTCTTGCCCGATATGGTGGTAAGCACACACCTCTTGGATGATATGGTGATAAGCACACACCTCTTGCCCGATATGGTGATAAGTACACACCTCTTGCCCGATATGGTGATAAGCGCACACCTCTTGTCTGATATGGCGATAAGCACACACCTCTTGTCTGATATGGTGGTAAGCACACACCTCTTGCCTAATATTGTGATAAGCACACACCTCTTAGACGATATGGTGATAAGTACACACCTCTTGGATGATATGGTGATAAGCACACACCTCTTTGACAATATGGTGCTAAGCACACACCTCTTGCCCAATATGGTGGTAAGCACCTCAAAACCAATATAGAGGTAAGCACCTCAAATTTGATATACTTGATTGAGTAACACATGAAGTGTGTTATGTCAAATGATACATTAGGATGTAAAGAGTTTAATGTATTTTGATAAGTGTAGGCCAATGTACCTTGATAAAAGGGTTGAGCCAACTTAATAATGTATGATGTAATCAATATCCTAGTGAGGATGAGAGAGAAACTCATACATTGTGTGATAATCATTTAATGATGAATGATGAGGATAAACAAGTATGATTGAATACTTATGATATCAATGTATGCTCCTTATATGTGTAGAGCTATGAATTAGGGTTTTGCTTCTTGATAATATGAACTTGAAACCCTGCTCAGCTAAAAAGGGAAATCCTAACCCTAATAATGGGAAGGTTGTATTTCTCTTATATTGCATGGTGATGATATGTACTTGATATTATTTTTATCATGAAATACTAACCATACATGTATAATGAGATGATGAGCATAGCCAAGTATGAGCTATGATGTTTCATATGATACAGATTAAATGGGCCTTGTGAGCCATGTGAAATACTTGTGCAACAAGTATAATGTATACTTGAGTCTGAGGACCTTGAGGTAATAGTTACCTAATAAGAGGTGACTATGTCCAGTGATGAACTAAGGGTATGAATACCTAGATCTAGCAATCACAATGATGATAATGTTAAGGTATGACAATCCCCAGTAATGTGATATGGTATTGAGATCCCAAGTGTTATGCATTCAATATGTTCCAAAGATTATGAAAGTACTTGATAAATGTATTACACCTTTCTTTGTAGCATCTGTTGTAATTCATTCTTATAACTTGGTTGATGCTAAAAGATATTGTAATACACCTAATTAATCAAGTAGAATCTTATCATGTAGTTACCCTAACCATAGATCCATTTAGTGTCCGAATTTACTGAATGGTGAAACGAGATTAACTTGGAGAGTATATTTTTGAATATGTGGGGGTGATGGACAAATTTTTGAATATGTGGGGGTGATGGGCAAGAATATCCTTACGTCCAAATAAGAATTGTTGTGTGATCTTCCCTAGAGCATGGGTATGTGCCTTAACTCAATATTAATATACTTGGGTTGTTGTGTGATCTCCCCAAAGAGAATATACCGGGGTTGCTGTGTGATCCCCCCGAAGAGAGTGCATGTTGCGGCTATAACTCTATAGAGAAGATGCCACTATACTCTGGCAAGCTAATTGCAGTTTGACATATGATGTCACTATTAGTAGTCTCGTACTGACCAAGACATGTGAGGTCTTGGAATCCGACTCTTCCTTTGACTTTGTATGGTACCGATTTCCACTAAGGGGTGGTCGGTTGGAGCATGATCGGTATACCTCATCTCCTCAGGGCATAAGTGTGATTGTAAATATGTAATCATTTGTGCAACGCATTTGATTAAGGATTGAATACAGAAACATTAGTTGATGTTATATTACTTTTATACATCTTAAATGGATAGATGTTATATGTGTTCTTTGTATTCCTTATAAAGTGAATACATGATTTATTGCTCTATCATAGATAGTTGCATTACTTGAAGATGATATTGCTTTGTTCTACTTATACACAATGATTAATCTTGATTATTAATATAAAAGATCACATGCTCAGTTCTGTATTGTTTACATGTGATAATAATGTTGTTGGCGGAGAATTATATCTCTCGCTGGGACTTTTGTCTCATCCCATAGGTCCCAATATTTTTAGGTGGATGCGGACAAAGATGTAGAGACTGTACTGTAGAGGGAGGACAACAACAATAGGGACGACAGTAACAGCTCAGGTTGAGTGTGTTGTCTGTCGTGTCTTGTAGATAGAGGTCATATGTGTCATCTCTGTACTCTTAGGTCCTTGGGAGTTAGTACGTAATGGTTTTATAGACGATCTGAGATTTTGGTTTGTATGCCTCGAGGTTTTATGTTGTTTATGTATAAGTTTGGGAAAAGTAACTGGTATATGATATCCTCGAGATGAGATGGTACAATGTATGCACAATGTGAACCATGATGTATATATTGCTTTGGTTCTTTTTTTACGAGTTTCCTAGAAATTGATCTCTTTACAAAATGGTTTTAATTTTTAGTGATTTTTGTTAATCCAGAGCTAATGGTTATTCTGCGTAATTACTTTATGATTTGGCTGTCATTTTGATAGCGATCGTCACAAGTTTTTGGTATCAGAGCTTAAGGTTCTCTGAGTCTACAGACATAGGATTAAGGTTGTTGAGTCTGTTCTAGTATCCTCCAGTTTATTTTATAGTGACTTCTGCTCATATAGAAGAAGAAGTAAAGCTGAAAGATGGCTGGAGCACATAAAGAATGTGTTGCTGAGAGCAGTATTGTTGCACCAGGAGGAGGTGCAAGGGATCAGCCAAGAGAGGAATCAGAGCTTGAGAATCCCCATCTTGATCAAGTCATGCTAGAAAATCTAGCCTTTCATACTCTTTTCGGGCAGTTCATGACATTAATAATGCATATGGCAGACCGGATGCCAACACCGGCACCTAAGACACCAGTTCCAAATGAGGGACATGGGTCTGGTAAGACATTTGAGCGGTTATGCCGAGTAGGAGCCACCAAATATGCTGGTACAACTGACCCCGCAGACGTAGATATATGGCTCACTGAGTTGGAAAAAGCTTTTAGAATCTTTAACATCCCAGAAACTGATAAAGTTAGACATGATGTGTACCTTTTAAAAGGAAGCATTGGCCATTGGTGGGCCATTAAAGAAGGGAAAAGATCGGGTGTTGAGGTCAAATGGTAGGAGTTCCGACGTGAGTTTGTTAGTAGATACTTTCCCATGACTTATCTGGATGAGAAAATCTCATAATTTGAGCGTATTAAGCAAGGATCGGTGAAGATTAGTGAGTATGAAGCTAAGTTCATAGAGCTTATGCAATTTTATCCACACAAGGCTACTACAGAGGAGGAGAGGATTCGATGTTTTGATAAGGGTCTGAACGTTGAGTTATCCACAACTGTAGCTGCTCTACAGAATAGAAAGAGGTTTGCCACCTTTGTGGAGTCAGTTAGGAGGATAGAGAGGTTTGTGATTGGGAAACATGAGGTTAACAATAGGAAAGGATCTACCCAGTTCCAGGGACAGAGGTCTAGAAGTTTCAAGAAACCGAGATTTCCTGCACTATTAGCACCACAGAGGTTCAACTGTATGTTAATTGATAAATTTTAATTTTTGTTGTGCATACTAGAAGGAGTCAAATGCTTTTAACTAGTCGTTCGAAAAGGGTGTTACTGGTGTAGACCTAGATATTACTCTTTTTTCTCTTATACCAGTGGAAAACACGTACTTAGCATGTTGTGTACAATTAACCCAACAAATTATGTAAGTAAATAAATTCGCAAAAATGATTAATTTAACCATTTTTCAGGAGACACCTTCTAATTTGTATTGCATTGACAAAATTATATATGCTCTCCTCTTTGAGTATGTACCAAATGACCATTAATTGTTAGGTAACTCCCTCCAAAATTGTCTATGTCCTAAAAAAAAGTAATTAACACCAACAATTGACTGTAAAAAAATAACTAAGTTAATTATCAACTTACTCTCTCCAATTTGTAATTTTTCTTTACCGAGGTTATTCACGCTCTCCTTCTTAGACGTATCCTATTAAAGAATACAGACATGTTAGAATACTAAACTCACGAATAGACCGCTGAAATATGTCGAAAAATTAATAAAGCACATGAGTGTCGTTGAACATGCAAACAAAACTCAAAGACATATTGATGAAGCATACAAATATAATGATAAGATAAAGCATGCACATATATCCTGGAACTTGAATAATGATGAAATCAATTTTTTTTTAAAGAAGAAGAATGCATTTTTTAAGCAAGTAAACAGCTTGGTCCGATGATTCTGCTTTGTTGTACAAGTATATACGTCTGGGGTAAAGACCAAGCGGAAGGTTTGGATAAAAGGGTTCAAAGCCAACGCCGTGGTTGTTCAGATATTACCTACCACTCATGTCTTCTTTTTGATATAGGATTGTTCCCTTATTACTGGTTACCAAATAACACGTATCCTCGGTAGAAATTGTTCTGGGTACTACCTGACAAATAGGGCCCGGAAACTTACTGGAGCCATTGATTTTTCCGGGTCCCTGATTAATGCCACCCAGCCCTAGAGGCGTGAGCCGGCCGGGGTTGTTAGTTGGTAGACCCGGTTCGTCAGAGTGTGGGATTCGGTTTCTTTTTCTCTGTCTTGTTTTCGTGTGATGCGTCCGATCCTCTTCATGAGATAGATCCCGGGATAGACACCGCTGGAGCCCCACCTTCGGCCCCTAAACATATCAATCTCTATGTTTGTAAGCATTATTCTTGACAAAACTAACATGTTTGCTTCGCAACTGTGAATCCCATTTAAAATCAAATCCTACGTTTGGTTTCGTAAAGACTCTTGTTATTGTTAGGATAGGCAACCAGCGGTAGTGGAGTCCTAACAAACTAGGACTCGCAGTTCCGGACCCCCCCCCAAGTATTGAGACGGGATATAACCCAACAGTCGTTCCCAACCCAAAACAAACCCTCCTGATACAACGTTACGTGCGACTCTTCGGACGACGCCGCCGCTCAACGAAAGCAAACAACGGCCACTCTCCTTCTTCTTTTTTCGTCGGCGCTCCGCCTGCTAATTTTCGTTCTCCGTCTACGGCTGGTTCCTGCAGTCGTTCCCAACCCAAAACAAACCCTCCCGATACAACGTTGCGTGCGACTCTTCGGACGACGCCGCCGCTCAACGAAAGCAAACAACGGCCACTCTCCTTCTTTTTTCGTCGGCGCTCCGCCTGCTGATTCTCCTTCTCCGTCTACGGCTGGTTCTCCCTCGAAGCAGCAACTCTCTTAGACTGTGGGCATTACCAGAACGGCTGCTGGGTTTCTAAGCGGCTGTTGAACTTGCCGGCAAAAGAATAGAAGAAATCATACCGGCTGTTGTTGGTCTTGCCATTCACAATTGCTGGTTCTTGGTGACGCAGTGGCTGCGTTACAACAACTTTTGTTCCCCCACAACAATTGTAGAAGCCACGCTAGTTTTGGAACATGCTCCACATCTTTGGTCTCCTTCACATCGTTGCCACTCCACGCTGCCTATCACCCTGTTGTTCCACGAAAGCTACCGAGACCATCTAATCCTATCCCATGTTGCATCCAAACATAAGATAGGATATCTTGTATCCCATCCCCCACCAATACATGCCCATGCTATCCTTCTGCGAATCTCATCTGAATCCCCTCCCACGAACCAAACATAATATGTATTCGAAGGCATTTCTTTGACATTTTGAAGTTATCAATGCCAAAGAAAAAACCATGTGTAGGAACGTGTTTGACACGCTAAACCATCCATGGCCTCCAAGTTACTATCCATTTAGAAACAAACAAAGTGTTCCATCCAAATATGAACAACAAAGGAAGCACTTGCCTTGACATTTCGAAGGAGCAATGGAGCCCTGCATTAACAATTTTAAAGGTGTGCTCTCTAAGACTCTAACTTATGGACCCAAATTCTGATGACGAACTGCACTCCCTCTCTCTTGAGATTTCTCACATGTACGCGTTTCAGTGGTGAATGTTATGTGGCTGTGAATTTTTATGTGTTGATTACTACACAGATGTACTCATATTTTATTTTATAATCATAAGACCCTGTTGCTCAAATAAATTGACAAAAAGTTGTATCTCCAAACAGGCTGTTTGGCTCCAAGTGTTGTGCTCCCGCCTTGTTTCCATCCACTCATTTTGAAATAGATGGGTAGTAGAGCTTGCTTTCCCTGCCAGTCAAGCATGGTCAGCTTGCCGGTCTTTGGTCTTGTGCCAAGTTCCTTGCGTTTTTTATATATTTGTCTACTACTATGCCACATGACAGGACCAAATCCCTATTCATTCATCACTTGATATGGCTCCTCTCCTCATCCTGCAACCTCGCCCAGCTACCTCCAATGTCGGGACCCCAATATTCCAGCAGGTCTTTTCACCCATCAGCGGTCGGCTTCTCCTCTACCCGATGGCCTGTTCCTGCCTGAAAACCCACTTAACACAACAGATCCTCCAGCCTCCCCCCATATGTTGTGCCAGCCCCTTTCCTCTACTGCTCGGTGTTTCCGCCTGCATGCTCGCCATCAGGGACTCAAAGAGGCTTCATCAACCACTTGCCGCGCTTGGCCTAAAGACACCTCAAAACCCACCCGACGCCAGACTCTCTCCAGCAAGTGAACAGTAGGCCAAGGAAGGACACCGCGAAAGAGAATGAGGGAAGGAAAACCCCAATCGCCAGGTAGGGAAGGACACTACACGCTCCCAACCGAGGTGGCCTCTGGGCCAGCTCGGTACTGCTTGATCCGTCGGCGGAGCCGCTTCCGCGATATCCAGGTTAGTGGGCACTTTCTTTTTTCTATCGTTCCTACCTATCCCTTCTCTGTCTCTCAGTTCTCTATGTCCAATTATGTTTCTCACTCAATTGGGGAAACTTCTAAATTGATTGATTGTCGGGGTTTCTTATTTTGGATTTGTTTATATTTCGAGTTCCAAATTGCCTTGTAATGGCTATAAATTTCTATGATTCTTCTGTGTGTCTTGAGGCAATGCGGGTTCAGGTCAAGCCTGCTAAGGCGTGCAGGTGCTCTCTATCTCACGCCTTCCCCCTCGATGGAACCAGGGCAAAGAGGGTCCAAGTGACCCAGAACCTGGCTCAACCAAGCGCGCGCACCACACCCCGATTTCTCTCAACGCCACCCAGTTGTTCTCTGTGTGTGTGCTCCCCATAGGAAGGAAAGACTCTTGTCTTTCTCTCTCTTTTCTGTTTGTATGGGCCTGCTCCAGGTTCAGAGCAGGGCGTACACCCCCACTCCCTCACTCTGTATAGTGGAGGATGCTCTTCTTGCCCGATCCCTATTTGTTTTTCTTCATATACCTTCTTTTCTTGAGCAACACCAACATTTCTCTCTTTATATAACACCACCCACTCAATCATCCGCTCCACAACACCGCTGCCCGCTCGACCATCATTCCAATCACAACCACCAGTGCCACTCACCATCTTCTCTTCCATCTGTCCTGTTGAATCACCTATCTCATCCCAACCTTACTAATGGCCCAAACCTATAACATCTACTGTGAAACCCTACCCTTGACTGGAAAGTCATGGGTGATCGAAAGGAAATTCATATTACCTAAAAGAAATGTCCCACCACCATCCCAAAACTTGAAGCTGCTCCTGACTTGACCTCACCCCCAGAAACCCTTGTCATCCAAACTCCTCCGCCACTAACTCGCTATGACAAACTTATACGCATTTAACGTGTGTGTAATACGCAAGTGTACGTGTCGCAGTAGTATGGGATTATGAGCCCCAAGTTATCGAACACGGGGAGTTGTGAGGTTCAAGACTATTACTAATTAGGATTGATCAACTAAGTCGAAATAAAAGTTGATTGGTTGTTTAATTAACTAAGAACAAAAAGTAAATCTAACTAAGGTTGTTGTGATAAAAAAGGGATGAATTCCTTAGGACTTTTGGTTTCACCACGGGCAAAACTAAATATAATCTCTAATTATTAATATAACTCCCTCCTAATCTTGAATAAAGAGCCTGGAGCTAGAAACTACCTGATTCCGCAATGTAATTCTCCTACCTAATCTAAAGCCAATTCCATTGTCATAGTAATTGATTCATTAGTTAGGTGTTTTTGGTTTAACTCTGGATAATCTCCTCCCGTTTATGCCCCACCTTTCCCAAGGGATGTCGATAAGCTGGTGAACCTATGTGTTTCTAACCCTTAATTCCCTTTTCAGTAGTAATTAAGGATCTGATAAGCTAATTGTGGTGATCAATCACAATAAGGACATGCAATTTTCATGGATTCATATTAAAAAATTAAGAGGAAAATATATATTAACTCATAAGAATCAGACACAATGCATACCCAGGCTACTCTCAGGTCCTAAAGAATTATGGTTTTTAGTCGAAAATACACGACATGGTATCACAATAAGTCGAAAAGATGTAAAACATGAATTTCGAGATACAGTAAGTTGGAGAAAGGGTTAAATAGTGGATATGGAGAAGATTGAGAGAATTTGCCGTCGTTTCCGCCGCCAAAATGCCTCTGAGGTCTTCTGTGTAGGGTTCTTCTACTTTTCTCTCTCTGTTCGGTTGTCGTATCGTCCCCCGTGATAGATCTCCCAATTGCGGTTCTAATGGTATTTTTTATAACCATCGTACATGTTTCGGTCAAGAGGAAACCTAAAATATAATTTTTAATACAATATGTGTTAGATTTAACACATTAAAATTTGGTCTGCAGCATCGGAGTCGATGGTATCGAGTTGGAAGTCGATGATATCGACTTCTTTGCAGTAAAACGTCATTTTCCTTTTCAATCTGGAGCAAAAAATATTTGTACTCTGATGCCATGTCGGTACCATCGAGTTGCAAGTCGATGGTATCGACTTTGCTCCAGTAAATAATAATTATCTGCAAGAAAATGATTAATGAATAAAATCAAATAATTATTATAGTAATTAAAACATGTAAAATTCATGTAAAATACATGTATAAATATAAGAAGTGATGCACAAGTGATTTTTACTAATTTGGTAAAATATGTATCAAAAAGATATTCAATCAAGCACAAATGACACAGAAAATAACCAAATTGGATATCAAAATAACGACAATTTATGCATATATCACACCCCTAAGCTTGAATATTGCTCGTCCTCGAGCAACACTACTCTTGGATTTATTTTAAAAAGTCAGCAAGAAGACAGGTACCTATGAATTATTTTTTCTAACCACCCTACACCATCCGGTCCCAAACCGATCCTTGCCAACCACTGAACAAGTAACTACTCTAAAGAGATCAATCATGTTCATAATAGATGTCCACAATAAGATTAATGAAAAAAAAATTATCGATATGAAGCAATTAATATCATGGTCAGTTAGACACATACTTGATGCACCATGTGATCTACCTATCTACATTGCTCTGATCTACCTAAATAAACTACTGGGAAGAAAATCTCCATATAAATATGGATGAGGAGATTAATTATGATGGTGGCCTACCATGCAGAGCAATGGGTGGAAAAGATGGGTGTCTATGAAAATAGGATTCACAAGAATCATCCAAATTATTTATGCAAAAAGTAAAAATATGATGCACCTGTATAGTGGATAAAATGTGAATGTATGACTTCTAATGACTATTTTTTATTTTGGTGGAATGATGCATGCAATGGATGTCTCATCCTAATGATGAGTACAAGTGGAAAGGTGTTTATAAAAAGAATCATTATCCCCTCATTTGTTGCTTAGAGAGAATATGGCATTGAACTTAAAATCATTTTCCTCCTTTTCTCCTATTTTTTCTTTTTCTTTTTTAATAACTCTTTTTTTCTTACCCTCTTTTTAGCAAGATGAACAGTTCATGCTTTGGCTTTTTTTATTATTATTTGGAGAAGGAGTAATGAGATACAACTTTTTTACGCTCTTTCATGAGAGAAGACCGTAGAAGATAATAAATATGCAACATCTTATGAAATATGCAATGCAAATGCAACTATATGAAATTTTGTTATGCAAACTACAAATGCTCAAAAGATGATATGAATTTTTTTTTCCTTTTCTAATGCATAATAAAATGAACTAACTATATGCTTCCTATCATGCCATGTAATGCATACAAGAGGAAAATAACTTGAATTAAACTTGATCATCCTATGGTGGTGAATTAAGATGAATGAAAGGTGGATGAGATCACATTACTAAGAGACAATGTATTTCCCAACCATGATATGTCTCTCTTCTATCAACTTGTGTAACAGGGTAACCTTAGAGTTTATTTCTAAAATTCACATTAAAAATCACGTTACTGTTTAGTTGGTTTGGACTCAAACATCATCATAACACAAGCCATAGGGTTAAATTAGGTTTTTTATTCAATCAGTATGTCTTCAAGCTGACTAATCCAAACAATTCCTCCAGTTATGTACTCTTAAACATAACAAATTTAGCTTAAAGAGTGAAGCATAAAAGCACATTCAAATTTTTATTTAGAATTTTCAGAATTGATACCACATCATCAAAAAAGACTAATCCTAACCAAAAATTTATATTTTTGTCTACAAGTACACTAGATAGATGTGCTCTAAAAATAAAATGAAAAATCTAATTTTTTTGAAACAAAAACATGTAGATGTATGATAAAAAGAAAAGATGCAAGAGGTAAAAATAGAAGCATCGTTCCATTCCTCCCCCTAAGCTTGAATATGAGATTGTCCGCAATGTCAAAAGTAAAGGAAGACAAATGGAACGATTGCACCAATATGTGAGCTCAAATCTGGGCAAAAGACAGGTGGGTGGGATCCACATGAAGACATGCCCTCTAATAAGCACTCGAGCTTGGTGAAGTGTCGATGCTTGCTCAGCTTGTGAGATGTCACTGATGAGAACTCACTACTACCGTCAGTGAAGTCAGTGGTACCGACTCAATGCGTCCCTGCACACTAAATGCACATATCAAGGCATCTTTTTTACTTGCATCAGAACTAGATATCACAATCTACAAATATGAATGTAAAAGTAGAATTGAAAGTTTGACAAAATAAACCTAATTGGTGGGTTGCCTCCCACAAGCTTCCTTGTTTAACGTCCTAGGATGGACACATGTCAATCAACAATAATCAGATGGTCGTGAAGGAGGGTAAATCTCTCTCCACCACTTCCTTCTAAACTTTTGGTTCCTTGCAACAATGAGAAAAAATAAATAATAGTCAAAAGACCAACATGTATGGTTGACGTTCCATTTTAATAGTAAATTATCGTTGCAATGAACATGAACATGAACACGACTCACAATCAAGTATTGATCTGGGAGCACATGCATAATAGATAGCCATGAGGTGAAAGGTATAATGATTATTGATCCTTAATTTCTATGGCCATCCCCAATGGATCACTCCTATCTACACATAATGGAGGGGTTATATCAAAGGTGAACTTTTGTGCCTCCTCCTCTTCTAATAATTCAATTCCCCCACTTTCATTAATATCCTCCCAAAAACTTTCAAAATTATCATCTGGATATATATCCCATATAGGATCCTCAATAAGGAAATGAAGAGATGGGTCTTGTGGTGAAGGTATTATGTGATGAGTAATGGGAACTTCCTCCACCTTTTCACTCTCAATATCCTCTTCCTCACTCTCTTCCTCCTCTCTAAGATCACTATCAAATAAAGCACCTTCTGGATCCTCCTCTCCTTCACTCATATCCCAAACACATGTATCAAAATTGGCATCCACATTATTTGCATCATTCTTCTCATTTTCCTCAACAGATCCCCAATCATATTCAAAACCAATCCTAGAGTTGAGGGTGTGGGTGTGGGATCAATGGAAGGACATGGTAGAGGTGATTCTAAAACTTCTTCCAATATGTTCTCCTCACTCTCTAATTCCTTATCCTCAACCTCAACTTCTTTCATTTTCTCTATTCTACCCCATCCTCCATTAGAAATAGGACCTTTGCGATTTAGAATATATTAAACCATAATCCTAATATGCTCACGATGAATTTCCTTTGAGGTTTTCTCATGATGTAATGAAGGTGGACTCAGACATCTATAACCTACATGTGCATTTCCACACTCAGAACAAATAGGGGCCATGTGCTATTTTTTGCTTTTTTTTAAATGAAAGAAGACTAACTAAAAAGAAATATTTAGATGAATATGTACAATGCCTAAACTAATAGTAAAGTTTTATGTAATGAAAAATGGGAAGAATAAAAAATTTATAAGAAAAGAAAAGTAAATACAATGGCCTAGAGTGGCCAATCCTAACTTTTTATAGTGTCAACCACGCCAACTCCCCGACAACGACGCCAAAAACTTGACACACATATAACGTTCGTGTAATACGCAAGTGTACGTGTCGAAGTAATATGGGATTATGAGTCCTGAGTTATCGAACACGGGGAGTTGTGAGATTCAAGACTATTATTACTTAGGATTGATGAGCTAAGTCGAAATAAGAGTTGATTGGTTGTTTAATTAACTAAGAACAAAAAGTAAATCTAACTAAAGTTTTTGTGATCAACAAGGGATGAATTCCTTAGAACTTTTGGTTTCACCACGGGCAACACTAAATATAATCTCTAATTATTAATATGACTCCCTCCTAATCTTGAATAAAGAGCCTGTAGCTAGAACTACCTGCTTCCACAATGTAATTCCCCTACCTAATCTAAAGCCAATTCCATTCTTATAGTAAATGATTCATTAGTTAGGTATTTTTGGTTTAACTCTGGTTAATCTCCTCCCGTTTATGCCCCACCTTTCCCAATAGATGCCGATAAACGGGTGAACTTATGTGTTTCTAACCCTTTTTCCCCTTTTCAGCAGTAATTAAGGATTTGATAAGCTAATTGTGGTGATCAAACACATTAAGGACATGCAATTTCCATAGATTCATAATAAAAAATTAAGAGGAAAATATATATTAACTCATAAGAATCAGACACAATGCATACCCAGGCTACTCCCGAGTCCTAAGGAATTACGGTTTTTAGCCAAAAATAGACGACATGGTATCACAGTAAGTCGAAAAGATGTAAAATATGAATTTCGAGATACAGTAAGTTGGAGAAAGGGTTGAAGAGTGGATCTAGAGTAGATGGAGAGAATTTGTCGTCGTTTCCGCCACCAAAACGCCTTCGAGGTCTTCCGTGTAGGGTTCCTCTACTTTTCTCTCTTCGTTCGGCAGTCATATCCTCCCCCCGTGAAAGATCTCCCAATTACGGCTCTAATGGTGTCTTTTATAACCATCGTACATGTTTAGGTCAAGAGGAAACCTAAAATATAATTTTTAATACAATATGTGTTGAATTTAACACATTAAAATTTGGTCCGCAGTATCTGAGTAGATGGTATCGAGTTGGAAGTCGATGGTATCGGCTTCTTCACAGTAAAACGTCCTTTTCCTTTTCAATCTGGAGCAAAAAATATTTGTACTCCGATGCCATGTCGGTACCATCGAGTTGCAAGTCGATGGTATCGACTTTGCTCCAGTAAATAATAATTATCTGAAATAAAATAATCTATGAATAAAATCAAATAATTATTATAATAATTAAAATATATAAAATGCATGTAAAATATATGTATAAATATAAGAAATGATGCACAAGTGATTTTTACTAATTTGGTAAAATATGTATTAAAAAGATATTCAATTAAGCACAAATGAAACAGAAAATAACCAAATTAGATATCAAAATAATGACAATTTATGCATACATCACAAACGATTTTTCAAAACCCAAGTCGCCCTGTTGGTCATAGACAAATTTTCTTTTTTATCAATATTTGGAGTCCAACTCCGGTTTAGAGGGATTCCGATGAGGAAGATAACTTTGAGTTGAGAAGACCTAAGATCTATGACATTGATCTATCCAAATCCCCCCTCACGAGTGGCATCTCATAAATGTTTTGAAAAAAACATATCTATATTCACGTATTAGATAGTTACGATATGTTTTTATGATGTCTTTTAGAGTTGAAGGGAAAGATGACTTTGGTTACTCTAATGTTTTCATTTTTTTCCTTCTTCTACTGTTGAACTCTTATTTTTTCCCTTCTTCTTATATATTATTTGTTTTTCTATTTTACAGAATCAACGCTACCCAGGTGTTGACTATGATAGTCCAAACAGTGGTGGCAACAACAGCGGAAGCGGTAACAACGGGGGTAGCGGCAACTCTGCTAGCGAGATCAAGGAAAAAACTAATAAAAATATTTACCAACATAGCACACTTTGTAAAATATTTCCCAAAGTAGCACACTTTGGTTTGAAAATGCCACTTTGCGTGGAGTTTTTGTAACCAAAATTGAAAAGCACCACAATAATTGGCGTGTCTACTTTTAAATAAAAATATTTGAAAAAAAAATGAAAAACGCCACATGATGTGGAGCTTTCCATTTGAACTCAATTCAAATTTATTTATTTAAAAGTAGACACGCCAATTATTGTGGCACTTTTCAATCTCGAATATAAAAACGCTATAAAAAGTGGCGGATTCCACACATAGTGTGCTATTTTGGTAAATATTTTACAAAAAGTGGTATGTTGGTAAATATTTTTATAAAAGTGTGATAAATTGGTTTCTTTCACGAGATCAAAGCGTCATATATCAAAATGGCTTGATTGAATATCAGTCGTCAGGAAAGACGCGATATGGAAAGATCGCATCATCAAGCAAACAAGGCATTGTAAAAAGTGGCTAAACTGGCGGATGAGGCGAAAGCGCAATGACAGGCTGAAGCAAATCGAAAGGAGCAACCAGCAGAAGCGTGTGAGGAGCGACAATGGCAACAACTACTAAAGGGAGCGAAGCGCCAAAGCGGCGGCCAGAAGAATGCTCATGGAGGTGCCACCTGGCAGCAGTGCGCTCAGGCCAGCGTCGACGGGCAACACGGCACTCAGGGCGGCGTCGGTGGACAACACAATGCTCTGGGAGGCGTCGGCGAACAACAGGCACGCCAGCACGGTAGGCAAGTATCTTGCTCCTGGTAGCGGCAGCACGACACTCCTGCCCGAGGCCAGAATGGAGGGCAAGGCGTCAGCCAGTACCTTGCTCCTGGTAGCGGCGGCGAGCACGGCGCTCCTGCCCGAGACCAGCATGGGCCAGCACGACGCTCCTTCCTGAGGCCAGCATGGAGGGCAAGACGTCAGTCAGTGCCTTGCTCCTGGTAGCGGCGGCTAGCATGACGCTCCTGCCCGAGGCCACCATGGAGGGCAAGGACAACCCGGTCAGTGGCGGCGTGAGGGGGGTCAAGCAGGGACACGTTCCCCCCTCTAATTTTGAGATTTTTAACATATATATGTTGGTATATTTAACATGGTATCAAAGTTAATATTTATTTTTATGTGTTATCTAATTCACGCACTCTTAAATTATTTTTACAGTTTCTAAACTTTTTTTCATATATAATATTATTACCAAAACGATTTTAATTAAAAGATCACAGATAGAAATACATTAAAACAGAGTAAATTTCATATAAATCGATGACATTTCTTTATTCGTACAAATGTATATATCAATATTTCATAATTGACAAATTTTACTTCTTTAATTAAACATATTAACAATTGCATCACAAGTACATTAATGTCAATATGTTAACTATTACTTTACACCTACTTTTATAATGAGTAAATAAAAAATCGATATCTATCATTAATAGTATATTTTATGAAATGTAAGTATTTTTATAAACAAAAATATTAAATGTCTAACAAATATAATAAGTATATAGTTGTGTGGGCAATGGGGAAACAAAAACTGATTTTTATAATTAATTTTATACTTTATGAAATACCAAATACTTTATATAGTATATAAATATTTAGTGTGTAACAATACAGCAAGTACACGTGTATTTATAATACCAAATATTAATATTTATAATTAATAATACACTCCATAAGATATCAAATATTGTTATATTATTTATAAATAATTATATGAATATCAAATAGAACATGTACATTGTTCTATGGGTGTATATTTTGCTTATGTAAATGATATATGTTGATTCTTTTTCATTATGGTTGTAACAAATGTTAAAAGAGATAAACTCAAATGATTACGTTCTTAGTACTACATGGTTTCACTATAAATTTGTTAATAATATTTTTAAAATTTGTGTGCTTCTTTGAATTTTTATACATCAATATATATAAATGTTAAAATAATATAATATCATGTAGTATTATAGAATTAACCCTTAAACTATACTTCTATTAGCAAGTTATGTTTCTAAATTATAAATATGATTTCATCTAATGTCAAAGATAACAATGAACAATAGAAATAGCTATAAGTGAGAAATAAATTATTGTATTATTTATTAGTTAAGGTAAAATTAATAAATAAGTTAGACACAATGATAAATATCTTCATTTAAACTTACATTAATATAGTATTGATTTCTTGATTTATATATAATAAGAGTAATATCCACATGGTACTATTTATATATTCTATTTTCTTAACTTTGTGTTACTTTTTAATTACTTGTCTTGTCAAACTCATCTCGTACAAATTACTTGGGCGGTCTTGAATATAAATAATAATCCACACAATCAATAATAAACATAAATTAATGTGGTTTTTATGAAACAACATATATTTATGGAAAATTAATTTAAAGGAATAGTTTGTCTTATCTAAAAATTTATATATTTTTAATATCAATGATCACTATTTTAAACTCATCTCAAATATAAAAAAAATCTTAAATACATGTATACATAACTCTACGCAAGAATACTTATATAGATACTTATTTTAATCAGATTTATGGTTAAGTACTCCACAAATTGGTGAGTTATGTCTCCTAGCTCTTTTTTAATTTATCAAAGATCCATCTATTATCCTCTCTGAATCCAAGTAAATAGGTCAATAACATTTCTTAATACATGTCGACACTCCATTTGTCTCATAGTGATAATTGAAGTTGTATTTAGCTTTGATGTAAAATAAAAATAATATCTATATCACATAAATACTTAACATCATTTCTATATGTGCCCCCCATCATCAGTGGGCTGGCTCCGCCACTGAACCCGGTCTTGGCGTCAGCCAACACGGAGCTCCCAGCATTGGTCAGCATGGAGAGCAGGGCCGCGGTGACGGCGGCGGGGCAGGTGTTGCTCGTGGTGCTCGTGGCGTCCAGGCAGGAGGTCGTCGTGGAAGCTGGGCCGGTGTTGTCCGTGCTGCTCCAGGCAGTTAGGAAAAAAACAGCCATTAGAAAAAGAAGAGCCGTGCTTCTCCAAGCGGCAAGCATTAGGAAAAGAAGAGCCATTAGGCTCATTAGAACGATGATAGGGGATTATTTCAAAGAAACCATTAGTCTCATTAGAGATATGACAGCCATTAGGCTTACTTAGTATATCGATACCAAAGGACGAAATTAAATGTGTAGGCAGAAACTTTTTCATCTAATAAAGAAACTTTTATATATGATCTTATTGCACAAATGTTATATCTTGATTGTTTCTGTTTTCCTAAGACGGTTCATTCTGTTTCCTAAGAATTTCTGGAACCGTCTACGTTCCCCACTGACGCGACTTTCACTCTCTCGCCCACTCTCTCTCATCTGTGTTCCAATTTTACGTCTACTGGTAATGGCCACCAGATCTGCTGGTCCCGGGTTTAGGAGTACGCTGCTCCTTGTGTTTTCCTACTATCACATCCGTCCACGTGCAAATGCAGATGACTGAGATGAGTACTACCGGTTTAGAAAAAATACTACTTACACGCGGCACCATCTGTGGTAAGGAGCAACCAAATACGGGTAACAAACACCTCCGGGCAAGTGGGTTCGTACTAACCCTGCCGGGCGCAGCCAGATCCTAATAAGCGGACTAATCTAGACCCAAGTTTGCTTAAACTATTCGGCTCGGGCCCATCAGATTGGTCTAATTTTTCTAGTCCTACACTAACATCAATTTACTGGTACAGAAGGCATGCGATACTCTTTTTTATAGGAAAAAAATAACAATATACCGTGTCCTAGAGTTGAACCCAGATCATAAGTACCACAAAACACCCTTGTACCATTGTTTGTACGGTCCTAACCCTACGTACTTATATTTTTTATTCATATGGGGAGGGAGAGGGACGAGATCCTCGACACCTCCACACCCCCTGCAACCCCCCGAGTGATCATCAGTACGTCCACAGGCAAGTGGAAGGTTACTGGTGACAAACACAACATCTCCATTGTGTAAATGGAGCTGACCCGTCACTTGCATCTCTCCCCAACCTCCCTACCCCAGAACCCCTAGTCGTCTACTGCAAGCGATATGTGAGTGTAGAGGCTGTGTTAGGGGTCTGACGAGGAGGGGAGACCCTCCTATCTAGTCTTAGTTGTGTCTTTCGGTTCCAATAAGGTGCTTCCTGTTGTTGCCGCATGCATCCTGAAGCTCGCCGGCAACAGTATCAGAGGACTAGTCCCCGCCACACTCCGGAACACAACCTCCGCTACCTCGACTTGTCCTCGGAACGCTTTCTCCGGCACCATCCCGGCAAACCACACCATCACTCCAGTTTCTCAACCTCTCCTTGAACCGCCTCCCCCTCCCCCTTGCTCGACTTCAGTAGTCTCCTCTACTGCTAGCTGGACAGCAACCACCTAGAAGGTGCCATCCCGTCTGCACTCGCAAACTGCACCTCGTTGCTACACATCAGCATTCAGCACAACTCCCTCTGTGGCACCCTTCCCCCCGCCGTCGGTGGCATACCTAAGTTGAGCCGACCTGGATCAGGGGGCTGCGAGACCTCTGGCTGGGTGGCGAATGATGGACACATCACCTGCTCCAGTCTAACAACAGCCTGACGACAAAGGATCTCTCCGACAACTCGGGCTCGGGAAGAGCATGTTGAACGACACAGTGCAACGCGCCAGAGATCGAACGTGTTGCAGGCCATTGATCTCCAAGTCGACCAGCTGAGATGGGCGGGATCACGGGTCTGCATGACCTCTTGGCTGGGCGGAACCACTTCGGCTACCCGGTTAGGGTCTGACTGGTTTGGCGTAATTTGTCCTGAAAACATGGGAAATTGAGTTCCCTTTTGAATTTTAACTGACTAGTATGGTGAAAGTTTGGAACTTGAGTTCCCAAATTTTCCATAGACTTCCAACAGTATATATACTTGGAGTATTTGGACTTCCGTTGAAAATCTATCGGAAAATAAGTTCCACTCCCGTCGCGTCTTGTTGCCTTCTTTCGTATTCCTCTCGTCAAGCTGTGAGCGGCGGAGAAGACCAAGAGTCACGGTGGCGGTGCCAACTCCTCAAGCGAATGTGAGCGAGTGTGACCGCTGAGGGTCCCAAAGTGTAGGGGATTGACGTTGTACTTGTAGTCAAGCGACTGTATCGTCAGTCGTCAGGCGTCTCACTGTAACGAATAAGGCCAAGGGGCTCTTCACTGTTGTCAAAGAGCTCCATGCCATAAACAACCCAGTTGCTTCCACAAAGCATGTCGTGGAGGACAACCTCAAGGCCTGGGAAGAGGATTTCGTCCGGCAACATGCTCAACAAACTCATCATGGCAGCCGACTACCTGACATCAAGGACCTCGTCGACCTTGCGTTCTTAGCTGTGGCGAAGAGGACTAAACACATCACCGTTGAGGAGATCTGCAAGGGCTTCAACATGCCGAACGATCTCACCAAGAAATATGTAGCAAAAGTTAGATGAAATTGACGAAAAACCTTGCTTGCGTTTAGTATTCAGATCTATTTGAAGATTAGAACTGAGTGATTACTGACAGCGGCGTAGAAACTTGGCAGAGGTTTAGAGCTCTGAAAATCGGAAAATGAGAAAAGAGGGCTACTGACTTACTCAATACGGAAGGTTTGTAAAAAAAAAGTTTATATCAAACCAATCATCCAGAAATTATTTTCCTGGAACTCAATTTCAATTCCAGGAAAAAGAGTTCCGGGAAAATTGCACTTACGTTGAACCAGTCAGACCCTTAAAGTGTTGGTGATTTGGGTTGATATGCGTCGGGAGTGAGAAAATTGCGGGTCACCTAGAGATCGATCAGGCAGTCACCAGTCAGGTGCGCCTCGCTAAACACCAATTTCTTCAGGCAACGCAAGGAATAGGGTTGCTGGTAGGTCACTAAACTCCTCCTCAAAACACCTAGGACCTCTTTTTGCTGCCTGCATCCTCTCCATCCATCAGGGACTTAACCGATTGGGCTCACCCAAGTGCACCACATCTGGTTCCGCCCATTGGGACCATGTGTATCAGTACCTTCACTGCAGGACTGAGGACTACTGCTGCCGAGCTGGCACCTACACCTTCACCTTCTGGTCAGTCTCTCTCTGGCTCCATGTACCTGCTCTTCTCCGTTTTCCCTCCCTTACTTTCGAAGAGAGCCCGTCCCTTTTTTCCCTTCCCTTGCCCAAACAACTTTCGCATAACAACAATCCATTGCTCTTCTCCACTCATCTCCTCTAAAACAAAATGCCCTCTAAACCCTACTATATAACCCCCTCTGCACCCCACAATCGATCAATGCCCGCCGCACTCGACCTCCACAACAAAACTCTGCCTTTGTCTAAGAAATAGTCCCCAGACTCCCACACCCACTTTTCTCATAGCCCTATCCCATCATCCTTCCCATCATCTCACTACACGATGCAATGTGGTGGCAAGCACACTAGCTGGAAGCCCACCGACCCCCCTGCAACCCCCCGAGTGATCATCAGTACGTCCACAGGCAAGTGGAAGGTTACTGGTGACAAACAAAGCATCTCCATTGTGTACAATGGAGCTGACCCATCACTTGCATCTCTCCCCAACCTCCCTACCCCAGAACCCCTAGTCGTCTACCGCAAGCGATATGTGAGTGTAGAGGCTGTGTTAGGGTGTGACGAGGAGGGGAGACCCTCCTATATAGTCTTAGCTGTGTCTTTCGGTTCCAATAAGGTGCTTCTGTTGTTGCCGCATGCATCCTGAAGCTCGTCGGCAACAGTATCAGAGGACTAGTCCCCGCCACACTCCGGAACACGACCTCCACTACCTCGACTTGTTCTCAGAATTCTTTCTCCGGCACCATCCTGGCAACCACACCATCACTCCAGTTTCTCAACCTCTCCTTGAACCACCTCCCCCTCCCCCTTGCTCAACTTCAGCAGTCTCCTCTACTTCTAGCTGGACAGCAACCTCCTAGAAGGTGCCATCCCGGCTACACTCACAAATTGCACCTCGCTGCTACACATCAATATTCAGCACAACTCCCTCTGTGGCACCCTTCCCGCCACCGTCGGTGCCATACCTAAGCTAATCTGGGTTGGATCAGGGGGCTGCGAGACCTCTGGCTGGGTGGCGAATGACGGACGCATCACCTGCTCCAGTCTAACAACATCCTGGCGACGAAGGATCTCTCCGACAACTCGGGCTCGGGAAGAGTATGTTGAACGACACAGTGCAGCGCGCCAGAGATCGGACGCGTTGCAGACCATTGATCTCAAAGTCAACCAGCTGAGATGGGCGGGATCACGGGTCTGCGTGACCTCTTGGCTGGGCGGAACCACTTCGTCTACCCGGTTAAAGTGTTGGTGATTTGGGTTGATATGCGTCGGGAGTGAGAAAATTGTGGGTCATCTAGAGATCGATCGGACAGTCACCATTCAGGTGCGCCTCGCTAAACACCAATTTCTTCAAGCAACGCAAGGAATGGGGTTGTTGGTAGGTCACTAAACTCCTCCTCAAAGCGCCTAGGACCGCTTTTTGCTGTCTGCATCCTCGCCATCCATCAGGGACTTAACCGATTGGGCTCTCATCCAAGTGCACCACATTTGGTTCCGCCCATTGGGACCATGTGTATCAGTACCTTCACCGCAGGACTGAGGACTACTGCTGTCGAGCTGGCACCTTCACCTTCACCTTCATGTCTGTCTCTCTCTGGCTCCACGTACCTTCTCTTCTTCATTTTCCCTCCCTTACTTTCAAAGAGAGCCCATCCCTTTTTTCCCTTCCCTTGCCCAAACAACTTTCGCATAACAACAATCCATTCCTCTTCTCCACTCATCTCCTCTAAAACCCTATGCCATCTAAACCCTACTATATAACCCCCTCTGCACCCCACAATCGATCAATGCACGCTGCACTCGACCTCCACAGCAAAACTCCGTCTTTGTCTAAGAAATAGTCCCCAGACTCCCACGCCCAGTTTTCTCATAGCCCTATCCCATCATCCTTCCCATCATCTCGCCGCACGATGCAAGGTGGTGGCAAGCACACTAGCGGGAAGCCCACCGACCCCCCTGCAACCCCCCGAGTGATCATCAGTACGTCCACAGGAAAATGGAAGGTTACTGGTGACAAACAAAACATCTCCATTGTGTACAATGGAGCTGACCCGTCACTTGCATCTCTCCCCAACCTCCCTACCTAAGAACCCCTAGTCGTCTACCGCAAGCTATATGTGAGTGTAGAGGTTGCGTTAGGGTGTGACGAGGAGGGGAGACCCTCCTATCTAGTCTTAGTTGTGTCTTTCGTTTCCAATAAGGTGCTTCCTGTAGTTGCCGCATGCATCCTAAAGCTCGTCGGCAACAGTATCAAAGGACTAGTCCCCGCCACACTCTGAAACACGACCTCTGCTACCTCGACTTGTCCTCGGAACACTTTCTCTGGCACCATCCCGGAATACCACACCATCACTCTAGTTTCTCAACCTCTCCTTGAACCACCTTCCCCTCCCCCTTGCTCGACTTCAGCAGTCTCCTCTACTGCTAGCTGGATAACAACCTCCTAGAAGGTGCCATCCTGGCTGCACTCACAAACTGCACCTCGCTGCTACACATCAGCATGTAGCACAAATCCCTCTGTGGCACCCTTCCCGCCGCCGTTGCCGCCATACCTAAGCTGAGTCAGGCTGGATCAGGGGGCTACGAGACCTCTAGCTGGGCGGCGAATGACGGACGCATCACCTGCTCCAGTCTAACAACAACCTGATGATGAAGGATCTCTCTGACAACTCGGGCTCGGGAAGAGCATGTTGAACGGCATAGTGCAGCGCGCCAGAGATCGGACGCATTGCAGTCCATTAATATCCAAGTCGACCAGCTGAGATGGACGGGATCATGGGTCTGTGAGACCTCTTGGCTGGGCAGAACCACTTTGGCTACCTGGTTAAAGTGTTGGTGATTTGGGTTGATATGCGTCGGGAGTGAGAAAATTGCGGGTCATCTAGAGATCGATCAGGCAGTCACCAGTCAGGTACGCCTCACTAAATGCCAATTTCTCCAGGCAACGCAAGGAATGGGGTTGCTGGTAGGTCACTAAACTCCTCCTCAAAGTGCCTAGGACCTCTTTTTGCTGCCTGCATCCTCGCCATCCATCAGAGACTTAACTGATTGGGCTCACCCAAGTGCACCACATATGGTACCGCCCATTGGGACCATGTGTATCAATACCTTCACCGTAGGACTGAGGACTATTGCTGCCGAGCTGGCACCTTCACCTTCACCTTCAGGTCAGTCTCTCTCTGGCTCCACGTACCTGCTCTTCTCCGTTTTCCTCCCTTACTTTCGAAGAAAGCCCGTCCCTTTTTTCCCTTCCCTTGCCCAAACAACTTTCGCATAACAACAATCCATTGTTCTTCTCCACTCATCTCCTATAAAGCCCTATGCCCTCTAAACCCTACTATATAACCCCCTCCGCACCCCACAATCGATCAATGCCCGCCGCACTCGACCTCCACAACAAAACTCCGCCTTTGTCTAAGAAATAGTCCCCAGACTCCCACACCCACTTTTCTCATAGCCCTATCCCATCATCTCACCGCACGATGCAAGGTGGTGGCAAGCACACTAGCGGGAAGCCCACCGACCCCCCTGCAACCCCCCGAGTGATCATCAGTACGTCCACAGGAAAGTGGAAGGTTATTGGTGACAAATACAGCATCTCCATTGTGTACAATGGAGCTGACCCGTCACTTGCATCTCTCCCCAACCTCCCTACCCCAGAACCCCTAGTCATCTAACGCAAGCAATATGTTAGTGTAGAGGCTGCGTTAGGGTGTAACGAGGAGGGGAGACCCTACTATCTAGTCATAGTTGTGTCTTTCGATTCCAATAAGGTGCTTCATGTTGTTGTCGCATGCATCCTGAAGCTCGCCAGCAACAGTATCAGAGGAATATTCCCCGCCACACTCCGGAACACGACCTCCACTACCTCGACTTGTCCTCGGAACGCTTTCTCTGGCACCATCTCGACAAACCACACCATCACTCCAGTTTCTCAACCTCTCCTTGAACCGCCTCCCCCTCCCCCTTGCTCGCCTTTAGCAGTCTCCTCTACTGCTAGCTGGACAGCAACCTCCTAGAAGGTTCCATCTCGACTGCACTCACAAACTGCACCTCGCTGCTACACATCAGCATGCAGCACAACTCCCTCTGTGGCACCCTTCCCGCCGCCATCGGCGCCATACCTAAGCTGAGCTGGGCTGGATCAGGGGGTTGTGAGACCTCTGGATGGGTGGCAAATGACGGACGCATCAGCTGCTCTAGTCTAACAGCAGCCTGACGACGAAGGATCTCTCCGACAACTCGGGCTCGGGAAGAGCATGTGGAATGGCACAGTGCAGCATGGCAAAGATCTCGTGCCAAGTTCCTTGCCCTTTTTATATAGAGGTCTACTACCATACCACATGATAGGACCAACTCCCTATCCATTTATCACTTGATATGTCTCCTCTCCTACATCCTGCAGCCTCGCCCAGCTTACCTCCAATGCTAAGGCCTAGGCCGGTCTGTAGATGCGTTGTGGTTGCCTCCGGCGCCGCTTGGCCTAAAGACACCTCAAAACCAACACGACGCCATACTCTCTCCAACAAGTGAATAGTAGGACAAGGAAGAAAAAAACCAAAGAGAACGAGGGAAGGAAAACCCCACTAGAAAGGACACTACCCGCTTCCAACTGAGGTGGCCTCTGGGCCAGCTCGGTACTGTTTGATCCGTCGGCAGAGCTGCTCCCGTGATAGTGTGATCTGATATCCAGGTTAGTAGGCACTTTTTTTAAATCATTCCCACCTATCCCTTCTCTCTCTTAGTTCTCTATGTCCAATAATGTTTTGGATGTTTCACACTCATTTGGGGAAACTGCTAAATTGATCGTCGGGGTTGCTTATTTTGGGTTTGTTTATTGGTGTTTCCATTTCAAGTTCCAAATTGCCTATAATGGCTATAAATTTCTATGATTCTTCTATCTTTTACATGTCTTGAGGCAATGTGGGTTCAGGTCGAGCTAGTGCAGGTGCTCTCTAATCTCACGCCTGCACCCACGATGACACCAGAACCTCCTGGCTTAGCGACTAGCATGCAAACATAGTGACAAAAACAAGTCATAAAGCAAGCCACCACAAGGAAGTACTCCACATCTAGCAACTATCATAAGGAGCTCATATCACTAGTATATAACCGACCTTTAGTGTCGATTATTTAAGGCCTTTAGCGTCGGTTTTAATGCGACACCTATGTGGGCGCTGCTAAAAGGCAAACTGTTAGGCGTCAATTTTCAAACCGACACCACAACCCTTCGCGCGCCACTAAAAATGCACCAGCAGGGGGGGTATTGGCGTTGGTTATTAGTTTTGAAACTGAAGCCATAAACCTTCATGCCACAGAAAGGATGGGGCACTATCAGCGTCAGTTTATTAGTGATAACCGACGCCAACTCACCTGCTGCCACGGTCGTGCTGGCCAGCACGATCGTGTTGTCTGGCCCGCTGCCATAGCCATGTTGTCCAGCACAGCCGTGGTGTTTGGCCCGCTGCCACAACCGTGCTGCCCAACACAACTGTGGTGTCTGGCCTCATTAGGGAAATCGACGTCAGTTACTAGTAGGGAAATCGACATCCGTTACTAGTAGGGAAACTGACGCCAGAACCATCATCATCGGTTTATTATTGATAACCGACACCACATCACATGCATTAGGCGTCGGTTATAATTATTTATCCAACGATGTAATCATTTGTCATCAGTTTTAAACAAAAAACCGATGCCTATTGTTCACTTATAGTCATCGGTTCCAACTAGAAAAACCGATGTCTATCTTTATATGCTGACAAAAATAAATGTTCTCGAATTAGGACCATAGTCGTCGGTTTCCGTATAAACACCGACTCTAAAGGGATGTGAAAATTTTTGCGGTTAAGCACGTGAAAACACAACGGCGTCAGTTACTATAAGACAACCGACGATAAAAATTGGGCAAATTTCTATCTCGCGGAAAACCTTTAGTTGTCGGTTTCTTTTTTAACAACCGACGTTGTATGTTAAATTGTGGAGGTAATTTTTTTCACTGGAAATTCTGGATTGGCGGTTAATTTTAGGCATCAGTTTCTTATTAAG
This sequence comes from Alisma plantago-aquatica, assembly GCA_963693085.1. Lineage (NCBI taxonomy): Eukaryota > Viridiplantae > Streptophyta > Magnoliopsida > Alismatales > Alismataceae > Alisma > Alisma plantago-aquatica. The sequence continues at coordinate 645,322,832 of OY856414.1, read as the reverse complement.
GAACCGACACTGAGTAAAAGTGATACCCGTGTCTGGTCACCCTTCACAGATAGAAGTCGTTTTTTTAACCGACGCCTTATGTTGTAGGTGTCAGTGTGTTTATACAACTGACGCCTTTAAAAGTGACGTTATAAGTCATTTCTGTAGTAGTGTGTGTAATGACCAAGGTGGTTAGGGTTAGGTTTATTACGATAAATCAAACCCAAACCAACACCCATCGTGGATCATAGTGACCCTAAGAAACAAAAGAAACATGGCATCCAAAACATAACTAAAATGCTAAGAAAATGAAGAGTCGCCAAAGTAGAAACCTCATGATAAGATGAACATCCAAACCCTAAAACAAGTGTCACATGAATCAACATGGAAACCAAGATAAGGGAAGAAACTAAAGCACCAAACACATGTAAACAAGAACCATAACCTCCATCTCATTCAAGATGGTCGAACTAAAGCCAAGGTGATAAATCCAACGTTCAAGATGTTTCGTTAACAACTCCTCCATCCATACTCCTCTGGTTCAAGGATCAGGGTTTAAGAGAAAGAGCCAATCTATACGAGATTACTACATGATTATAAACCCTAAATAAAGGGAAACACCATCAAGAATCTTATAATCATGTTTCAGAGATATGATAACATGCATGCAAGATAATGTGCAACAATAGAAGAGGGGAGAGTTACATAACCCGCCTTAAGGTGAAGATCAATTGCAAAAGCCAAGAAGCTCCAAGAGAGAGAGAATAAGCACCAAGATTGGATCAACTTTAACTGCAAGCAAGAGCACCTCAAGAGAAGAAGAACAAACCAAGGTCAAAGGAATCCAAAAGAGAAGAGGGTAAAAACCCTAGGCCAAAAAGAAAGAGAAAGAGGAGATTTTAATCTCACTTAGGTACTACCATGGGAGAACCATGGACTCGACCTATGTTGGAGAGAAGTTCCTCAAGAAATTCACCATGGAGAACCATGATTCGTCCAAGAGAATAAAGAGAGGGGTAGGGTTCAAGAAAAAAATAGATCAAGAGGGATAAACCACTTACCAAGCACAAGGATCACCAAAGGATCAACAAAGGGACATGCTCCAAACCTAAATCACCACATGCAAAGATTCGACCTTCTTCTTCAAGCTCAATCACCTCCACTTGAACCACCAAGATCAAGGCCTGACCCCAAGCAAGAAGAAAGAAAGAAGGAATAAAGAGCTAAAGGGGTCACTTGCATGTAAAAGAAGGAGGTATAAGTACCCAAGGTAGGAGAGAGGTAAAGGCATATGAGGTGTCAAGATGTTAGAGCCTTAAAAGACACATGTACCTCAAAATCTCATACATGCAAGCACTATAGATAGGCATGTAAGCAAGGATGTTAAAACCTAGGTAGTGTAGTGATCACTTAGGTCCTCACCACCCATGGGTCAAAACAAATAACCATTGTAGTGACCACCACACTATGTCAACCAAAGCAAACAGTCACTACAACCAAGAGAACAACTCAAAAACTCTTTGACCGCAACAAATGTGTCCCAAGGTTAACCACCCAGGTCTCTAAAAACACTAGATGAAGGAAACATATCAGGCGCTACACTCAACGATCAACATCCAACTCAAATGAAGCATCCATTCAAACCATGCAAACCCTACCATCAATTCATGATGCCACCTCATCACCAAGGTCCAACAAGGCACCCCTATGCATCATTCTCTCTCATGATGCCAAACATAAGAGGCACAACCAACAACATGGGTAAATTGCAACTTGGTCCAAAACAACACATATATAGCATAACTAGCTCAAACATCAACTAAACTGGACCAAACTGAAAGCATAAGTGTGTCACATGTTATTAAAGCATCTCAAGAGATTATATTAAGGTATTAAGCATCTTATTAAAAAAATCTTTCAAGATCAAGCTCTAAGCTAGGTCAGGGGTCTTACATGCTAATGATCCAAGAACCACTATCTATCATATAATTAATATTTACAAACCTCCTTTTACCTAGGTTCAACACATATTTCTTATCTAAGACAACATCAACAAAAGTCCCTTTTCATAACCATGAACCCCTATATATGAGAGTAAGTTCACTTTCACTTACAACTACAAAAATAAGAGGCATGATTATATTTCTAAGCATAATAATCTGCTTCCACGTCCAAGAAAAATTAGAGACAACTCTAATGTCACAAACAGAATTATAATAAATATATCTCTCATGAATCCATTTTACCCATAAGAAATCCCTTTTTAGATCCCAAATATCATTGGAAATACATGCTTTAACAATTTCCATTATTCTTCTGATTTTGATGTGTCCTTATCCTTAGATTGGCATACACTATTCAGACTACCATAAGAGTGGTTGAGTTGAGATTTGATCCTCCCCACATAAAATCCCTACATAGCCTTTCAATTTCATCAGAAATGATATTAGGTGAAGGAAAGGAACAAGAAAGTATAAATGAAAATATGTGAAGGAAAAAGTAATGATCTCAATCCTCCCTACACAAGAGGGTTGATTAGATTTCAATTCTCTAACTTGGACCTAGGGTTGACATTAGACTTATGTAGAGTTGATGTGAGGTATGTTTCATCCTCTTGATCATATTGATCAACTAATTTGATTTCTCTATCTTAATGTATGTTGCATTCCTATTTATCATGTTGAGAAAATAAAAAATTTACTCTTTCTCTTAGTCCTTTGGGATACAATACCCTATACACTTTTTTCTCTACTCTGGGAGGTGGAGTCATGTGAGTTAGATAATATGAATCTTTTTTGCATATTGGATTGACATTTATTATTAATTTTATTCTACGGGGTAACCCTAAATTTAAATATTTGACATCCTAATCTTGTTTTTGTGTACTTTATGATCTGTTGTTGCATCTTATTTGTGAACATGATTGGATATTTGTTTATAGGTCCTCTAACCCCACCTAATAATTGTTGTATAATCTCATCCCTTTGTTCAACATGACTATACTTGATCTTACTTGTAATGTTTGCATTTGTGGTTGACTAGTTATAACTATAAGTAGTGACTAGTCTAGTGACACAATTTGTATTTTGGACAGAGTGATTTTAGTGCTCTTTCCGATGCATTGAGATTTTACTCATATTGTTATATATTATATATTTTAGGCATTGAAGTTTTAGTCCTCCTACCAATTCATTGAGGTTTTAGTCCTCCTAAAACTACTATATTTTGTTTGGTAATGAGGTTTTAGTCCTCCTGCCATTTGTTATGGAATACATATGGGCTCCAGTCCTCCTTTTTAGTATATGCTAGTCTATTTATTACTCACCATGCAGCTGTTTATGATTGTGACAATTTGTTGTGATATTGAATAAGGAAAGAAATCTATTATTGTTTATCTTTTTCATCTTATTGAAATTCATATTTGCTTTGATATCCAATTGAATAGTACTTCACCTCTTCTATGGGAAGCCTTGTTATATTTGATGTTCCTTTCCATAATGTTCCTCAATTCCCAATTAATATGCTCATGTCAGATTGTATGTTGATAACTTTCATTTTTTCTTCTCTTGTGGAGTATGCTTCCAACCCCTACGTGAATGACATAGAGGACATGACTTGCAGACGTGGACCTGGATTAGGGAGTCAATATTTGAGAGAGAGACTTGATATAGTTTAGATATTTCTTCAGCTAGATCCTTAAGTTGTTCTTACTTGAAAGCCTTTAATGGGAGATTTTTTCGTAAACTTGATAAATTGAATAAAGTTATGAAAATTATCCCACGACCACACATTGGTCTTGTATACCTTTATATGAGAAATAAAAAATATTACACCTATTCCAGCATACCTTTTTAGTGTGTTGGCATTAGATGTAATTATTCCTCAAATTTTATCAAGGAGTGAATCCCATCATGGGTCCCACTCTGTACAAGTGCCTCTTCTCTTCTTTGGGTTCGACCCCTAACTTGATGCCTTATATGCTATAAAACAAGCCTCTACACTTGTAGAAAAGTGTTCTAGTGTATTTGGACGTGTTTGATAGGGTTACAAATTTGTTAGCTCAAGTAGGTTCCTAAAGATACATGCGTCCACATCAGTTGGATAGGTGTACTCACATCCACGTCATAATGTCATATAAAGCACGGAATGATATAGTTGATATGACCAATAAGAGGAATTCTAGTGTAACAAAAACCTTAACATAAGGAAAATTAGAGCACACGGGCATCATGCACTTCACAAGGTAAATAGGTTCGTCATAATTGGTCATTTTTTTCATGAGAAAAAAAAATAGTACTCGTCATTGGTCCTAATAAAGTGGGCATATACAAAATGTGTATAAAGGTCAAGAAGTATAAAAAACAACATTATTTAGTGTGATTGCTTTGAATGGTGAAATGTTCTACACAAGCAAGAACTCGTAAGTGATTAAGTACTACAAACCATGTTGTCCAGTGAACATAGTGACACTGACACAATTATGCACACAGAAGTTGTCATAGAAAGGTCCAAGAATTAAAAGGAAAGCATATCAACCATGAAAGTGGTGTAATGAGAAATTTACTAGGATATTGGTTAATACATGCAATGTAAGCATGTTAAGAAAGGGGGGAAATGCTTGCCCGTCAAGTTCCACTTCACCCGCCAAGATGCAGTCTTGCATCCCAATGTATAAGGCTCACATAAATGGGCTACACTATTTTCCTAGAACCACCCACTACTCCCAATATAATAGAATGACAATATTAAGTAATCCATATTCTATATCTGTTGGGAATTGTGGAGGCGACAGACGCAACGGAAGCAACAACAATTTTCTCCATGTTTCCTATAAATAGAATTTCATTGACAACAATGTATTCAGAAGGATGGTGCAAGGATATACCTCATCCTGAAGCAAGTTCGGCAACGTCCCTTTACCCTGTGATGTGTGTCACTCCTGGCATGCACAAACAGTCACTAACCATCCTCCGAATGTAGGCACAACGACGTCTGTGTCTCTACTTCATCCACGTGGATGGACTCGAAATATGCGTCGCTCTTCTCAGGTTGGCGGGAAGGAGTCACCTTCTACTTGACGATGTGTTATTGTTAGTTTCTCCCCTTCTCTCTCACTTGGGGAGGATGACGGCTAGGGTTTAGGTACAAGAGTGTAACCTCAGCATGAGTGTATTAACATTATCCTAAAGTTGGACGACATGTCCCTATTAATAGCAAAGAAAGGAAGGATGGTTTCCCAAAACTCTTGGGTAAACATAAGGGTTGTGACTACATTTAAAATGAGACGCTCGTGGACCAATAAAAGAATATTCTAGAACCATTAATTAATTCAACTAATTATATTAATTAATTAACTAATTTCCATTATCCATATCTAGTTAATCTCTCTAGATCAGGCAGCCGACTTAATAATAAAATCTAATTAATTGACTTAAATACTTTAACCAATTAACTTAGATTATATTCCAATATTATTATAGTAGACTACCTAAACATTTTAGTAATCACTTTGATTTAGAACATTTCTAATCACATCTACAATTATACTCCTATTACAATCACATCCTATGTGTGTGAACCGACACTAGTACACATAGTACCTTTAACGTCGGTTAAAATGGCCTTTTAACGTCAGTTGCAAAGTGACACCCAAGCGGGCTACGGTAAAGGTAGAATCTTACGACGTCAATTGCAAAACCGATGACACAGAGTCGGCCCTAATTACAACTAAAAAGGAACTGACACCGGTAGGATCCGTAGTTGTCAGTTGTTTTAAGAAAACTGCTGCCTATCTTCGGACATTGTCCTCGATTATTTATGGAAAAACTGACAAATAATTCCCTTTCCAAACAAAAAGTTGTTTTTTTCATAGTCGTCAGTTTAGGTAAAAATTGACACTACAACTACAAATTGTCATCGGTTATGAGTTTATAAACCGACACCTGGGTTAGGACATAGTTGTTGGTTTCTTGTCAACAACATATACCTTCATTGACGGTTATTATAAACAACCAACAACCAAGTGTCATATTTTTTAATGCCTGCTATCTAGCTGGTCAGTAGGATGCAGAACCTGTATTTTAGTTTAGAACTATAGGTTTACAACATTTTGTAATTTTAGCGTAACAAACAGGACACAAACCTACAATAACAAGTTGATCAAGACTATATATATACATCATGTGATTCACACACATGTAGAAACGTAGTTAATTTATTCACATAGTTCACACACATGTAGAAACTTGTAGTTCCATTCATTCATCTATTTTCACATTCACACACATGTAGAAACTTGCATTTTAATCCATTCATCTATTTTCACATTCACACACACATAGAAGCATGTCGTTCCATTCCTTTCATCCATTTTCACATTCACACACATGTAGAAGCACATTCATTCATTCATCTTCACATTCACACACATGTATATAGATCAAATTTCAATAAGACAATTCAAAAAAAGTCATTCACAAATGTATATATAAGCACCAAATATATATACATAAATAATGACATCAAAGTTTAGAAATGTCATTCTATATCATCAGTATCCCAATCATAGTCAAAAATTGCCTCCCTTTCAAAGGCTTTTGCCCATTGTTCTCTTATGTCATCTAATTGTTCTATCGTATAGGGCGCATGTACATCTAATAGATTTCCCGTGTAATGAAGTTACTAATTTTAAACACATGCAAAGAGAATGATGTATATATATAATTAATAAGTTTGATATTTTCATATTATCTAATGAGACTATATATACTTATGATGATCAAGACTATATATTACATGTTCTATGTTTTCGATGTCTTGTGCAACATATCCGATAATCATGTCCATATACCACATCACGTAGTATGCACATGCCCAACCATTGTCTTGTACATCACACTATAAATTTCGACATACAAAATGTTAAAAAATAAATATCAGTATAGTTCACATAAATAAAATGCACTGGAGTCAAAAAACTACATCCACGTACTTCTCAACTATCACTTTCATTTTCTTGTCCATGTTTCCTCCAGCATTTTTGAAATCTTTTAAAGGCCTATACGTTTATGTAACACATTTAATTCTATTAGTAAATAGTTATGTAATAATAGATGTTAACATATATAAATATAAATAATTTCTCATGTGTATAATAGCCTCTTCAAATCGTCTCCTGAATGGTCTAATTTGGTCCCCTTAGAATCTAGATAATAAATAGTCATCGTCTCACAGACAACAACCAGTAACTCCCAATGCTTACATCTAGTGATAAGAAAATAAAAATATATAATTGAAAATCCACAATGAAATGTAATTTTCTTAAGTTAAAATATAAGCAAAGTAAATTTACCGAACATTATATAGAGATATTATCACACTCTTTTTCTTTTCATCAAAACATTTGAAAGCGATAGAGTAGTATAAAGTAAACTGATGCAGGATCTTCATTTACAAGACTGATCAAGGATGGAACTAGAAATTCGACATGTGTCATTTCAAAATCTCTATAGAACCTATATAAGTGGCTGCAAAACATATATTACGTATGTATTAATATATAAGAAAATAGATCACCATATATAAAATGAGATATATAGATATATAAATAATATCTCACCATATCCATAGTTCTATCATGGATGAATTCAGCTAAGCATAACAAAACAACTCCAAATATTCTCTAGAAAGATATTATTATCGTATGATTGACCTATAGCATCCTCCTCCATAGAAACAACAATAGGTGAAGTTTTGGGATGTTCACATATCCATATTCCCATACATTTGCATTGAGGACCTATCGAGTCGTATAGGTCCTTTGGAAGCCAACTAGGTACTTGAGGAAGAAGTGGAGGTGGAGGAGGACGAGCTGTAGTGGTTTCTTCCCTTTGTCCTGCATATATAATTTTATATCAATTGTCATGTATATACATATACCAATTTACGTAATGTAAATGTACCATACATGATCAGTATAGATGACTCCCGCTACGGGCCACAAGACCACTCTACCATCTGCTTCACCAAGCATGTCAGCATATGGGTGGGCATGGAAATGGATGTTTCCTCCAAGTGGGGAAGACAAGCCTCAGGCTCACACGAACCGCACCATCGGGTACTGGAGTGCAATAAATCATCTGCCCTAGAAGGCATGGGTAAGCCTCTCCCTCTCCAATGACAAATTCTTTCAATTTTAGACGGTGCCTCAACCCCTACAAATTTATATAGAGTATTTTATATATATAAACATGTCATCTTCAAAAGACTAGCTACTATGTCATAAAAATACTTACAACGGACTTGATAGGTGATGGGTCTACAAGAATACTCCCAACCACCTCTACAAGATCACTCCCAAGCACCTCCATCGTAGGGGAAGAGTTGCAAGCCACAAGTACGGTCTGAGTGGTAGCCTGAGTTGCCTGCCACTTGCTCATTCCTTCCTGGACTCTCTTATCAATTAAATCATATACCTATACATTGCCAAAAGAAACGCTTTTTGATTCCTAAATTCCCTTTGAAATAACATTCTAAAAAAAGAATAGGTTACCTCAATTTTTGAAAATCCCCCTTTTTGGACATGTTTTCATTGTGATGGCCCAAAGAATGCTCTTAGGCCCACACTAGAACCTACAACCCTAACATGTCTAGGATGCTCTAGGTTACTAAGAGTAACTATCATTTCATCCCTTGTGCCCTCAAGGATGAATGACCCTTTCTTCCTCTGCTCGTAAAGCTCCCACTAATCATAATCAATAGAAATTGGTAAATAAATATAACAATCATCAATACTAATTGCTCTGAGAGTTGCATTTTACCATTTTTGCAGCCACCTTAGCAGTTGCAGGGTTGGCTATATCTCCTTTTTTTTGCCTCCAAGCTATCCACACATCATGGCGATGCAGAGGTGCGAGAGTAGTAGAGGACTCAACAGTCTTAGCAGTAGGAGCAGTAGGCTATTGAATGGAAGATGTTTGTAGTTTTTGGTGAAGGGTTGCATAGCCACCTGAACCCATCATGTGGTCATGCACATTCAGTGCATGCCTTGCTCTTTGAACATCGTTGATAGCCTTATTAATTAGTAAGCACATTGAATTGGTTAGTAACAATTAAGGTCAATCATATATTAATTGAATTATGAGTGACACTTAATATCTTGAATTCATTAGTATGCAAACAAATACCTCCCACTCAGTCGGGTCCAAGTAGTTCCATTGCTCAAGGGCTGACTTCTTCCTCTTATCAGCCTCTCATATGTATTGTCAATTGAGAGTTGTCCTATAGTTCATTAGGACCCTCCCATAGCATTGCATCACCTTTTTATGATGTAGGCTTTCATCTAGTTCAAATATACTCTATAAAATTGTATATATTTAATAGAGTATTCTAAAAAATAGAATTATAAATAACTTTAAAAATAGGATTGCAAATGATAATATCTCTCAGATAGTTCTTTCCATACAAAGTCTTTCTTCCTTTTAGGAATTGTATGCCAAGATTCTACATTTTACACTATAATGGATACGAGTAAGAACCCTAAGATATGAAACAAACGAGCTATGGTTCTTTCCAACTGGATTTCCTGCATGATAAAAATCCACAACCAATTTTGGTCCATTGCCCCTTTGTTGTAGTAACTTGTTCATCATAGTGATGCACCTGATTTTTTCAATTTTTATGTTGCTCATCAAGTGGCACAAGGTTTTCAGGGGGTACATCCTCAACCTAACAATTGACAAAAAAAAGTGACGTGGTGCCTCACCCTCATATAGGATATAACTTATATTGGACATATAGCTAGATATATTGTAAAACATACATTGTGACGCAGTGCCTCACCCTCATGGTAATCATCATCACGATCATCATACTCATGGCCAGCCATCTAAAAAATGTCATATAAAAATAATCAAACATTGTAAAGTTCACATCAATCTAACATTCAAAAAATGAAACATTAAAAAAAATAAAACATTAAAAAAATAAAAACATTCCTCTAATATTTAGTTCTTTTATCAATTAACATTCCTTTGGTGTGATCTCTGTGCACATATAAGTCATTGTTAGCTTTAATATTTGGTGTTGGCAGCCCAACTGAGAATGGACTCGAGTCATCTTACTTATAATAGTAGTCTTCTTCATCTATAGGATCTTCAATGAACTGTCTTTTACCATGAAGAACAATTGACCATTTATCATTTGCAGGATCATCGATATAAGCTACTTATTTTTCCTATGATGCCAATATGTATGGTTCACCCTTCTTGCCAATCTTTTCAAAATTCACTAATGTGAAACCCAATTCATCTACTATAACTCCTTTGGTGTTATCAACCCAATTACACTTAAGGAGCATAATTAAATCTACATATTCAAACTCCCATATGTCTTCAATAACACTGTAATATGACATTTTAGCTTCATGTGGACTCTTATCTTTTGCACTAGAAAAAACAATGAATATGCTTGAAGGGTGACCCCATTGTTTTGGACAACACTCTTATCATCTTGACGCTTTATGTAATATGAGAACCCATTTATGTCAAACCCTTCATAAGACATAGCATTCATTTTTTATTTCAAGGCAAGGCATTTGATATTTTCAACAATATTATTTGGTGTTTGAGATAGTTGATGTAAAACTTTATCTTTAAACCACTTAATAAATGTCTTGTTATGCTCTCTAGAAGCCACATTGAATTCTCTTGAGGATAGTGTTGGATCTAGGGCTCTAGATGGGGGTGAATAGAGATTCAAAAATTCTCACAAGATAGGTTCAACCTTGAAATTATATCAAACAAAACCAATAGATTAAGTACAATTTGAAGTCCTAACTAACAAGCATAACAAGGATGAGAGAAAATGAAACACACTTGGATAAGGTCATTTAGAGTGGTTCCACTCTCCAAACTAGGAGAGAGTCAATCCACTACCTAGAGAGGTCAACCTTTAGGACTTTCCAAGTGCTTTCCTCTATATATTCACCAATAAGACTTACAACACAAGAACCACTAAAGGACTTACCTATCCAATATAAAGAATCTTCAACCTTATCAAGGACTTACCCACTTTGCAAAGAGTCTTCCACCTTCTTCCAAGGACTTTCCTACTCTTGTATAAGTCTTCAACCTTCAAGGAATTACCCACTCTTCTTGGATCTTCAGCCTTTGCCTTCTCCTTCACTTGGAGAACATCTTCACATCTTCTTCAACCTTGAAGAAGAAGAACAACAACTCCACTTTCACTCGGAGTATCTTGCTTCACCTTTACTTCTTTGAGAAAAGGGGTAGGGAAGATGGAATCGAATGAGAGCTTTATAAGCGCAAGGAAGTAGCTCTCTAAAAACTGGACTAACTCACTGATAATCACAAAATGCTATGTAAATGAGAGAAAGAAAGGGGCTCAAGGAGTTGCAACAAACTCAACTATAGTAAGGACTTAGAATAGCATGAATGAGCCAACTTGGAATGAACTCCAAGGGGTCCTATTCATAGTTGGGGGGTCCTATTTATACCATATAACTAATATAATCGTATGTTACTTGTGAAAAATTGACAACTAAGTCCAAATCTAATCAAAAAAAGTTCCCCTCGGTTAGGGTTTTAGTTGTCGGTTGCTAGAGATAAACTAACGACTAACTCCTAAACCAAAAGAAAATAGTCTAACATAGTCCTCAGTGACCAACGGAAAAACTGACGTCTATATACATATTGAAACAAAAAAAATGATCTATTGTTAGTCCATAGTTTTCGGTTGTCCATTTAAAACTGACAATGAAGGAGAAAATGGGAGGGGTATTTTCACAGGGACAAGGTGTGAAATCACCTAGTCGTCCGTTTTATGTAACAAACTGACGCTACAAACCTATCCCCTTAAAAAAAGTTTGTATCACAAAGGGTGATTAGTTGTCTGTTTTTTGGAATAGCCAATGACTAATGAGGGGATAAATTTCTCCACGGGTACCTGGCGCAAAACATGTGTCGTCAGTTTGAAAAAATTTGACGTCGTATTCAAAATTTTAGAGGCAATTTTTTCCTTGGAAAATTGTATTTTGCAGGTAATTTTAGATGTAGGTTTCTATTATACAAAACCGACATTGAAGTAAAAGCAGTAACCATGTCTTTTCTTAATCAACATGACTTCACATATGGTGATGGTTGTCTTATATAACCGACATCGTTGTTCTTTGGTGTCAATTTTTTGTGTGTAACTGATGCCATCAAAGGTGATGTTATATGTCATTTCTATAGTGGTGTGGTAGGCTCCACATTACGTTGGCAGTGATATTCATAATCATATTATGATTTCACAAGAAATGATTGGTATCTAGTAAGAATTCATTGCTATCCAAGTAATTGGAGAAGGTGGAGAACAACTTAATCTATCATATGTGACTGGTGTTATAGTGAATGTATAGTTCCTTTGTCTTTTATTTTTGGATTGAACTTGAGGCATGGAATCAGCATCCTCTTCAACATTCAATCCATGTTCCTTGAACTAGAGAAGATTGTTTGAGATACATGTAAGCTCGATATTACACATTTACTCACATCAATATGGCCATGCATTTCTCAGTCTCTCTTATCAAGTGGCTAGGATATCAAACTCCCATAGGAGGGACAAATCCCATCTACATCACCCACAGTCATCCCCATGTGTCACAATACACCCGAGCACCACCTTTATGGAAACCCTTATCCAGGATCACGGTGGATGATGTCAAAGCACACCGAACGACATGATGAGTGTAGAGATTTCAGGTCTAAGAATCACAATCACCACCATCACTATGAGAGATGACTTTGACTACCACTCATGGTTTGGATGTGTCACTCTTATGGTGGGTTTGTCCGATACACTATTCTCTAACAAGTATCTATGTTCTTGGTTTGATATCACATATCATGACTAATGAGATTTTGTCATCAACCAACGCACATTCTAGTCTTAAGTGTTATTGTTGTCTATTAGCCTTCCACGATAACATCTGGTGTAAGGACCCTGACCTCCATTTTGGGCTTATCCTATTTGTTTTGCCTTACCCCTGTGCTTAGTTGCTTACTAATCACCTTTAGTGGTGATTTGGGTTTGCTTGTGTTTTGTTGAGTGTTGGAGGTGCTACTTGCAAAATAACCTAAGTTAGGGTTGATAGGCAAGTTTGTTACCTTGAGAGATGTTCTTCTCTCTCTTTTCTTCCTCTAAGTTGAGAGGAAGGTTTGGGCTCGTGCCTTGAGTTTTCTTGGGCTTGGTTGAGCTCTGTTGGGCCTTGTTTTCCTTTGTTTGGGCCTTGCCTTGATTTGAGGATCCCTGTATCGAGCAAGGATGCTTGTGTCAGCCATGATGTGTATCAGCTTAGAGGTGTTGGTGGTGTATCGGTCATGGTTTGAAGTGTGTCAACCTTTGACATTGTTGACCCTCTTGCTTTAGTTGTGTCACCCTAGTTTGGACATGTGGCCGACCCTTGGTTGTGTGGTGGCATGGTTAGTGCATATGTTTTGCAAGGTGGCAAATGTGTGGACATGTGTCCCTGGGTAAGGTGACACCTTGCCATGGTTCCCCTTTGATCCTCATCTATATATACCTTGCCTTTCTCTTCCTTAGGAAACCTTTGGCTCTTTGTTGCTCTTCTCCCCTTGTGTGCACGAAACACCTCCCTTGGTGCTTGGTGGCTGATCCCTTTGAAGGAGTTCTCTTCTTCTTCCTCTAGCTTGGTGGTCGATCTATAGGTGAGCCTTGCTTCCTTAGTAAACATCTTCTCTCTCTCTCCTTAGCATCTCCTTCTTGCTTTCTCTTTGGCCATGGTGGTTATGAGCTTTGTCCCTTTCCTTGAGGTGGTCGAAGGTGGTGTGCTTTGGAGCTAGAAGCTTAAAGCTTGGAGCTTTGGAGCTTGAGGAGTTTGCTTAAGGTGGGTTACATAACTTATAACCCTAGCGATACTACCTTCTTTATGTTGCATGATTCATTATGTTAATGATCGGCCATTGCATGTTATGTTTCTTGCTCTAGTACATGTTGTTGATCTTATGGATATAGTGAGCATGATGTTGTTGATGTTGTTGATGGTTTATATGCCTTTGGATCTAGTTGGCCGAACCATATTTTGGGGTTTTCTTGTTGAGAAATACCCCTTTCTCTCCTTGGTTTTTGAGATGTGAGTTTGAGATCTAGTGATGTGGGCAATACCCCTCTCTCATTTAAGTTGAGATGTGAGTCTACATTCTAGTTGCTTGGGCAACACCCTCCTCTCACCATGGATTTAAGAGGTGAGCACTTGGATATGTGATGACCTAAGTTGAGGTTGATCCTTGTGGTAGCCCGATTTGTGATAGAGGTTGTGCAAAACCCCTCTCTCTTGGGTGTTGAGAGGTGAGCCGATCTTCTTGATCATTTAGGGTTTGGCGCCCTTGTACTTGAGGTTGAAGATGACCTTGTAGAGTTCTGCTTTGCACGTTATGACCTTGGAGTAGTGCTGCCCGATAGCTTCGTCTTGAGTTGTACCCTTGGTCGATATATCTAGTTGAAGTTTGGTTGGTGCACGTTAGGGTTCCCTTGTCTGATACCTTTGTTGCTTGGGCGATACACCTTGTTGAGTGCTCTGCATGACACACCTTGTAGAGAGGTTGCCCGATACCATCTTTCCTTGAGATGGCCTTGGTCGATAGGCTTTGATAGCTTAGTGCTCGATATGGCTTTGGTCGATACCACCTTGTTTGGATGAGATTTGGGCATTATGGTATGGTGCCCGACATGATAACTCTAGGTGCTGGACGATATGTTGTTGCATGGCCATGCACGATACAACTCTTGGGCATCATGATTACCCTGGCCGATAGGGATGATCCATGGATGATAGGAAGCTGGTTGCACAGTAGGGGCATTTGGGTGATACCCCTTTGGCCGATATGGTCCATGTGAGGGTTGGCCGATAGAGGAAACTCTAACCCTAACCCTAGATTGTGTGTACGATACACCTTGCTCGACACCATGTGAGCTGGTTGGTTCTTGTTGCACAATAGGTGAAGTGATGGGGTTGGTCGATATGGTTGTGAGCTTGCTTAGGGTTGGGAAACCCTAGCCGATACATCCTTTGGTGAGGGTATGACCATACCTTATACATATTTTGGTGAGGGTTGGCGCTGCCTGCCATACCTATAGTGAGGGTTGCAGGAGCTTTGGTGAGGGTACTGATAACCTAGAATGTATATAGCTGATAGTTCTCGGTTAATAATGATAATACAAGTGATATGGTGTAATATCCTTGAATCATGCAACTATGATAATGAGATAAGATGATAGGTTGTGAACCAAGAAGTTTGGAAGGATATGATGTTGCTACACATGATAATGTGACACATGTATATGATCACAAGTATGGGGCATGATATATGCTTATGATTGATAATAAAACTATGATTTCTACAGCTTAAGTGTAATATACTCATGGATGTTGCTTTATACTTGATATCATGATAATCATGTTAATCCATGATGGCTTCAGTTATCTCTATGGATGTGTATACTAACCATGCAGGTATTTTTATGTGGATTCATAGCCTGGTAAGAGCTATGAGATGTATGTGCTTGAGTAGCACCATGTGGTAATGAGATAACAAGTTGATAGGTCTGAGGACCTGATATAAGGCTGAGTGCCTAGTTGAGGTGTTATCCTCTGATGATGAGATAAGGGATGTGTTCCCAGAATGCTGATGCATGATTATGATTCCTTGAGAGGCAGTGGTTGATATAATGAGGGATTGAGGTCCTAGGACAATATGATGATGGAAATGATGATGTAATTCTATAAGGCTATGTTTATACTTTGGTTTCCTCAACAATTGTCTTAAAATATACTAATTAATTATAGATGAACATATCATGTAGTTTTCCCTAGCCATAGATCCATCATCGTCAGTATCATGGTAATGGTGAAATAGGTTTATCCTGTGGGATTTTCCTGGAGCGCATATTGTTGAATATGCGAGGTTTTCCCCTAGCCTAAAATAGGAGGAATCTGAGTACCACTGTGAATATATGGAGCATGGTGAATAGACCCATGGCTCAGGATATGTGATGATGAGCATGATGCGTTCATGGCTCAGATGTATGTACTAGCACCTGTGTCAAGGTGAGCTAGAGATATGGGTAGCTTGCGGAGCTGACCCTGAGGCTAAGGCCATATATGCATGAGACTACGGTCCTACTTTGGTTTTCGTGCACTGACCACGAGGAGGTGAGGTCATGGAGTCTGGCTCTCCCATTGACCTTGTATGGCACCGGTGTTTGGGCTTCGCAGCCAAAGGTTTGATTTGAGCAGGGACAACTCACTTCCTCAGGGCATAATAAAACGTAATCCAGCCAAATAGTATATCTTGCTTAGAGAAAAATACAGAACATTGATTGAGGCCTTGCTTATATAGCTGATCTAGTTATACCTTGCAATTATGTGTACAATCCTTATATTTTGGGATAAGTTCTTATAAAGCTTATCTTGTCAATGATGTTCCATTAAGAAAATCTGGATATAGGCCTCATGAATATCTTGGTAAGAATGATGGGAATAGTGGTCTTTCTCAGCATACTGCTCTTGTTACACGCTTTATCAGTTATCTGCTTTTATTGCTTTAATCTTCTGAGGTTTTATAGTTTCGGCGGGGAGTTATGTTTCTCGTTGGGACTGTGTATCTCACCCCGCTGGTTTACAACCTTTTTAGGTGATCGCTCTAGACATGGTGGTGGTCGTGAGGTAACGACCGAGCAGAAAGAAGAGCAGTAGAAGGCAAGAGACGGACATGTTGTTGTTTTGGTGGTTTCGTAGTAGAGTCCTAGAGTCATCCTTGTACTCTTAGGTACTCAGAGGTGTTTAACGACATTTCACGATGTCTAGATGTTGCAATTTTGTATATCCTGTTGTTGGCCGTATGTGGCCCGTTATATATGTTTAAACAGGTGATGAACTCTGGTGCTGATAGTACAATTGGTTTCGATAAGTTGTAGGCATATATCAAAGCTTGTAATATTTTTATAACATGTTTCTCTGCAGGATCTGGATGCAAAAGTTCTATTTGTATGCTTTCCGCAATCAGTTTTAATTAACCCGTGTTTTCGGTAATATGTGGTTCTGTAACAACCCCGCCTCCCAGTAACCCCCAATTAAGGGAGACCAAAAGGTCGGTGCTATTATCCCAATTAATAGGATCAAAGGTTCGACAAATAATCAATAACAATTAACAAATTTTACTAACTAAAATGAAAACTGGTACAAAATGAAAACTTTGCATACCTTTTAAAACTGGGATTTCAGAACTTCTATCCACACATATACTAATCTATCTAATCCTCATTTGCACTTTAATTCTCATTTAATTCCACATATGCCACTAAACTGTGTGTTCTTTTCATTGTACCTAAAACAACGACAAACAAAACGTTGGACAGTAAGAAGCTGGTATGTGGGGGAAACAATAATCGTGCAACTATATTAACAATGTAATCATTCAATTAATCATTTAACAACCAAGATTACATTTTAAGCCATACTACTCAATCCTTACCTATCCCTTAACTCTGTGCTATCCCTACAGTGAACTTGTATGCTACCTCTCTTTTATGTAGATTCTTACCCCCATGGTCCTACCTTACAGGTAGCTAATACATAGGGTAATAGAGTCACATGGCACTACCCGAAGGTAGCCCAATATCTAACTCAATCTGACTTGATGGACCTACCCCATTAGTAGCCATGTACTAAGTCATCCAATGACTTGATGGACCTACCCCATAGGTAGCCATGTACTAAGTCAACTACTAAGCCACAGAGGGGACCAGGATCTGAGCTGGTAGGCACATATCTTATGTGATAGGCATAGCCACATTATAGTTTGCATGAACTAAATTCATCCAACCGTTTATTTCAAGTCATCGATGAAAACTTCAGAAAACCTCGGAAACTAACTCGAGATATTCATAAGCGTAACCACATACATGTCAGGCTGATTTGAGATAGAATATTCCATGCCAATAAAAACAATCCAAGCAAGCACACATTCAAGATCATAAAATAATCATATAGTTTCCTTTTATTACTCATGTCATCAAGATCTATTAAACCTAGCTCACTTCCTAGGGTTTCTAGTTCACTTTTAGGGTTTCCCTTTATCTTTTACTATTTTAAACCCTAATTTTATACCATTACTCATAAATCCTAATTATCTCATCTATTCTTCAATATTAAGGTTATCTTAACAAAATATAACCCTATTTTCATATTAAAGGCACCATTAACTATCAATTAATTTCATTAAGTTTCTTTTACATTAAAGCTACTATTTTTATCCTTTTAATCCATGACAAGATCATTATGCTCATTTATCATCAATTCATAGTTCCTTATGGTCTAATTCACATATGAACTCTATTTTTCATTAATTCTTCCTTCATTCATTAGAAAAACCCTAATTACTAAATTAAGGGTATTTATCCACAATTAGGAACTTTTATGCTCAAAATAGCTTAGAATTATCTTATCTCAACTTTTATCATGAAATTGATCAATTAAAGCCATTAATAGTCTCATTCACTAATATTAGGGTTTCAAGGCCCATTAAAGCATATTCGTGCACATGAAACTCTAAATTAAACCAATTACGTGCAAAGTTCATCCTTTCTATTTCTAATGTTCCTTTTTATCGTTAACAGGTTAATACCAACTTTAATCATCCATTAAACCCTACTAAATACATTAATCATCTCAAAATAGGGTTTCTTAATCTTTAATTCATTAAATTTTATAATTTTCATTACTTTTCGAAATTCAAATAGAACTTGGATTCTAAAACTATTTTTATTGGATTCCTATTATTTTTCTGAGCAAAATACATATATTATGTGTATTCATCCAAGCTACGGTTAACTAGATATGAATTTTGCAAAAATGACTTACTTTGGGCCAATGGGACCTGCCACGTAGGCGTCTTCCATGCAACGTCGCATGCTCTTTTGGAAACATAATTGAATGTCGATTTTACCCCTTGCACGATGACCTGCTTCATCACGCCTTGGAGGGCATTTTTGTCCAGAACCACTTGCTCATCTTCTACCCGCGAACCCTCACGCTGCCGCCGACTGAAGCCGACCCGGAGGTTCTCTCCTCCTCCCTAAGACTCGGAGGTCACCTGTAATGGACCCTCTACCTCTGCCATCCTCCACCACGTTAGATAAGGTTTCAAGCCATGGTTGAGATGGCCAGGTTCAAGAGCAGCAGCCCTGCGAGCCGCGGCTGGTCTGCAGAACCTCTATAGGTGTTGCATAGAGGCTATATCGAGGAGACGACGATCGAGTATCTCTCCGGCTGTGTAGGAGTGAGGGATGAACCTCTCTGATGATTATGCTACTCACGACCTTATAAGTAGAGCACCAAATCCTCAACCTCAGATTCCCTTTCCCTGTTGGGCATCATGTTATGTCGTTCCCACCGTCGCACTGATCGGCTGGTGCGAGGCAACTAAGGAAGGCCCTCCCGGTGAGCGTCCCTACGAAGCCCACCTCTGCAAGGAAGATTCCTCGACTCCAAGAAGGTCCTTAGCCACTGTGATTAATCGTCATGGTGGAAGGCTGATGCTTGACGGCTACCGGAGCAAACAACCCAAATTATCCTTTTTCAGAACCCTACTACAACCTTATATAGGTTCGTAGAAGACCCTCTTGAGAGTTAGTATGATGAATCTGTGTGAGGAAATGATACTAATATGTGTTCTTAGAGAAGGAAAGACTGGGTTACTTTCCAATTCTTTTTTTGAATATAACTAAGTATATTCCCCCTTACTTTCCTTTGTACACTTCCCTTTTCTTTTTCTTTTTTCCTTTGCTTGATCGGTTAAATACCAACTGAAAGGCAAGGCATGTCTACAAATTTTAATATATATATATATATATATATATCCCTCCTACAACTTTTAAATCTTAAAAGGAACCATGACTTTCTTATGAAGGCTTTGTTTGTCTTCTTTTCTTTTTGTCAAACCAAAAAGTCGTTAGGAAAGCAGATTAATACATGGAACTTTATTCCCAAATTCTAAAATTATTTTCTTCTCACTATTATAAACATGTAAATTCAAAATATCACCCATGGTGATCAAACATACATGTTTCCCCATATATCTCATAATTATTATAATTTCTTTTTCAGTTATTTGGACTTTTCTTCTTTTCTTCTCTTTTATATCCATTATTGGATTAACATAATAATAGGAATCACGAAATTCCTATTCAAAGGGATATTTGCAAAGTAATCCATTGTTTGAAGCAAAGAATACTGCCGTTTTAATTAAGTCCAATTCATAAAATCTTTACATTTCAATTATGAAAATATATGTAAAATTGGGTTTGTAACATCCTTCCCCTCTTATAAGAATTTTGTCCTCAAAATTCCATCAAGCAAATAAACAATTCAGGATAAGACTTTCAAGTCCATCATTGGCCCCTATGTGGCTTTACCTTATCCATGGTGCTTCGAAAGAACCTTTATCATCACATATTCCTTTCTCTGAGTTCTTTCACCTTGGCATCTATAAACCTCATAGGCGACTCAGGTCATTTCAGCCTCCCTTGGGGCTCACTAGGTTTATTGCTCAGCACAGGGATTGGGTACCTCACATAGTGCTCTAAATTGGACACATGGAACTCATCACACATGACTCTATCCTGAGGGGTCAGGTCAAACATAACCTTCTCCACCAATCCATCTCAAATGGACCCATCTATCGGGGACTCAGCTTTCTCAGCTATATCTTAGAGGGGTCAGATATTCATGTCACATATTCCCCCACAGTGAACTGCATGTCAGTCTACTCTGCATCAGCATACAACTCATGTCATCTCTGGCTCCTTTCAGCCATTGCACGATCAAAGCGACTTCATCTGCACACACTTTGGTCCTTTCTTGACCTTCACGAGGTCCCTTCACCAACATCATCTTAACGAAGTGGTGATCGACACAACCTCCCTTGCAGAGCTTCTTTACATTCTGATACTGGCTATGGTGGTTAACATCACAACTTACAGAAGACAAGAACTATCTCCATGTATCACCCTGAACGAGCACACATGCTCTCATCAGACCCTCTAGTCTGAAACATACTAACCTTTAGTTAGGGGTGATAAACTATACTAACATGGAGTTCTTCATGTACCTACTTCCACCTTATGGAAGTGAACCTTTAGGTTATACTCAAGAACCTTTGAACTCGCATCATGGTGTAGTTGAACCATCCCTCTCATGTGTAGTTCAACTGGATCTGTCCCTTGACATAACTCTTTCTTTCTCATGCCATCTAGGTAAGGCGATCTACCATAACCCACATTGTATCTTGACCTTCCTTGGTCAAGGGGAGACTTACAACATTCATAGTGATGAACTCCCTTTCCCTCTTGGGGTCTCTTTATCCTTTATATCAAAACACTGGGTTACTAGTGTTCTTCCTTCACCTACTATCATGCAGGGCCACAAGCCACATGCATCTTCATCCTAAACGTCCAAAGTACTACTGTCACTTACTATCATCGTAGTACCATGGTGTATGGTGATCTTCAATCATGATCTCCTGTATGTCATGATTCCTCAAGATTGATTCCTCAGAAATCCTAAACCACTCTCATCAGGGTTTTATTACCTTCCTATCCAAAGAGGTGTATCTGAGGTTCTATCACCATCCTTTCATTATATTAAGGACTAGGCTAGCAACCACTAACTTTTTCAACAGATCTTGTTACATCTGAGTGTTAGCTAAACATATCTTCTTTCTCGATCTCAGGATTAGCCTAACAACCTCAACTTCCTCTAACTAAACTAAGCAGCTATATCTTAACCACAACATTCATTACCACTTCTCATTCTTAGGTATTAGGTAACGTTGAAGACATACACTTCCATGTATTTCACTTATCATCTCAAACTCTCATCCTCATGATGATCAAACTCAACCTTTCATCACTTGCAAATTCCACATAGCTCATGCTAAAAACATCCTTATAAGATGACTACCTTATTCCTTTTATTGTTTGCAAACCATCCATGTATCATTCATTCCACCAAGGTATGTTATCATATCTGTCCTTATACCTCGTAGCAACGTTCCGACTCGCATCATCTTTTATCCTTGGTGTATGGCATGCGTACTGTCCCATCTCTCCCTCCCATAATAAGAGGAAATAAGCATTTGGCGGCCGTTCATACACAAAGTTCTTCTTGTTCCAAGAGTAGATATGGTACATCCCACATTGCCAATACACCTTCAAATCTAAGTGAAACGTGCAACTTATGTCTCTACATCACAAACATCATGATATCAAAATTTCTTCCATGAAAGACTGGTCTCGAACCTACTTGGGTCAAAACACACAATCCCTAGTCATCTCCTTTATGTCTATAGGGTGTCGGCACTTTTGGACTCGTCCCTCTTCTCTTATGCATCCAGAGAGTGCCCTACTCATCTTCCCTTTGGGTCTCATGAGTTCATGAAGGTGATCAATCTCCTAACCCATGGCCCTCAGACAATGATAGTTGTTACCTCCCGACCCTATGGTCATGTGCAACTAGGGAAGTAGGCAACTCCTACTTTCATTGGTCTTATACCTACCTGACCCTAGGATAGACCTAGGATTCTATTATAGTACATGTCCAACTTAGAACCTTACCCAAGCCTTCATCATCTCTCTCTGCATTCATGGCTATCTTTCAATCTTTCATAGGGGCCATGGTGACTTGCCTTCCCTGGTCAAGCCCCATATCGATTACCTCCATGGTAACTCATTCACATGCACTTAGAGATGGATTTCTATGGGTCTACAGGTTCATTCTCTTACCATGTACTTTATACTTAGCTTCTCAAGATCCTCTGAAACCTCTTTAGGTTACCTCAAAACCAACAAACTGGTATACACCCTACAAAAGGGTCCCCCTCCCAGAATGGGAGGAAACTATCTCTTGACAACAAGGTCATAAACATCCTTAGGGTTTACATTCACATGAGCATGCTTAACCAAGAAGCCACTAAGGCACAAGAATACCACCTACTAAACCATGCTAGGTCATACTTGTTCCCATGTCATCAACTTAGTTGTGAGGGGTTCATCAAACATACCTTAAACTGAAGGGGTTTTCCTTTCCTCTAACCATGCGGAGTACCATGATCGCATCTATAGAAACTTGAATCTCATCATGAGCATCAGGTACACCACTTCCCCTCTTAGGCCTAGGAACCCTAGGTTCACTTTTAATGACCAACTTCCTGCTTAACTTTTAAACCATGGACCCAGCATGTACATGGTATGACATTCCCTTCCCATGATCCTTCTACTTGAACAAAGGTTGGAGTCCGCCTCAAGGACAACCAACAAGGTATAAGGCCTCACAAGCTGTTACTAAACCTCTCAAGGGTGTACATAACTTCTTATTCCTTTCTCAGAAGATAAACACTTATACCATAGGCACATAGGTGCCAGAAGCCTCATCCTCTCTCTAGGGTTTGGTTCCTCTAAAGGAAACCAAGATATTGTCAACCTCCAAAGATCGAGCATGAGGCAACCCCTATCATCCACCTAGGTCACATCATTCCCGACTCCCACTGTTCCTCATATCTCGAGTAATAGGCTTCCAACCTCCTTGCTTGGGTCCTACTTTCTCATACTAGAGCTAACTCCACATCCAGCCTTACTACTACAAGTCCTTATTCCATGAAGGATCAAGCTCACAAGCATACCTCTACGTGGGTGAAGCCTATGTTTGAGCTTATGTTTGTTCAAGGTTAACCATATCCCCTTTATGCTTACCTTACAAGTTATCCATCATACTCTCCTGGCCAGGTTTTTAGCGTAATGTCAGCACTACTGACGTACTTTGGGTGTCTACTATGCCATGCCACTATAAGATCATGGGGTTTCCATAGGTCCTTCACTAACCTTATCCTTAAAGGAGCTATCCTACACTCTAAAATGCTCACCCCTTTCCAAGGTTGGGTTGCTAAAGGTGCTCGGTCATCCAACCTCTCATGGCTCATATGGCATTCAAGGCATGTCCATCCAGACACCAGGTCTACCATGACATCTAACTCATCATGTTGTCTCTCTCTCTATCCCCCACTTAGGGTTAGGGTTAACATCATCCTCGGAGGATGTGCCCGGTCTCTACTTTTAATGGAGATCACTACCTCTAAGACTAACTCTCTCTTTACTAACCCTCCTGACAAGAAGGTCTAGCCTCAGGTCTTCTCCTGAGGCAATGACAACTCATGTCATATGACCTAAGCATGTATCTATTCTTTAGTTTGCGCTTAATCTATTAAGCTTATGTCCATGACATCTTATTTACATGCTTTTCATTAATTTGGTGGAGGATTCCTTAGACCTTATCAATCTTATCCATACCTCAAGAGGGTGAGGAGAAGAGAGAAAAACCTAATCCTTAAGCTCTTTAACAAAATTTGAGTTGAGAAGGGATGAACAAGATGAGAGAATCCTAAAGGTATCTTATTTCGAATCATATCCTAAGACTTTAGTAAGGGAGTCACACGGATCTGGGAGTCCTCGTATTCCGACTAGCGGTGCGGAGGAAAATATTGCCAGCCCCCAATTGTGATCCTTTTCTAGACACCTCTGTCTTTCAGATAATACTCTAATAACTCCCTTGGGTTCTACAGAATTTGTAAAATTTAATAATTATTAAAGATTAAGTGAGGAACCTTGGCTCTGATACCAATTGTAATGACCCTGCCTCCTAGTAACCCCCAATTAAGGGAGACCAAAAGGTCGGTGTCGTTATCCCAATTAACAGGATCAAAAGTTCGATAAATAATCAATAACAATTAACAAATTTTACTAACTAAACTAAAAACCGGTACAAAATAAAACCTTTGCATACCTTTTAAAACTGGGATTTCAGAACTTCTAGCCACACATATACTAATCTATCTAATACTCCTTGTAGTTTAATTCTCATTTAATTCCTCATATGCCACTATACTGTGTGTTCTTTTCATTGTACCTAAAACGCCGACAAACAAAACGTCAGTCAGCAAGAAGTTTGTATGTGGGGGAAACAATAATCATGCAACTATATTAACAACGTAATCATTCAATTAATCATTTAACAATCAAGATTACATTTTAAGCCATACTACTCAATCCTTACCTATTCCTTAACTCTGTGCTATCCCTGTAGTGGACTTGTATGCTACCTCTCTTTTAGGTAGATTCTTACCCCCATGTTCCTACCTTACAGGTAGCCAATACATAGGGTAACAGAGCTGCATGGCACTACCCGAAGGTAGCCTAATATCTAACTCAATGTGACTTGATGAACCTACTCCATTGGTAGTCATGTACTAAGTCATCCAATGACCTGATGGACCTACTCCATAGGTAGCCATGTACTAGGTCAACTATTAAGTCACAGAGGGGACTAGGATCTGAGTTGGTAGGCACATGTCTTATGTGATAGTCATAGCCACGTTATAGTTTGCATGAACTAAATTCAACCAACAGTTTATTTCAAGTCATCGATGAAAACTTCGAAAAACCTCAGAAACTAACTCGAGATATTCATAAGCGTAACCACATACCTGTCAGGCCGATTTGAGACAGAATATTCCATGCCAGTAAAAAAATCTAGGCAAGCACACATTCAAGATCCTGAAATAATCATGCAGTTTCCTTTTATTACTCATGTCATCAAGATCTATTATACCTAGCTCGCTTCCTAGGGTTTCTGGGGGTTTCCCTTTATCTTTTACTATTTTAAACCCTAATTTTATACCATTACTCATAAATCCTAATTATCTCATCTATTCTTCAATATTAAGGTTATCTTAACAAAATATAACCCTATTTTTAGATTAAAGGCACCATTAACTATCAATTAATTTCATTAAGTTTCTTTTACATTAAAGCTACTATTTTTATCCTTTTAATCCATGACAAGATCATTATGCTCATTTATCATCAATTCATAGTTTCTGATAGTCTAATTCACATATGAACTCTATTTGTCATTAATTCTTCCTTCATTCATTAGAAAAACCCTAATTACTACACTAAGGGTATTTATCCACAATTAGGAACTTTTATGCTGGAAATAGCTTAGAATTATCTTATCTCAACTTTTATCATGAAATTGATCAATTAAAGCCATTAATAGTCTCATTCACTAATATTAGGGTTTCAAGGCCCATTAAAGCATATTCATGCACATGAAACTCTAAATTAAACCAATTACATGCAAAGTTCATCCTTTCTATTTCTAATGTTCCTTTTTATCGTTAACAGGTTAATACCAACTTTAATCATCCATTAAACCCCACTAAATACATTAATCATCTCAAAATAGGGTTTCTTAATCTTTAATTCATTAAAGTTGATAACTTTCATTACTTTTCGAAATTAAAATAGAAATTAGCTTCTAAAACTATTTTTATTGGATTCCTCTCGTTTTTTTGAGCAAAATACATATATTATGTGTATTCATCCGAGCTACGGTTAACTAGATATGAATTTTGCACAAATTACTTACTTGGGGCCAATGGGGGGGGGGCTTCCACGTAGGCGTCTTCCATGCAACGTTGCTTGCTCTTTTGAAAACATAACTGAATGTCGATTTTACCCCTTGCGTGATAACTTGCTTCATCATGCCTTGGAGGGCATTTTCGTCCAGAGCCACTTGCTCATTTTCTACCCACAAACCCTCGCGCTGTCGCCGACCGAAGCCGACCCCAAGGTTCTCTCCTCCTCCCCAAGACTCGGAGGTCACCTACAATGGACCCTCTGCCTCTGTCGTCCTCCGCCGCGCTAGATTAGGTTTCAAGCCATGGTTGAGATGGCCAGGTTCAAGAGAAGCAGCCCTGCGAGCCGCGGTTGGTCTGCAGAACCTCTGTAAGTGTTGCGCAGAGGCTATAGAGAGGAGACGACGACCGAGTATCTCTCCAACTGTGTGGGAGCGAGGGACGAACCTCTGTGATGATTATGCTACTCACGACCGTATAAGTAGAGCACCAAATCCTCAACCTCGGATTCCCTTTCCCCGTTGGACGTCATATTATGTCGTTCCCACCATCGCACTGATCGGCTGGTGCGAGGCAACTAAGGAAGGCCCTCCCGACGAGCGTCCCTATGAAGCCCACCTCTGCAAGGAAGATTCCTCAACTCCACGAAGGTCCTTAGCCACCGTGATTAATCGTCATGGTGGAAGGTTGATGCTTTACGGCTACCACAAAAAACAACCCAGATTAGCCCTTCTCAGAACCCTACTACAACCTTATATAGTTTCCTAGAAGACCCTCTTGAGGGTTAGGATGATGAATCCATGTGAGGAAACAATGCTAATACGTGTTCTTAGAGAAGGAAAGACTGGGTTACTTTCCAATTCTTTTTTGGAAGATAATTAAGTATATTCCCCTTACTTTCCTTTGTAAACTTCCCTTTTCTTTTTCTTTTTTCCTTTGCTTGATCAATTAAATATCAACTAAAAGGCAAGGCATGTCTACGAAAGGAATATACATATATCCCTCCTACAACTTTTAAATCTTAAAAGGAACTGCGACTTTCTTATGAAGGCTTTGTTTGTCTTCTTTTCTTTTTGGCAAACCAAAAAATCATTAGGAAAGCAGATTAATACATGGAACTTTATTCCCAAATTCTAAAATTATTTTCTTCTCACTATTATAAACATGTGAATTCAAAATATCACCCATGGTGATCAAACATACGTGTTTCCCCATAAATCTCATAGATTTTATAATTTCTTTTTTAGTTATTTGGACTTTTCTTATTTTCTTCTCTTTTATATCCATTATTGGATTAACATAATAATAGGAATCACGAAATTCCTATTCAAAGGGATATTTGCAAAGTAATCCATTATTTGAAGCAAAGCATACCGCCTTTTTAATTAAGTCCAATTCATAAAATCTTTACATTTCAATTATGGAAACATATGTAAAATTGCAGTTGTAATAGGTTCCACACGTTTTCACGTGTCATCTCGTTGTCTGTGTGATGGCGGGGTGTCACAATAAGTTTTGGTATCAGATCCCTAGGTTCACTGAGTCTACAGGGATCTAGGACAAGGTTGCGTCTGTTCTTGTGAGTTTTCCAGATTTTCTTACAATAATCTTCTACCCTCAACGGAAGATAAAGCTTAAAGATGTCTGAAAATAATGAAGAACATGTTGCCGAGAGCAGTGAGGCTGCATCAGTTGATGGAGCTAGAGTGCAGGCACATGAAGATCGGGTGCCTGAGGTCCCCCAACTTGACCTAGCCATTCTTGAAAATCCTGCCTACCAGCAACTTATGGGGCAGTTGATGGCTATGATGAATCACATTGTGGAAAGAGTTCCAGTGCCTCCGCCAAGAGTACAAGATCCCCATGGTGAATCATCAGGCATTGGGAAGACCTTTGAGCAGCTTCGCCGAGTCAGAGCTTCGGATTATGCTGGAACGGCTGATCCAGCAGATGTAGATCTGTGGCTGACAGGTCTCGACAAGGCCTTCCGGATCCTTGACATCCCTAAAGCAAACAAAGTCAAGCACGCTGTCTACCTTCTGAAGGGTAGTGCTGGCCACTGGTGGGCCATCGAGGAGGAGAAGCGACCTAGTGAGGTGATCAGTTGGGAGGTTTTCTGGTGAGAGTTTGTCAGTAGATACTTTCTGAAGACGTATCTAGACGAGAAGATTACCCAATTTGAGCGTCTACGCCAAGGGTCGATGAGCATCACCGAGTATGAAGCCAAGTTCATGGACTTGCTGAGGTTTTGTCCTCACATGGAGGTGACAGATGATGAGTGGATCAGGCGGTTTGAGAAAGGTTTGAGTGTTGAGCTATCAACACCTACTGTTGCTTTGGAGAATCGGGAGTGGTTTGCCACGTTCGTGGAGTCCGTCTGCAGGATTGAACGGCCTGTCAGGGAGAAAAGGGAGTCCATGACCAGGAAAAGGCCTGCTCAGTTCTAGGGATAGAGATCTGGTGGCTTCAAGAAGCCAAGGTTTTCAACACCTTCCATAATGCAGAGTTCTTGTACACCATCTCAGTGGTCTCCAAGTAAGGGAAGAGGGCGTGGATTTTCACCATAAAAAGCACACAGTATTGCTTCAGTGACAATGACAGGGCCATCTAGGCCATAGATAGAAGGAAGGTCATGTTACCACTGTGGACAGCCTGGGCACTTGAGGTCAAATTGCCCAAAGAGAGACGTTGAAGTAACGCAACAACTAAGACAGAGTCAACAAGTGTCAGACATACAGCAGTCTAGTGGGCGAGGGCACGGTCAAGCGTCACAAGCAGGATCATCTTCTCAAGGAAGCAGATGGTGAGGATGACAAAAAGCAATATCTCGATTCTATGCTATGAGTCAGTCGTAGGCGATAGTCAACCCGCGAGTGGTGGTAGGTCAGATGGATTTATTTCATTCTGATTTGTCTTATTCTTGCTTTATATTTGTTCTGGTTGGCCTGGGTGATATGCACTTTTTTATCATACATAGTCTGCATGATAGTTGTTCTTTACCTAATAGTTGTAAGAAAGATAACCTGTTGTTAGAAACCCCTCTTAATGGTTCCTCGATGCTTCGAGAGAAGTGTCCGTCTTG
This sequence comes from Alisma plantago-aquatica, assembly GCA_963693085.1. Lineage (NCBI taxonomy): Eukaryota > Viridiplantae > Streptophyta > Magnoliopsida > Alismatales > Alismataceae > Alisma > Alisma plantago-aquatica. Next base: position 645,293,222 of record OY856414.1, on the reverse strand, counting down.
TGTCCTATCTTTCTAGGGACACAGTATACAAGTGGATCTTATACCACTTTATATGCATGCATTCGATGTGATCCTTGGGATGGATACCTTAGAAAAGTATAAGGTTGTGTTGGAATGTGGTTCCAAGAAAGCAGTGTTTGATGACAACAGAGAGAAGTGGATCTTCCAAGGAGATAGGAAGATTCTTCCGACGTTTTTAGTGTCAGCAATGGTGGCAGAGAGTTGTTGCGGCAAGGTTGTAAGGCATTCTTAGCTCACGTTGTGGATACCAAGGCAAAAGGTCCTACCCTTAAGGAGGTGACAGTTGTTCGAGAGTTTGTGGATGTGTTTCCTGATGAGTTCCTCGGTGTTCCCCCACCTCGAGAGATTGATTTCGAGATTAATCTGGTGCTAGGAACACATCCAGTTGCTCAAATACCGTACCAGATGGCTCCAGCCGAGATGGCAGAACTCAAGAAGCAGTTATAGGAGTTGTTGGATAAAGGTGTCATCAGACCAAGCACATCACCTTGGGGTGCTCCAGTCTTGTTCGTTAAGAAGAAGGATGGGTCAATGCGGTTGTGTATAGATTACCAGGAAGTTGAACAAAGTCACGATCAAGAACAAGTACCCATTGCTGAGGATAGATGATACGTTTGATCAGTTGTGTGGCAATACAGTATTCTCAAAGATCGATCTACGGTGTGGATATCATCAGTTGAGGATTAAGGTGAATGCCATAAGAAAGTCAACTTTTAGGATGAGGTATGGTCACTTCGAGTTTGTGGTTATGTCATTTGGGCTAACCAACGCATCTGCTGCTTTCATGGATCTGATGAATAGGGTGTTTTGTCCGTTTCTAGATCAGTTTGTTGTAGTCTTCATAGATGACATTTTGATCTATAGTCGGGACAGGAAAGAGCATGAACAACATCTTCGACAAGCGTTGACTCTTCTTCGCCAACATCAGTTGTATGCCAAGTTCAGCAAATGCAAGTTTTGGTTGAAGGAAGTGACATTCTTGGGTCACGTGATATCTGCAGAAGGAGTCAGAGTGGACCCTAAGAAGGTGGAGTCAGTGGCAGATTGGGAGCAACCAAAGACGTCGATAGAAGTTCGTAGTTTTCTGGGTTTGGTAGGATACTACAGGAGGTTTATCAAGGACTTTACTGTGATCGCGTTGCCGATGACAAAGTTGACCAGGAAGGATGTACCTTTTGTCTGGGATGATCATTGTCAGCAAGCTTTCCAAAGTTTGAAGGAGAAGCTGACTAGTGCTCCAGTGCTAGTGCTGCCAGAGCCTGGGAAAGGCTATGTTGTTTTCTGCGATGCTTCCAAGAAGGGCCTAGGATGTGTGCTGATGCAGGAGGATCGTGTGGTTTCTTTTGCTTCGTGACAGATTAAGAAACATGAGGAGAACTATCTGACACATGATTTGGAGTTGGCAGCGGTGGTCCATGTGTTAAAGATTTGGAGGCACTATCTTTATGGGAAAGTGTGTCAGATCTTTACAAATCATAAGAACTTGAAGTACATCTTTTTGCAGAGTGAGTTGAACATGCGACAGCGTCATTGGATGGAGATAATCAATGATTATGATTGCTCCGTTGAGTATCATCCTGGTAACTGATGCACTTAGCAGAAAGTCTTCTTCTCTCCCCATGAAGAAGGCACAATTGAGTTCCTTGGTATGCCATAGGTAGAATATGTTTGTCTCCTTGCGGTAGATGAATGTGCAGTTGGAAGTTTCCTTGTTGGCAGGATTGTTGGTACAAATGTAAGTCAAGCCTATGCTGAGATGGCAGATCAAAGATGCACAACAGGCAGATGATACAGTGCAGTTGATCAGGTCAGAGCTTGGCAGCAAAAAGCATGATGGGTTCCATGAGTCCGAGGATGGACTAGTTTGCTATCATAGTAGGATGGTGGTCCCCGATGTTGATAATCTAAGAAAGCTAGTGCTCGAGGAAGCACACACATCGATGTATGCTATGCATCCAGGAGTCACCAAGATGTATCATAATTTGAAGGACATGTATTGGTGGTTTGGCTTGAAGAAGGATGTAGCTGAGTTTGTGGCTAAGTGTGCAGTATGTCAGCAAGTTAAAGCTGAGCATCAAAAGCTGGAAGGTACATTGCAACCCATGCCAATACCTCAATGGAAATGGGATCATATAACCATATATTTCATAGTTGGTCTACCAAAGACAGCTAGGAATCATGATTCCATTTGGGTAATAGTGGACAGGCTGACAAAATCTTCTCATTTCATACCGGTGAAGACAACATATATAGTAGAGAAACTTGCTCAGGTGTATGGGGATGAGATAGTGTGTTTTCACGGTGTACCAACAATAATAGTTTCCGACATAGGTCCGTAGTTCACGAGTCGTTTTTGGGAACAATTGCACAAAGCGTTGGGAACGTGGTTGAGGTTCAGTACCGCTTTCCACCCACATACGGATGGACAGTCTAAAAAGAATATTCAGACTTTGGAGGATCTTCTCCAAGCTTGTGTTTTGAAATTCCTAGGCAGCTGGGGCGTGCATCTCAGTCTGATAGAGTTTGCTTACAATAACAGTTACCAACAGAGCATTGACATGGCTCCTTATGAGGCTCTATATGGAAGGAAGTGTAGATCCCCTTTATGCTGGTATGATTCTGGTGAGTATCAGCTCTTGGGTCCTGAGTTAGTGCAGTAGACAACAGAAAAGATTAGAGTGATACAACAATAGTTGAAAGTGGCACAGGACAGATAGAAGTCTTATGCATACAATCACCAATGACCTTTGGATTTCCAGGTGGGAGACAAAGTGTATCTCAAGGTCTCATCTTGGAAAGGCGTGTTGAGGTTTGGCCGGAAAGGCAAACTGGCACCCAGGTATATGGGGTCATACCCTATAATAGCACGTGTTGGCAAGGTAGCTTACAAGTTAGAGTTGTCGCCAAAGTTGCACAGATTACATCCGGTGTTCCATGTCAGCATGTTGAAGAAAAGTCATCCAAACATAGGGACAGTGATACATCCAGTTGAGGTTGAGCTTGATGAAGATGTGACCTATGAGGAAGGTCCAGTGACGATCCTTGATAGGAGGGTAAAGAGGTTGAAGAGGAAGGACTTGATTCTTGTGAAGGTTCTTTGGCATCACCATGGCATTGAGGAAGCTACATGGGAGCTGGAGGAAGAGATGAGGAGGAAGTATCTGTCGCGCAACGTTTAAACAAAATGTTATTAACTAAGCGGAAGCAATCATTAACAATGGATTATTAAAAATCACTAAAAATTAAAACCATTTACAAAGAGATCCAAACACAAGAAAACTCTTTTATCAAGAACCAAGGTATTTTATTTACATCCTAGTTCATAAGTACACATCCTATACCATCCCTTCTCGAGGATTACAAGCATCAACTGCTCTGTTAAAACTATACACAGGCAATATAAGAACCTTGAGGCATCAAGCCAAAATCTTAGATTGATTCATTAAAAGCACTAACTACTAACTCTGAGGACCTGAGAGTACAGAGACAACACATAGGACTTTCTATACAAAAATATGACAGCCAGTGCCTCCACCTGGAATATCATTGTTGTCCCTATTGCATGTTGTCCTTCTCCTGATGTATGGTTTCTATTTCCTCGTCCTCGTCCACCTAAAAAGGTTGGATCCCATAGGGGTGAGATAATTGAAAATTGTTCCATCATGAGATATAACTCTCTACCAGAAACATTATTATTGCAGATGAACAGTAATAAACTAAACAGATGAATCTTAATTAAACAACAAGATTTAATTATTATTAAGAAGAATAGAGAAATATCATCTTTTAAGGCATTACAACTAAATTTAATAAAGCAATAAATCATCTATTCACTTTAATAAGGAATATGAAGAACATGTATAATATTTATCCACTTAAGGATACAATAAACAATTAATGTAACATCAACCAATGATTTTCATATTTCATTCTTGAGCAAATACACTACACGACTGATTACATTTTACAATCATACTTATGCCCTGAGGAGATGAAGTATACCATTCATACTCCAACCGACCACGATTACGTGAAGCATCAGTCCATACATAGGTCAATGGAAGAGCCGGACTCCATCACCTCATCTCTCTCAGTCAGTACGAGACTATCTATAGGACATCTTGTGTCTCTACTAAATAGCTTGCTAGGGTATACTGGCAACTTCACTATAGAGTTATAACCCATAGCATATACTCTCTTCAGGATATGACCTCTGGTCAATGCCTGGTATGGTGGAGTTATGGCCCATAGCCATACTCTTATTGGGATATGGTCCTCAACCATTCCTTTGCATTGGATATGGCCCGCACTCATTCCTATGAGGCGTAAGGATATATATTCGCCCATTACCCCCACATATTCAAAAATATGCATTCTAGGAATTCTCATAGGAAAACCCGTTTCACCATCACCAACTACTGACAATGATGTATCTATGGATAGGGATCTACATGATAATATTCCACTTGATTAGTTACGTACATTGCCATTAACATCAATCAAGATTCCAAATAGGAATTATTATAACAAATGCTACAAAGAAACATATCATGCTTTTATCAAGTGCTTGTTTAAAATTTATAAAACATGGGGATCTCAATTCCTGACCTCATTACTGGGATTCCACATCCCTTAACAATGTCATCATCATGTTTATTGGATCTGGGTATTCAAACCCTCAGTTCATCAAAGAACACTTGTTACCACTCATCAGGTAACTAATACCTTCAGGTCATCTGACCAAGGTAAACATGATACTTGCTACACAAGCATCTCACATGGCTCTCAAAGCCCATTTATTCTCTTGTTACCTCTTACTAGGCAACAAAGCATATTATGGCTCACAAGGCCCATAAAACAATTTCAATAATAAAACATCATAACTCATACCTGGCTATGCCCAACATCTCGTGATACCTGCATAGTTAGTACACATGATAACAGTTATATCAATTACATATCAGCACTATGCAATGTAAAGGTATCATCACTATTCCCTCATTAGGATTAGGGTTTATCATCATATTGCCCAAGATTAGGGTCATATGCACTATAACCCAAAATTAGGATTTCACATACCTTCACCCTATATTAGGGTTAGGGTTTCATATAGCATTACATAGAATCACCCTAGATTAGAGTTTCACATCACATCATTGCATTAGGGTTTCACATGTAACTTTACCCGAAATTAGGGTTTCATGAAGCATCCTCTTAAATTAGGGTTTTTCATTATATTACCCTGAATTGGGATTTCTCATATCATCACCCTAGATTAGGGTTACACCATTACCCTAGATTAGGGTATCATATAGCATTTCCCTAAATTAGGGTTAGGGCTCATCAACCTTCTCGATTAGGGTTTCATGATCTCTTTATCAAGGATCATAACCTAATTACATATTTTATTCATATTGAAAGTGTTGAGGTTTAACCACTACATGAGTATTATACATGTATGAATTCCTCTCTCTCTCTCATAATCTCTAGGATGTTAATTGATTCAAACTTGATTAGATTAGGTCAACCTTCATTCAAGTACACACATTTAGGGTTAGCATAGTGTATTGAGATATTGCTTCCATAAGCATCAAAGGTTAACCCCTCTAAGGGTACTAATCACCCTAGTACCTTAAAGGTACAACCATTGTAATTATGTTTGATATACATCATTAACAATCATAGGGTTAATTGTTCTTTCATCACTTTAAGTCTTCAAACGGTCTTGGTTACATTGAGCCTCCAAACAGTTTTGACCCCTCAACCTCCAAACGGTTTTGAGACCGTTTTCCCTACAACCGGTTTTGAAACCGTTTGGGCATCTAGCCCTTGAGACCGTTTGATTATATGTACATTGAAACTGATTGGACTCATCAACATTTGAAATTGATTGGACAGATTAACTTTGAAACTGATTGAACCACCAAACGGTTTGAGACCATTTTCCCTCCAAACGGTATGAAGACCGTTTGATTCCAAACGATCTCAAGACCGTTTGATTCCAAACGGTCTCAAGACCATTTGGACTCAAATGGTCTCAAGACCGTTTGGTCCAAACCACCTTGAAACCAAATGGATCAATAAGGGTTTCTTAATCAATCGATTTCGGGTTTCCACTCATTGAACCATCCAACATTAAGACCATTGAAAGTAGATCAACTTGTAACCCTTGGATCTCCATTTATCCATGAATCCTCTTCACCTCAAACGGTCTTGAGATCGTTTGCCCTTAAACGGTCTTGAGATCGTTTGAGCCATTCAACATAGAAATCGACTCAATCAACTTAGGGTTTCAACCAATCAATCCAATTAGGGTTTGTAATCAATGGATCATCCATTCTTGAAACCATTATAATTAGATCAATTTAAACCATTGGATCTTCATTCATCCACATCAGCAATTGACCCCAAACGGTCTTGAGACCGTTTGATCTCAAACGGTCTTGAGACTGTTTGCCCTTAAAAGGTCTTGAGACCGTTTGGTCACCAAGTTGAAACCGTTTGCACATGGTTTTTGTTGAGGTGTGTTCTAAGATGACATCATAATCTTCAAGCTACAGACCTTCAAAGTTTGTTGTGATTCTTATGGTGATTTCATCAACAAATCAAAAAGAAATTCGGGAAGAGTAAAGGAATCAACATATGATGAAGGAATGAAATCAATAGTAACATTTACGGGTTCAAGTTATATAACCCACCTTCAAAGTTGAATCCAAGCTTCAAGATTCACTTCCTCAATGGTGAATGAAGATTTCTCAACTATCCAAGATTCGTTCTCAAGTCTTTGGATGCAAAGGATGATCAAGGTTGAGCATATTAAATGGAGAAAAGAAGAATATAATCATTAAATTTCGATTTCCACCATGAAATCAAGGTTGAATATGACTATGGAGCTTACCTACAGGTTGGGGTGCGTTCTACTCTTGTTCCAAATCTCCCTTGTCTTCGGCCCAAGGAAATAAAGAAAGTAGATTTGAAAAAGAGTCTTTCATGTGGGTGGAAAATGGGACATATGTAAGGGAATTTCAAGAGGGAGAAAGTGTTATAAAAATCATTTAATTCCCTAAGTTGGTGCCACTTATCCCCCTCACTTCCTTGCATAGAAATACATCATTCTCCTCTTCGAAATCCTCTTCTTTATCCATGAATTAAAGGAAAACAAATTAAGCACCTTAATCAATATAATAATAATATCAAAAAATTAGTGGATAATATTACTTTTTCTTTAACTAATGTGAGTGGGCTCTCCACTCACTTTAGATACTACAGTGCCATTTCAGGGCACAAGGACGTCCATACCATCACATTTTTGGTTGAAAGGCACTGCCATTAATATATTTATTTTTGCATTAAATTGAATCAGGGTTTCAATTGTGCTTAAATCTTGATTATTTTAATATCAAGATTCTCTCTCCTCCAAAGAGATTCAAATGGGACGCCCCTCTAATTTTCTTGTCTCTAATTGATACCAAGAAATATTAGGGACTCTTTAGAAGTGGTATTTTGCATATTAAAACCTAGGTTCTGGGTAATTTGCACATTACACCAAAACTAGGTTTTAATGCACAAACATTGCTTTATAAGCTCTTTCTTGGTGCTCAGGCCTTCACAAGCCATACCTCATCATAATTTTCATTGTTATGATGCTCCAACATTTGAGTAACATTTTATCATGTAAAATTTGCAAGTTAACCCCTCAACTTGGGTAATTTGCACTTTAGTCCAAAACGGGCAAAATATTGTTTTCAACATTATTCAAAAAGGACTAAAATTGAAACATAAGCTCCTATTGAGCCTTGATTACTTTTCAAAAGATAAGAGCAAGCATATAATTATCTTTCTTAAACAAAACATCTAGGGTTAAAGCATAACCCAAGTCAGGGATGTTACAAAAAATTATCCACCCCTAACAGGGATTTCATCCCTAAAATCATCAAGAGAAAAGAGAAGGGTATTTCCTCCTCATCTCTTCCTCTATCTTCCACGTAGATTCTTCAATGCCACAGTGATGCCAAAGATCTTTCACAATACATATGTCTTTCTTTTTCAACTTTTTAATTCTTTTATCAAGGATCATCACGGGTCCTTCAACATATGATATATCATCATTTAATTCTACCTCCACAGGTTGCAAAACTAACTTTGTGTCAGGATGACACTTTCTCAGCATGGAGATATGGAACACTGAGTGCAACTTATGCAGCTCAGGTGGCAACTCCAGCTTATAAGCTACCTTTCCGATTCGTTCAATGATTGGATAAGGCCCCATAAATCTAGGAGCTAACTTTCCCTTCTTTCCAAATCTAAGGACACCTTTCCAAGATGAGACCTTGAGATATACTCTGTCTCCAACTTGGAATTATAAAGGTCTTCATCATTTGTCAACGTATGACTTATGTCTATCATGTGCAGTCTTTAATTGTTGTTCTATTACTTTAATCTTCTCAGTTGTCTGTTGTACTAGCTCAAGACCCAAAAGTTGATATTCTCCTATTTCATACCAACATAAAGGAGATCTACAACGTCTACCATATAATGCTTCATATGGTGCCATATCAATACTGTGTTGATAGCTTTTATTGTAAGCAAATTCTATCAAGCTCGGGTGTAGATCTCAACTTCCTACAAATTGAAGGACACATGCCCTAAGCAAATCCTCCAAGGTTTGTATGGTCCTCTCAGATTGTCCATCTGTTTGTGGGTGAAAGGCAGTACTAAACCTTAACTGTGTACCCAAATCTTTATGTAGTTGTTCCCAAAAATGACTCGTGAACTGGGACCTCTATCCAAAACAATAGTAGCTGGAACCCCGTGAAACTTCACTATCTCATCTATATATATTTGTGCAAGCTTCTCAGTAGTGTAGGTTGTTTTGACAGGAAGGAAATGTGTTGTCTTAGTCAACCTATCAACTATCACCCATATGGAATCATGACCTTTGGTTGTTCTAGGCAAACCAACCACAAAGTCCATGGTCAAATGATCCCACTTCCATTGCGGTATGGGCAAAGGTTGCATTGTTCCTGCAGGCTTTTGATGTTCAACTTTAACCTACTGACACATCGGACACTGCATAACAAACTCAGCTACATCATTCTTCAAACCAGGCCACCAATACATATCCTTCAGGTTACGATACATTTTGGTGCTCCCTGGATGCATTGCATACATTGAAGAATGAGCTTCCTCCAAGACTAACTTCCTTAAGTTATTGACATCAGGTACTACCATTCTACCATGGTAACAAACTACTTGATCCTCTGATTCATGAAAGCCATTTCGTTTCTCACTACCATACTCTGACCTGATATGCTGAACCAAAGTATCAGCTTGTTGTGCTTCTTTAATCCGTTGTCTCAGAGTAGGTTTCACTTGCATCTCAGTTAACAGCCCGACTAACAATGATACCTTAAACTGTATATTCTTTTGCCTCAAGGAGATAAGCATATCTCTTTTAAAGCACACTAAGGAGTTCAATTGTGCTTTATCTAAGGTTGGTGATGATGATTTCCTACTTAGTGCATCAGACACTACATTAGCCTTTCCTGGATGATAATCAATTGTACAATCGTAGTCCTTGATTAACTCCATCCAGCGGCGTTGTCTCATGTTCAACTCATGTTGTGAGAAGATATATTTTAGATTCTTATGGTCTGTGAAAATCTGAAATGTTTCTCCATAGAGATAGTCTCCAGATTTTCAAAGCATGGACCATAGCAGCTAGCTCTAGATCATGTGTCGGATAATTCTCTTTGTGTTTCTTAAGTTGTCGAGAGGCAAAAGAAATCACTTGATTATCCTGCATCAACACACATCCTAGACCATTCTTAGATACATCACAAAAAACTATGTACCCCTTCCCTTGCTCAGGTAACACCAACACAAGTGCACTTGTTAACCTTTCTTTCAACAGCTGGAAAGAATGTTGACACTTGTCATTCCAGACAAAAGGAACCTCCTTCCTGGTCAACTTGGTTAGGGGTAAAGCTATAGAACTGAAGTTCTTGATGAACCTCCTGTAATAGCCTGCCAGTCCTAGGAAACTGCGTATCTCCATCGGTGTCTTTGGCTGTTCCCATTGCAGGACAAATTCTACCTTCTTACGATCAACCCGGATACCTGAGGCAGATATTACGTGTCCTACAAAAGAAGCTTCTGGTAACCAGAACTTGCATTTGCTAAACTTAGCATATAGCTTATGCTCTCTTAGCAAAGTTAAAGCCTAACAGAGGTGCTGCTCATGTTGTTGAGCATCTCTACTATATATCAAGATGTCATCTATGAAGACTACTATGAACTGGTCAACAAAAGGCTGGAAGATTTTATTCATGAGTTCCATGAATGCAGCTAGTGCATTAATTAGTCCAAACTACATAACTATGAACTCATAGTGACCATACCTTGTCCTAAAGGCAGACTTAGGTATGTCACTCTCCTTGATACACAACTGATGATATCCTGACCTCAGATCTATCTTAGAGAAGATAGTTGCACCACACAAATGATCAAACAGGTCATCGATCCTTGGCAGAGGATACTTGTTCTTTATGGTTACTTTATTCAACTGTCTATAGTCAATGAATAATCACATAGACCCGTCTTTCTTCTTAACAAAGAGAACCAGAGCACCCCATGGTGAAGTACTCGATCGGATAAAACCTTTCTCAAGCAACTCCTGCAGCTATTTCTTGAGTTCTGCCATCTCAGCAGGTGCCATTCTATACGGTGTTTGTGCTATTGGTTGCATGTACGGGATTAGATTAATCTCAAAATCAATCTCTCGGGGCGGAGGAACACCTGGAAGTTCCTCAAGAAACACATCTTCAAACTCCCTAACTATCAGAACTTCAGAAAGATTAGGGCTCCCAAATGTGGTATCCACCACATGTGCCAAGAATGCAAAGCATCCTTGTCTCATCAGCTTCTCATCTACCATAGCCGACACTAGACAGGTTGGAAGAATCTTTCTATCTCCCTGAAAAATCCATGTGTCACTACCATCTGTGAACACAGCTTGCTTGGCATCACAATCCAAGACAACCTTATACTTTTCTAGGGTGTCCATACCAAGAATTATATCGAACCCGTGCATCTCAAGTGGTATAAGAATCACCTGAATGCGACGTTTAGAAAAGGAAATAATGCAGGGAGAACACACCTCCCGCAGCACTACAGATCCCAGCAAAGGGGTTTCTAACAACAGACTATCTACTCTGTGACTAACAGTCATAATGCAGTCAAGGATCACTTCTCGAGTGATAAAAGAATGTGTAGCACCCAGATCAATCAAAATAGATATGAAGCAGGATGAAGACATATCAGAATGAAATAGTTCCATCTGACCTGTCACAACTTAAGGGTTGACTACTGCTTCGGGTTGATTCATCACATAGAATCTCGTTGTTGCATGTTGTTGACCCATGTGCTCGGTTTTTGGATGCCGACGAACCATCTTGGGACGCTTGTCCACGTCCTCTAGCACCACTCAAAAACTATCACTTCTAAGAGCCTTGTTGACTTTGCCTTGGAGGTTGAGTCATACTTACATCTCTAGCTCGACAATATTTCATCAAATGCCCCATCTTTCTGCATATAAAACAACCTCTGCTCTCCCTCTGTGGCCTAGGTGGTCATGTTACTGAAATTGAGGCTGAGATGCGGGCTCCCTCTGGTAGTAAACTATGGCCTCTACCCCTACGCGACGTCCATTGTGTCTTGGTATTGAATCTTGGTGGAGCTATTGGTGCAGAAAATCTCAGTTTCTTGAAACTTTTGGACCTCTGTCCTTGAAATTGAGTATACACCTTCTTACTCTTAGTCTGACGCTTCTCAATCACCAACCTTTCTATCCATCTCACGGACTCTACAAAGGTGGTGAACCTCTCCCTATTCTCTAAGGAAGACACAAGAATGGTCAAATCAGCGTTTAGCCCCTTCTCAAAATGTTGAATTCTTTCTTCATCAGTACCTGCCATATGCGGACAGAACCGCAAAAGCTCCATGAACTTAACTTCATACTCGCTAATGTTCATTGGTCCTTGCCTTATCCTCTCAAACTGAGAGATCTTCTCATCTAGATACGTCTTGGGAAAGTATCTATTGACGAATTCTCGTCAGAATTCTCCCCATCTGATTTTAACACCTAGCCTCTTGCCCTCTTCTATTGTCCACCAGTGGCCAGCACTCCCTTTTAGAAGGTACACTGCATGTCTCACCTTCTCTGCTTCAGGGATATTAAGGATTCTAAAGGTCTTCTCCAACTCAGTCAACCACAAGTCAGCATCTGCTGGGTCAGCTGTACCAACATAATATGTGGCTCCAACCCGGCGAAGTCATTCGAAATTCTTGCCTGCACCCTATCCTTCATGGTGAGCTGGTACCCTAGGTGCAGGTGGTGGCATCCTATCTGTCATATGCATCATGGTTTCCATGAACTGCCCAAATAGGTCATGGAAAGTTGGGTTTTCTAGTGCAGCTTGGTTAAGCTGGGGATGTTCAGGTTCTGGTTCCTCCCTGGTCTGGTCCCTTGCACCTCTTCCTGGTGCAGCAATGCTTCTCTCAGTAGCATGTTCTTCGTGTGATCCATACATCTTTAAGTTCCTCTTCTCCTCCTATATGAGCAGAAGACACTATCAGATAATTGGAAGACACTAGAACAGACTCAACAACCTTAATCTTATGTCTCTGTGGACTCAGCGAACCTAGAGCTCTGATACCAACTAAACTATCATGCACTGTTGGAACAAAATGTTATTAACTAAGTGGAAGCAATCATTAACAGCGGATTACTGAAAATCACTAAAAATTAAAACCATTTACAAAGAGATCCAAACACAGGAAAACTCTTTTATCAAGAACCAAGGTATTTTATTTACATCCTGGTTCATAAGTACACATCCTATACCATCCCTTCTCGAGGATTACAAGCATAAAATGCTCTATTAAAACTATACACATGCAGCATAAGAACCTCGAGGCATCAAGCCAAAATCTCAGATCGATTCATTAAAAGTACTAACTACTAACTTCAAGGACCTGAGAGTACAGAGACAACACATAGGACTTTCTATACAAAAATATGACAGCCAGTGCCTCCACCTGGAATATCACTACTGTATGGTTTCTATTTCCTCATCCTCGTCCACCTAAAAAGGTTGGATCCCACATGGGTGAGACAATTGAAAATTGTCCTAGCGAGAGATATAACTCTCTGCTAGAAATATTATTATTGCAGATGAACAGTAATAAACTGAACAGAGGAATCTTAATTAAATAGCAGGATTTAATCATTATTAAGTAGAATAGAGAAATATCATCTTTTAAGGCATTACAACTACATTTAATAAAGCAATATATCATCTATTCAGTTTAATAAGGAATATGAAGAACATGTATAATATTTATCCACTTAAGGATACAATAAACAATGTAACATCAACCAAAGATTTCCATATTTCATTCTTGAGCAAATATGCTACACGGCCGATTACATTTTACAATCATACTTATGCCCTGAGGAGATGAAGTATACCGTTCATACTCCAAATGACCACGGTTACGTGAAGCATCGGTTCCATACATAGGTTAATGGAAGAGTCGGACTCCATAACCTCATCTCTCTCGGTCAGTACGAGACTATACGCATGACATCTTGTATCTCTGCTAAATAGCTTGTCAGGGTATATTGGCAACTTCACTATAGAGTTATAAGCCGTAGCATATACTCTCTTTAGGATATGACCTGTGGCCAATGCCTGGTATTGTGGAGTTATGGTGTAAAGAGGCGAGATCACCTATTTACTAAAATTTAAAGGAAATACAAACATCCACAATTTTTAACAAAATTTAGAGACTTCGAGGATGATTGCATAATATTCCAAGTAAATAAGCATGATTCCATATACATAATAAAATGTGAATAGCAGCAGATAGAAAGAAATAATAAGCCTTCACATGGCTTTATTGTTTACTACAAGAATGATTTCTAAAATAAAAGATAAGATAAACAGGATCTAGCTATAGCAACCTAGCCATCCTTTCCAATGCTAAAGATCAACTCCTGGGGGAAGCTTCCTTCAAGCTTGTCCTTCACCTTGCACAGCACCAACACCTGGGTGGTTGGGAAGACACCCAGCAAGAGGAAAAGAGAGAAAAGTATGTGTTACAAGATTATTCTAATAGTGGCAAGAAAGTTGTAACAAGTAAAATAGGCTAGAGATTTATTGAAAAGTGAGGCATCAAAGAGTATGAGGCTTTATATAATGAAACTTGCCAATAACAAAATAAATTAGGGTTTTGCATGTAAATTAATATGTCCACCTAACTATGTAGGGTTGAGGCACCTATCGGACCTCTAACCTTAGGTGAGGGGAGAATAAGACATTCCCAGTCACCTATAATATATCGGGGAGAATTATAAACATTCCCCTAGGGAGATTATATACATGCCCTATATGGGTGGTTGTACATAAGTACCACTACTTTATAATTAAATAGAACATTTAATTACATGCTAGCGAAAGAGTTATGGCAAGATTAAGCAAAAGATTATGTAACATGGTAGTGGGGTATGAATACCCAAAAAAGATAATACTACAACTAATTTTTGAGGCAATAAACAATTTAGGTTTCAAGAATCAAGGATTTAGGTCAGATTAATCCTCATAAGAAATTATGGGTAATGGTATAATGTTTTCTCAACTGAAGAGTAGATGCACATACAAAGCACATACCTTCGCCAACACTTCACATGAATTTAGAACCCACTTTCCCTAATTCATCATTAGATTTATAAATTAGAGTTATATGCATTCATTGAAGATTGAAAACCCTAACATTACTAACTCTTTGCGCAAACCATCGATTTAGACTCCAAAAACCTCACCATCATCTTAGTTAGGGTTTTCTGATCAAGATAACATATAATATTGTATGTTTTGAAAATATGGACTTTTAGGGTTAATTTTAGTGATTTTAAGTTAATTAAATCATCTAAAAATTACGTTTTTGCAAACATCAAAACCAAAACTTAAAAACATTTTTAATGAATAGATCTCGTCTTCCAGATTTCAAAACACTATCTATTTTTAATTTTTGACATCAGAATTAATTTATACGATTTATTCTATCTCGACCAATCATAGCCTGCCACACAGGCAAGGCATGAGTGCACAAGCAAAGAAACAAGGGGAGTGGGCCCCACACTACTGACCTTGCCCATTGGCCATCTAGCGCATGCGGGGACCCAACATCCTCCCAGCGATCGATCGCAAGGCCGGGTCAAACGGTCAAAGGCAGGCGAGAAGACGAGTTGACCCCTAGCACGATGCAAAGGATAACAAGGAATGTAAGGGATAAAATAGTAATTTGGATGGGGTCATCCCCTTCCTACAGCCCCATGCCATTGCTTCTCAAAGCAGCAGGCTACAGCCGGCCAAAAATTGGGGAAAAACCGAATACGCGACCAAACATCAACACAACAAGATAGAAAGCAAAGGGGGAAGAACTCGGACCTGCTGTTGCCAACAATTAGACCAAAGACGAAGGGAATGGAGTGCGAGATGCGCCGCAAGCCATGTGTCGTCGGCGGCCAGTTGGGGGTCAGATCGTGCATGAAACACCAAATTGAGGGCAATAGAGAGTTGCTAAGGCGATGGCGGTCGCTGGGGTTGTAATATTTATAGGCAAGTTACCCTAGACTAGGGTTTAGGTAGGGGCAAGAAGAGGAGGTTGGCACCTTTATTGGGCGTTTCTCCAAAACTTGTCAAATCCCAAAGTTTTTGGGATAATCATGTGCGGAATCGCGCAAGGAATCCAACAAAGTAAGTTTGAGCAAAAACCGTCGAGTAAAACTCAGGATAAATCGATTTGAAAAATCGAGGAAAACAAGGCATGTTGCCTTATACGATTAGAGGTAGAAGACGTCTGTGAGTCGTCGGATCAGTGGACCCGGGTCCACGAAGGACTCTGGGCCATCCGATCGTGCGGATGAGGCAAGGAGCCGATTGCAAATAAAATTCGACCAAAATTCAATTAATTCTTAAATGTTTTTCTCTCTCTTCTTTTGGAGGCTCAAACATTGTCCAAAAATTACCAAATTTTATATTCTGTCATATTTTGACGCGTAGAATCCAAATATGGAGTTAGTTTTACCTTTTGAGAAAGTTTTATATGTAAAATAATTAAAATGTCATTTTTTCTTTCTTCCTTCAAAAGAGGTGATAACATTATCTAAATTTTGGGTAACTTCACTCATAAGTCTCTTTAAGGGATTGGAACACGATTTTGCAATTATCTTCACCAGTTGAGATTATTTATTAAATAAATATAATATTTTACATACTTTCTCTCATCAATTTTACTCATTTTTCACACATTATCCAAATTAGCTGCAAATTTGCCCAAAGGCTTATATTTATGTTTAGAATACGAATTTGGAGTTACTTTTCTGATTTGAAAAAATTAAGTATTTTATTTCACTTTATTGGCATATTTCCTATTTTCTTTTGATAATGTCATTAATATTTATATTTATGTTCCACTTTAAATGATACTTGGCCCTTAAGTTACTTTTTGCTCAAGGAAACGAATTTAAGTGTCAAATTATCCTGATGGGTTTCAAATTATAATATTTGGTGCAAAATATTTCTAATTATCTTCTTTGCCCATTAATTCCCACATTACCTTTAATTATTGCATTTATCTTCTTCCTTATATAAAATTAGGATTTTCTCTTATTTCTCTTATTCTAGGAAGTGCTAGAAAGTTCCAGGACAAAATATTTTATTCTTTTTATTGCTTAGTGTACAATTTGCACTTTAGGCCAATTATCTAAATCTAATTGAGGTATTTGTGCATACAACCCTATATTTAGAATATATGGGAAACATTTATCCAATAACCATCATAATTCCACTAAATCAAATCCAAAGACATATGGAACGAAAATGAAGAACAAAACTTATAGAAAAGAGTACAAAGAGGTACATAGAGGGTTTCAGTATGTTACAACACTCCACCCCTTAAAAAGGATTTCATCCCCGAAATCTCATACAAATAGGGAAGGGTGAGTACGTAACATCTCGTCTCTCAACTCCCAAGTGGTTTCCTTTAAACCATGGTATCTCCACAAAACCTTTACTAACTCTATCTCCTTATTCTTCAGCTGCTTTATTCGGGTGTCAAGGATCCTCACATGTAGTTCTTCATAAGTCAGATTCTCATTAATCTCCATAGGTTCAATGGTGAGTACATGAGACGGATCCTTTACGTACTTCCTCAACACAGAAACATGGAACACATTGTGGATCTTATCATAAGCAGGAGTCAAAGCTAGGCAATATGCACAATCTCCCACTTTATCTAAGATTTCAAATGGTCCAACATAGTGAGGACTCAACTTGCCTTTTACTTTAGATCTTGCAATAGAACGTATAGGCTTGATCTTTAGAAAAGCATAGTCTCCCACTAAGAAGCTTACATCAGACCTCTTTTATCAGCATACATCTTCTGCCTGTCTTGAGCAGCTTTCATCTGTTTCTTTATCAACAGTACCTTCTCAAGCACCATCTGCATGTCATCAGTCTTCACTAGGGAACGTTCACCAACATCATCCCAGTGCAAAGGCGAACGACAAGGTCTACCATAGAGAGCTTCAAAAGGTGGCATACCAATACTGGCTTGGTAGCTATTGTTGTAAGCGAACTCTGCTAACGGTAGATACCGATCCCAGGCACCACCCCAATCCATCACACAAGCACGTAGCAAGTCCTCCAGAATCTAAACTGTTCTCTCAGACTGACCATCAGTTTGCGGGTGGTAAGCAGTACTGAAATGCAGATCAGTACCCATCTCTTCTTGAATCTGACCCCATAAGCGAGAAGAATTTCGGGTCTCGATCAGAAACTATCACAGCAGGGACACCATGCAGACGAACTATCCACTCCACATATAATTGAGCCATCTCAACAACTTTATATGTGGTTTTGAAAGGCAAGAAATGAGCAAATTTTGTAAGCCGATCAATCACCACCCAAACAGCATCATAACCTTTCTTGGACTTAGGGAAACTGGTAACAAAGTCCATTGATCTTCTCCCACTTCCATTTCGGAATCTCAAGAGGATGAAGAAGACCACCGGGTCATTGATGTTCAATCTTGACCTGCTGACATGTCAAGCACTTTGCTACAAACAGAGCTATATCATTCTTCATGTTTTTCCACCAGAAGCTTCGCTGTAAGTCCTTGTACATCTTGGTTTTGCCAGGGTGAATAGTGTACTTGGACCCATGAGCTTCACTCAGAACCTTCTGTCTCAGATCACCTGCATTGGGAATCCACAACCTTTGTCTGAAGCGGATAGCACCATCCACTCCGACAGAGAAGTCAGATTGCGGTTTCTCAGATAAAGCTTTCATCTCTTCAAGCTCAGAACTTTCTAACTGTGCAACCACGACTTATGAGATCCAGGTTGGTGTAACGGTCAAGCTAGCCAAATGAACACACAACTTATCTTCATCCACTGAATCGTCAGGCTGAGGTCTCCAACTTGCCACATGCTCAAGGTTTTCCCACACAGAACATCTCAGAGCAGCACAAACAGCATCCTTCTTGCGACTTAGAGCATCAGCTACGACATTTGCTTTACCAGGATGATAGGTGATGGTGAAATTGTAATCTTTAATATATTCCATCCACCTACGTTGTCGCAAGTTCAGATCCTTCTGAGTCAACAGATATCTCAAACTCTTGTGATCAGAAAAGACTTCAAACTTTTCGCCATAGAGGTAGTGTCGCCAGATCTTCAAAGCATGAACTATAGCAACAAGCTCCAAATCATGTGTAGGACAATTTGCTTCATTAGGTTTCAACTGTTGAGAAGCATAGGAGATCACCTTTCCATCTTGCATCAAAACACACCCTAAGCCTTGTCGGGATGCGTCGGTGTAGATGACATAGGGTACGCCCTCAGCAGACAAAGCAAGCAGGAGCAGAAGTCAGGCTCATCTTCAACTTTTGAAAACTGTCCTCACATTCAGGGGTCCATGAGAACTTGACCTCCTTCTGAGTCAGTTTGGTCAAAGGTAAAGCCAACTCAGAGAACCCTTTGATAAAATTCCGATACTAACCAGCTAGACCAAGGAAACTACAAATTTTAGACGGGTTTTTCGGAGCATCCCACTTTGTCACAGCTTCTACCTTCGCAGGATCAACAACTATATGGCCGACAGAAATCACGTGACCAAGAAACATAACTTCCTTTATCCAGAACTCACACTTTGAGAATTTTGCATACAATTGATTTTCTCGCAATGTGTTGAGTACAATCCGCAGGTGCTCTCGATGTTGTTCCAACGTCTCAGAATAAACCAAAATGTCATCAATAAACACCACTACAAACTTGTCGAGGTATGGGCGGAATACTTGGTTCATCAGGTCCATGAACACAGCAGGGGCATTTGTCAACCCGAAAGGCATGACCATGAATTCATAATGCCCATAACGAGTTTTGAATGTTGTCTTCGAGACATCATCATCCTTTACACGCATCTGATAGTAACCACTTTGCAGATCCATCTTGGAAAACACAGTGGCTGACTTCAGCTGATCGAACAATTCATCGATGCGCGGCAACGAATAACGGTTCTTCACTGTCACCTGGTTAAGCATGTGGTAGTCCATACACATCCGCAAAGATCCATCCTTCTTCTTCACGAACAAGACAGGGGCTCCCCAAGGGGAAACACTAGGACAAATGAAGCCCATGTCGAAAAGCTCTTCAAGCTGCTTCTTCAACTCCGCCAGCTCGGCAGGGGCCAAGCGGTAGGGTGGCTTCGATATCGGTGAAGTTCCAAGTATAAGCTCGATGGAGATTTCCACCTCGCGAGTTGGTGGCAACCCGGACAACTCCTCTGGAAAGACATCTGGGAATTCCTTCACCACATCAACATGATCTAGAGAAGGAGGTGTAGATTTGATAACTATGGAGGCTAGGAAGGCTCTACACCCTTGCGAGACAAGCTTTTCAGCTTTAATGGCAGAGATGACAAACTGTCACTCTTCTCGCTTCTTGCCCTTGACACACACTTTTCCTTCGTCAGGATGAACCAGTCTAACCTTAGATCCTTCATAGTACAGAACGGCTTTATACTTCTTTAACCAATCTATAGCCAGGATGATGTCAAAAACGGTCATATCAAGCAAGACAAAAATTGTGGGAAACATTATTCCGGATATACAGAGGTTCAAGGTAGGGAGTTTGGAGGTACGAGGAGTAGATTTTACCACTAGGAGTTTTAACATCTAACACATGATCCATAAACTCATATTCAATTTCAAGAATAGAGGCAAACTGACAAGATATGAAGGTATTGGAGGAACCGGAATCAAATAGGGCTTTTAAAGGATGCATATTAAGGTGCAGTGTACCTTCAATCACTTCATTGCCTTCACCTTCTTCTTCAGCATTTAGAGCAAACACTCTCCCATTCCGCCTTTCCACTGGCGGACGCCTCGGGTTCTGATTGTTGTTGTTATTATTGTTGTTCTGCGGCGGCGGGTTCTGTCTTGGTTGTTGCAGCTGCAGGGCATTATTCTGCCCTTGCTGGAAATGGGGGTAGTTGGGTCGGATGTGCCTGACTTGGCCGCACTCATGACAGGTTGGTGGAGGACGGTTGCCATTACGAGAAGGTGCATTGTTGGCGGGGCATCTGCCTGGAGGATGGTGGCGATTGCACCTGTTGCAGCGATCACGTCCCTGGTTCTCATGCTAGTTCAGATTCTTCCTTTTGTTGTTGATGCCATTAGAAGCTTGAAACCCTAGATATGACTCAATGGCGAGAGCCTTGTCCACCATCTGTTGAAATGTGAGTGGCAGCTGCAGAACGAGGCTTCGACCAACATGATAGTTCAGGCCCTCCAAGAACAAGATTGCTCTTCTGTCATCTCCAAGGTCGATGGTGTAACGTTCTAACAGCAGAAATTTCTGAACGTAGTCGGCCACACTCATGCTTCCTTGCTTGAGACTGTAAAACTCAGCCTCCTTCTTCCTCAAGAAAGCATGGCAGATGTACTTCTCCCTGAACAGCTTCAGAAACTGGGTCCACTCCATCGAAGAGGTGTCCCGAGTTCGGGAAACACCGTTCCACCATACGCGCACCTGTCCATCCAGCACGTACGTCACGAACCAAACCTTCTGGTGAGGAGGACACACCATGCCCTCGAAGGTCCGATCCAGGGCCAACACCCAGTCGTCGGCTTTGTCCACCATGTTAGGCTCACTTTCACCCTTGAAGTAGGGTGGCTGCATCTTGATGAAGTCAGTGTGGGTGAACTCCCTCGGCTTGTTGGCAACAACAGCAATGGTGTTGAGTTGTCCCATCATGGTGGAGGACAACAACTGTCGCAACATCGCCAGTTCTTGCTCAGGTGTGAAGGCAGGAACACCAGAAGCTAGTTGGTTGACCGCAGGAGTCCCAGGAGTGTCGGAGTCGTTAGGGGTCGACTCCTGGTTTGCGTTGTCAAACAAGTCACCTCTCCTGAAAATTAGGGTTATCATATTAGTTCTCAGGAGTATAGAATCATAGATGAGGAGGGAATAGAAATAGAAATGAGAAAAGGATAACTAGAATGCTATTGCCTAAAAGCATACTACTTCGGGCAATTCGTATCGGCGCAGGCCAAGCCGGATCATATGGGCACGGGAGTCCTCGTATACCAAGCTAGTGGTGCGGAGGAAAATTTTTCCAGCCACCGATACCCTGATCCTTTCTAGACACCCTTGCTTCAACTACTTGCCCTAATAGTCGCCTAAAGGCTCTGATACCATGTTGTAAAGAGGCAAGATAACCTCTTTCTAAAATTTAAAGGAAATACAAACATCCACAATTTTTAACAAATTTTAGAGACTTCGAGGATGATTGCATAATATTCCAAGTAAATAAGCATGATTCTAGATACATAATAAAATGTCAATAGCAGTGGAAAGAGAGAAATAATAAGCCTTCACATGACTTTATTGTTTACTACAAGAATGATTTCTAAAAGAAAAGATAAGATAAACAGTTGCTAGCTATAGCAACCTAGCCATCCTTTCCAACGCTAAAGATCAACTCCTGGGGGAAACTCATTCAAGCTTGTCCTTCACCTTGCACAGCACCGACACCTGGGTGGTTGGGAAGACACCCAGCAAGAGGAAAAGAGAAAAAAGTATGTGTTACAAGATTATTCTAAAAGTGTCAAGAAAGTTGTAAGATTTATTGAAAAGTGAGGCATCAAAGAGTATGAGGCTTTATATAATGAAACTTGCCAATAACAAAATAAATAAGGGTTTTGCATGTAAATTAATATGTCTACCTAACTAAGTAGGGTTGAGGCACCTACCGGACCTCTAAGCTTAGGTGAGGGGAGAATAAGACATTCCCAGTCACCTATAATATATTGGGGAGAATTATAAACATTCCCCTAGCGCGATTATATACATGCCCTCTATGGGTGGTTGTACATAAGTACCACTACTTTATAATTAAATAGAACATTTAATTACATGCTAGAAAAAGAGTTATGGCAAGATTAATCAAAATATTATGTAACATGGAAGTGGGGTATGAATACCCAAACAAGATAATATTTCAACTAATTTTTGAGGCAATAAATAATTTAGGTTTCAAGAATCAAGGATTTAGGTCATATTAAGCCTCATAAGAAATTATGGGTAATGGTATAATGTTTTCCCAACTGAAGAGTAGATGCACATACAAAGCACATACCTTAGCCTCAAGTGTTCTAGAATCCCTCTTTCCAACACTTCACACGAATTTAGAACCCACTTTCCCTAATTCATCATTATATTTATAAATTAGAACTATATGCATTCATTAAAGATTGAAAACCCTAATATTACTAACTCTTTGCACAAACCATCGATCTAGACTCCAAAAACCTCACCATCATCTTAGTTAGGGTTTTCTGATCAAGATAACATATAATATTGTATGTTTTGAAAATATGGACTTTTAGGGTTAATTTTAGTGATTTTAAGTTAATTAAATCATTCTAAAAATTAAGTTTTTGCAAACATCAAAACCAAAACTCAAAAACATTTTTAATGAATAGATCTCATCTTCCTGATTTCAAAACACTGTCTATTTTAAATTTTTGACATCAGAATTAATTTATACGATTTATTCTATCTCGACCAATCATAGCCTTCCACGCAGGTAAGGCATGAGCGCACAAGCAAAGAAACAAGGGGAGTGGGCCCCACACTGCTGACCTGGCCCATTGGAAATCTAGCGCGCGCGGGGACCCAGCATCCTCCCAACGATCGATCACAAGACCGGGTCAAACGGTCAAAGGCAGGCGAGAAGACGAGTTGACCCCTAGCGCGATGCAAAGGATAACAAGGAATGTAAGGGGTAAAATAGTAATTTGGAAGGGGTCATCCCCTTCCTACAGCCCGCGCCATTGCTGCTTGAAGCAACAGGCTGCGGCCGGCCAAAAATTGGGGAAAAACCCAATACGCGACCAAACATCAAAACAACAAGACATAAAGAAAAAGGGGAAGAACTCGGACCGGTTGTTGCCGACAATAAGACCAAAGATGAAGGGAATGGAGTGCGAGATGCGCCGCAAGCCATGTGTCGTCGGTGGCCAGTTGGGGGTCAGATCGTCCACGAAACGCCAAATTGAGGGCACGAGAGAGTTGCTAAGGCGATGGTTGTCGCTGGGGTTGTAATATTTATAGTCAAGGTACCCTAGACTAGGGTTTAGGTAGGGGCAAGAAGAGGAGGTCGGCGCCCCTATTGGGCTTTCTCCAAAACTTGTCAAATTCCAAAGTTTTTGGGATAATCTTGTGCGGAATCGCGCAAGGAATCCAACAAAACAAGTTTGAGCAAAAATCGTCGAGTAAAACTCAGGATAAATCAATTTGAAAAATCGAGGAAAACAAGGCATGTTGCCTTATACGATTAGAGGTAGAAGATGACTGTGACTCATCGGATCAGTTGACTTGGTTCCACAAAGGACTCTGGGCCGTCCGATCGCGCTGATGAGGCAAGGAGCAGGTTGCAAATAAAATTCGACCAAAATTTAATTAATTCTTAAATGTTTTTCTCTCTCTTCTTTTGGAGGCTCAAACATTGTCTAAAAATTACCAAATTTTATATTCTGACTTATTTTGACGCTTAGAATCCAAATATGGAGTTAGTTTTGCCTTTTGAGAAAGCTTAATATGTGAAATATTTAAAATGTCATTTTCTCTTTCTTCCTTCAAAAGAGGTGATAACATTATCTAAATTTTGGGTAACTTCACCCATAAGTCTCCTTAAGGGATTGGAACACGATTTTGCAATTATCTTCACCAGTTGAGATTATTTATTTATTTATTTATTAAATAAATAGAATATTTTACATACTTTCTCTCACCAATTTTACTCATTATTCACACATTATCCAAATTAGCTGCAAATTTGCCCAAAGGCTTATTTTTATGTTTAGAATACGAATTTGGAGTTATTTTTATGATTTGAGAACATTAAGTATTTTATTTCACTTTATTGACATATTTCCTATTTTCTTTTGATAATGTCATTAATATTTATATTTATGTTCCACTTTAAATGATAATTGGCCCTTAAGTTACTTTTTGCTCAAGGAAACGAATTTAAGTGTCAAATTATCCTGATGAGTTTCAAATTATAATATTTGGTGCAAAATCTTTCTAATTATCTTCTTTGCCCATTAATTCCCATATTACCTTTAATTATTGCATTTATCTTCTTCCTTATATAAAATTCGGATTTTCTCTTATTTCTCTTATTCTAGGAAGTGCTAGAAAGTTCCAGGACAAAATATTTTATTCTTTTTATTACTTAGTGTACAATTTCCACTTTAGGCCCGTTATCTAAATCTAACTGAGGTATTTGTGCATACAACCCTATATTTAGAATATATGGGAAACATTTATCCAATAACCATCATAATTCCACTAAATCAAATCCAAAGACATATGGAACGAAATTAAGAACAAAACTTATAGAAAAGAGTACAAAGAGGTACATAGAGGGTTTCAGTATGTTACATATGGCCCATAGCAATACTCTTATTGGGATATGCGCCTCACCATTCCTGTGCATAGGATATGGCCCGCAGTCATTCCTATGAGGCGTAAGGATATATATTCACCCATTACCCTCACATATTCAAAAATAAGCATTCCAGGAATTCTCGTAGGAAAACCCGTTTCACCATCACCAACTACTGACGATGATGGATATATGGACAAGGCTCTACATGATACTATTCCACTTGATTAGTTAAGTACATTACCATTAACATCAATCAAGATTCCAAATAGGAATTATTATAACAAATGCTACAAAGAAACATATAATGTTTTTATCAAGTGCTTATTTAAACTTTATAAAACATGGGGATCTCAATTCCTGACCTCATTATCGGGATTCCACATCCCTTAACAATGTCATCATCATGTTTACTGGATCTGGGTATTCAAACCCTTAGTTCATCAAAGAACACTTGTTACCACTCATAAGGTAACTAATACCTTCAGGTCATCTGACCAAGGTAAACATGATACTTGCTACACAAGCATCTCACATGGCTCTCAAAGCCCGTTTATTCTCTTGTTACCTCTTACTAGGCAACAAAGCATATTATGGCTCACAAGGCCCATAAAACAATTTCAATAATAAAACACCATAGCTCATACCTGGCTATGCCCAACATCTCATGATACCTGTAGAGTTAGTACACATGATAATGGTTATATCAATTACATATTAGCACTATGCAATGTTAGGGTATCATCACTAATCCCTCATTAGGATTAGGGTTTATCATCATATTGCCCAAGATTAGGGTCATATGCACTATAACCCAAAATTAGGGTTTCACATACCTTCACCCTATATTAGGGTTAGGGTTTCATATAGCATTACATAGCATCACCCTGGATTAGAGTTTCACATCACATCATTGCATTTGGGTTTCACATGTAACTTTACCCGAAATTAGGGTTTCATGAAGCATCCTCTTAAATTAGGGTTTTTCATTATATTGCCCTGAATTGGGATTTCTCATATCATCACCCTATATTAGGGTTACACCATTACCCTAGATTAGTGTTTCATCTAGCATTGCCCTAAATTAGGGTTAGGGCTCATCAACCTTCTCGATTAGGGTTTCATGATCTCTTTATCAAGAATCATACCCTAATTACATATTTTATTCATGTTGAAAGTGTTGAGGTTTAACCACTACATGAGTATTATACATGTATGCATTCCTCTCTCTCTCTCATCATCTCTAGGATGTTAATTACTTCAAACTTGATTAGATTAGGTCAACCCTTCATTCAAGTACACACATTTAGGGTTAGCATAGTTTATTGAGATATTGCTTCCATAAGCATCAAAGGTTAACCCCTCTAAGGGTACTAAACATCCTAGTAACTTAAAGGTACAACCATTGTAATTATCTTTGATATACATTATTAACAATCATAGGGTTAATTGTTCTTTAATCACATTAAGTCTTCAAACGGTCTTGGTTACATTGAGCCTCCAAACAATTTTGACCCCTCAACCTCCAAACAGTTTTGAGACCGTTTGCCCTCCAAACAGTTTTGAAACCATTTGGGCATCTAGCCCTTGAAACTGTTTGATTATATGTACATTGAAACCGATTCGACCCATCAACATTTAAATCAATTGGATAGATTAACTTTGAAACCGATTGAACCACCAAACAGTTTGAGATTGTTTGCCCTCCAAACGGTCTGAAGACCATTTGGACTCAAACGGTCTCAAGATTGTTTGGTCTAAACCATCTCGAAACTGAATGGATCAATTAGGGTTCCTTAATCAATCGATTTAGGGTTTCCACTCATTAAACCATCCAACATTAAGACCATTGAAATTAGATCAACTTGTAACCCTTGGATCTCCATCCATCCATGACTCCTCTTGACCTCAAACGGTCTTGAGACTGTTTTCCCTTAAACGGTCTTGAGACCGTTTGAGACATTCAACATAGAAATCGACTCAATCAACTTAGGGTTTCAACCAATCAATCCAATTAGGGTTTGTAATCAATGAATCATCCTTTCTTGAAACCATTATAATTAGATCAATTTAAACCATTGGATCTTCATTCATCCACATCAGCAATTGACCCGAAACGGTCTCGAGACCGTTTGATCTCAAATGGTCTTGAGACTGTTTGCCCTTAAACGGTCTTGAGACCGTTTGATCACCAAACGGTCTTGAGACGGTTTGGTCAACAAGTTGAAACTGTTTGCACATGATTATTGTTGAGGTGTGTGCTAAGATGATATCGTAATCTTCAAGCTACAAACCTTCGAAATTTGTTGTGATTCTTATGGTGATTTCATCAACTAATCAAAAGGAAATTCGGGAAGAATTAAGGAATCAACATATGATGAAGGAATGAAATCAATAATAACATTTAAGGGTTCAAGTTATATAACCCGCCTTCAAAGTTGAATCCAATCTTCAAGATTCACGTCCTCAGTGGTGAATGAAGCTTTCTCAACTATCCAAGGTCCGTTCTCAAGTCTTTGGATGCAAAGGATGATCAAGGTTGAGCATTGAATGGAGAAAAGAAGAATATAAGTATTGAATTTCGATTTCTACCATGAAATCAAGGTTGAAGATTACTATGGAGCTTACCTACAGGTTGGGGCACGTTCTCCTCTTGTTCCTAAGCTCCCTTGTCTTCGGCCCAAGCAAAGAAAGAAAGTAGATTCGAAAAAGAGTCTTTCATGTGGGTGGAAAATGGGATATATGTAAGGGAATTTCAAGAGAGAGAAAGTGTTATAAAAATCCTTTAATTACCTAAGTTGGTGCCACATATTCCCCTCACTTCTTTCCATACGAAGCCATCCTCCTCCTCTTCGAAATCCTCTTCTTTATCCATGAATTAAAAGAAAACAATTTAAGCGCCTTAATCAATATAATAATAATATCCCAAAATTAGTGGAAAGTACTTTTTCTTTAACTAATGTGAGTGAGCTCTCCACTCACTTTAGATATTTCGGTGCCATTTCAAGACACAATGACGTCCATACCATCACATTTTTGGTTGAAAGGCACCTCCACTAATATATTTATTTTTGCATTAAATTGAATCAGGGTTTCAATTGTGCTTAAATCTTGATTATTTTAATATCAAGATTCTCTCTCCTCCGAAGAGATTCAAATGAGATGCCCCTCTGATTTTCTTGTCTCTAATTGATACCAAGAAACATTAGGGACTCTTTATAAGTGGTATTTTGCATATTGAACCCTAGGTTTTGGGTAATTTGCACATTACACCAAAACTAGGTTTTAATGCACAAACATTGCTTAATAAGCTCTTTCTTGGTGCTCAAGCCTTCACAAGCCATACCTCTGCATCATTTTTATTCTTAAGATGCTCCAACATCTGAATAACATTTTATCATGTCACATTTGCAAGTTAACCCCTCAACTTGGGTAATTTGCACTTTAGTCCAAAACAGTCTAAATATTATTTTCGACATTATTCAAAAAGGACAAAAATTGAAACATAAGCTCCTCTTGAGCCTTGATTACTTTTCAAAACATAAGAGCAATCATATAATTATATTTCTTAAACAAAACATCTAGGGTTAAAGCATAACCCAGGTCAGGGATGTTACAGTATCCCTCGCTTTTCTCTTCGGATTTCGGGGACGAAATCCCTTTGTAGAGGTTTATGGCTTGTAAGGACCCTGAACTTTGTTTTGGGCTTATCCTATTTGTTTCAGGTCTAAGAATCACAATCACCAACATCACTATGAGAGATGACTCTGACTACCACTCATGGTTTGGATGTGTCACTCTTATGGTGGGTTTGTCCGATACATTATTCTCTAAAAAGTATCTATGTTCTTAGTTTGATATCACATATCATGACTAGTGAGATTTTGTCATCAACCAACGGAAATTCTAGTCTTAAGTGTTATTGTTTTCTATTACCCTTCCATGATAACATCTGATGTAAGGACCCTGACCTTCGTTTTGGTCTTATCCTATTTATTTTGCCTTACCCTGTGCTTAGTTGCTTGCTAATCACCTTTAGTGGTGATTAGGGTTTACTTGTGTTTTGTTGAGTGTTGGAGGTTCTACTTGCAAAATAAGCTAAGTTAGGGTTGATAGTCAAGTATGTCACCTTGAGAGATGTTCTTCTCTCTCTTTGCTTCCTCTAAGTTGAGAGGAAGGTTTGGGCTCATGCCTTGAGTTGTCTTGGGCTTGGTTGAGCTCTGTTGGGTCTTGTTTTCCCTTATTTGGGCCTTGCCTTGCTTTGAGGAGCCCTGTATCGGGCAAGGAGGCTTGTGTCAGCCATGAGGTGTTCCAGCCATGATGTGTATCGGCTTAGCGGTGTTGGTGGTGTATCGGTCATGGTTTGAAGTGTGTCGGCCTTCGACTTTGTTGACCCTCTTGCTTTGGTTGTATCACCCTAGTTTGGACATGAGGCCGAACCTTGGTTGTGTGGTGGCATGGTTTGTGCATATGTTTTGCAAGGTGGCAAACATGTGGACATGTGTCCCTGGGTAAGGTGACACCTTGCCATGGTTCCCCTTTGATCCTCATCTATATATGCCTTGCCTTTCTCTTCCTTAAGAAACCTTTGGCTCTTTGTTGCTCTTCTCCCCTTGTGTGCACGACACACCTCCCTTGGTGCTTGGTGGTCGATCCCTTTGAAGGAGTTCTATTCTTCTTCCTCTAGCTTGGTGGTCGATCTATAGGTGAGCCTTGCTTCCTTGGTAAACATCTTCTCTCTCTCTTTAGCATCTCATTCTCCTTCTTGCTTGCTCTTCGGCCATGGTGGTTATGAGCTTTGTCCCTTTCCTTGAGGTGGCCGAAGGTGGTGTGCTTTGGAGCTAGAACCTTAAATCTTGGAGCTTTGGAGCTTGAGGAGTTTTCTTAACGCGGGTTACATAACTTCTAACCCTATCTATACTAGCTGCTTTATGTTGCATGATTCATATATGTTAATGATCGATCGTTGCATGTTATGTTTCTTTCTCTAGTACATGTTGTTGATCTTATAGATATAGTGAGCATGATGTTGTTGATGGTTTATATTCCTTTAGATCTAGTTGGCTGAGCCATAGTTTGGGGTTTTCTTGTTGACCAATACCCCTTTCTCTCCTTGGTTTTTGAGAAGTGAGTTTGAGCTCTAGTGATGTGGGCAATACCCCTCTCTCATTTAAGTTGAGAGGTGAGCCTACATTCTAGTTTCTTGGGAATCACCCTCCTCTCACCATGGATTTGAGAGGTGAGCTCTTGTATATGTGATGACCTAAGTTGAGGTTGATCCTTTTAGTTGCCCGATTTGTGATAGAGGTTGTGCAAAACCCCTCTCTCTTGGGTGTTGAGAGGTGAGCCGGTCTTCTTGATCATTTAGGGTTTGGTTCCCTTGTGCTTGAGGTTGAAGATGACCTTTTAGAGTTGTGCTTTGCACGTTATGACCTTGGAGTAGAGTTGCCCGATAGGTTCGTCTTGAGTTGTACCCTTGGCTGATATATCTAATTGAAGTTTGGTTGGTGCCTGTTAGGGTTCCCTTGGACAATACCTTTGTTGCTTGGGCGATACACCTTGTTGAGTGCTCTGCACGACACACCTTGTAGAGAGGTTGCCTGATACCATCTTGCCTTGAGATGGCCTTGGCCGATAGGCTTTGATAGCTTAGTGCCCGATATGGCTTTGGCCTATACCACCTTGTTTGGATGAGCTTTGGGCGTAATGGTATGGTGCCTGACATGATAACCCTAGGTGTTGGTCGATATGTTGTTGCATGGCCATGCACGATGCAACTCTTGGGTGTCATGAATGCCCTGGCCGATAGGGATGATCCTTGGATGATAGGAAGTTGGTTTCATGGTAGGGGCGCTTGGGTGATACCCCTTTGGCCGATATGGTCCATGTGAGGATTGGCCGATAGAGGAAACCCTAACCCTAACCCTAGCTTGTGTGCACGATACACCTTGCCTGACACCATGTGAGCTGGTGGGTTCTTGTTGAATGATAGGTGAAGTGATGGGGTTGGCCGAAATGGTGGTGAGCTTGCTTAGATTTGGGAAACCCTAGCCGATAATCCTTTGGTGAGGGTATGACCATACCCGATACATCTTTTGGTGAGGGTTGGCGATGCCCGCCATACCTATAGTGAGGGTTGCAGGAGCTTTGGTGAGGGTTCTGGTAACCCGAAATGTATATAGTTGATAGTTCTCGGTTAATAATGATAATACAAGTGATATGGTGTAATCACCTTGAATCCTGCAACTATGATAATGAGATAAGATGATAGGTTTTGAACCAAGAAGTTTGGAAGGATATGGTGTTGCTACACATGATAATGTGACACATGTATATGACCACAAGTATGGGGCATGATATATGCTTATGATTGATAATAAAACTATGATTTCTACAACTTATATGTAATATACTCATGGATGTT
Organism: Alisma plantago-aquatica; assembly: GCA_963693085.1. Taxonomy (NCBI): domain Eukaryota; kingdom Viridiplantae; phylum Streptophyta; class Magnoliopsida; order Alismatales; family Alismataceae; genus Alisma; species Alisma plantago-aquatica. The sequence continues at coordinate 645,261,695 of OY856414.1, read as the reverse complement.
GCTTTATACTTGATAGCATGATAATCTTGTTAATCCATGATGGCTTCAGTTATCTCTATGGATGTGTATACTAACCATGCATGTATTTTTATGTGGATTTATAGCCTGGTAAGAGCTATGAGATGTATGTGCTTGAGTAGCACCATGTGGTAATGAGATAACAAGTTGATAGGTTTGAGGACCTGATATAAGGCTGAGTGCCTAGTTGAGGTGTTATCCTATGATGATGAGATAAGGGATGCATTCCCAGAATGTTGATGCATGATTATGATGCCTTGAGAGGCAGTGGTTGATATAATGAGGGATTGAGGTCCCAGGACAGTATGATGATGGCAATAATGATGTAATTCTTTTTTTTTCTAGGAAAGGTAATGATATATTGAAAAAGCACATACAACAAGCGAAGACCTGCTAATGTGAAGTAACAGCATAGAGTTTGTAGAGGAAAGAAAATAAACTGAAAGTAGCTCGGGGGAGGCACCCCTTAAGACAAACCTCTTTTTAAATTAAAAAGTTTTTGCAAACTAGGAAATGAGACTAATAGTGCTGAGCTTGCAAGGGATGGAACGTCACTATGGTTGCTGCACCAGATTGACACCCGTCTCATCGTCCACCATGGCTTTTAGATCACAAAGGAAAGCTGCTTTCGATTCTGCTGCTTCAGAGTCACCTTCACCAGATTGCACTTGGGATACACCTGCTATTTTTCCTGCAGTTTGATAAGGATGTGAAGATCGGCATCGATATCATTAAGAATAGTCTTAGCCATTTTTTTCTTGTTATTGAACATCCTATTGTTTCTTTCCTTCCAAAGATTCCAGCAGATGGCTGAGAATAGATCATTACTTTTGTGTTGCCTGTAAAGCCGAGATGGAGGAATATGAATTGGAAAAATAGATTCCTGGAGATCAGGAAGACTATTTCGCAAGAAGTGTGAGATGATAATTTGAGAGAAAGGGCATTTGAAGAAGATGTGACTTGTCGAATCCTCATTTTGTTCACAAAGGACACATCTAAACGGTCCTTGGAAACCCTTTTTTTTATGATTTCTCCTGTAACAAGCTTATTGTGGAGGAGAAGCCATAAGAATGTTTTATATTTATGTGGCCATTTTTGTTTCCAAAGTTTAGATGAAGATGGGGTGATACCTCTGAAAGAAAGAAAATTGTAAGCACATTTCACCGAATATTCTTTACCCCATTTCCAATAGATGTTATTTGAAGTGTTTTCTTCTAAAGAGGTTGAGATATTACTGAGTTCATGTTGACTTAAAACAGAGAGGATACATCTTTTTAAGGAGTTTGATCTTTTGCCGGTGATAAGGGAGAGGGCTTTATCAATGTAATTCTATAAGGCTATGTTTATACTTTGGTTGCCTCAACAATTGGCTTAAAATATACTAATTAATTGTAGAAAAACATATCATATAGTTTGCCCTGGCCATATATACATCATCGTCAGTATCATGGTGATGGTGAAACGGGTTTATCCTACGGGATTTGCCTGGAGCGCATATTGTTGAATATGTGAGATTTTCCCCTAGCCTAAAATAGGAGGAATGTGAGTACCACTATGAATATATGGAGCATGGTGAATAGACCCATGGCTCAGGATATGTGATGATGAGCATGATGCGTTCATGGCTCGGATGTATGTACTAGCACATGTGTCAAGGTGAGCTAGAGATATGGGTAGCTTGCAGAGATGACCCTGAGGCTGAGGCCATATAAGCATTAGACTGCGGTCCTACTTTGGTTTTCATGAACTGACCACGAGGATGTGAGGTCATGGAGTCCGACTCTCCCATTGACCTTGAATGGCACCGGTGTTTGGGCTTCGCATCCAAAGGTTGGATTTGAGCAGGGACAGTTCACTTCCTCAGGGCATAATAAAATGTAATCCCACCGAATAGTATTCTTTCTTAGAGCAAAACACAGAGCATTGATTGAGTCCTTGCTTATATAACTGATCTAGTTATACCTTGCAGTTATGTGTACGATCCTTATATATATTTTGTGATAAGTTCTTATAAAGCTTATCTTGTCTATCATGTTCCATTAAGGAAATCTGGATATAGGCCTCATGAATATCTTGGTAAGAATGATGGGAATAATGGTCTTTCTCAGCATACTGCTCTTATTACACACTTTATCAGTTATCTACTTTTATTGCTTTAATCTTATGAGGTGTTATAGTTTCGGTGGGGAGTTATGTTTCTCGCTGGGACTGTGTGTCTCACCCCACTGGTTTACAACCTTTTTAGGTGATCTCTCTAGACGTGGTGGTGGTCGTGAGGTTGCGGCCGAGAAGCAAGAAGAGTAGTAGAAGGCTAGAGATGGACATGCTGCTGTTTTGGTGGTTTCGTAGTAGACTCCTAGAGTCATCCCTGTACTCTCAGGTCCTCAGAGGTGTTTGACAACGTTTCATGATGTCTAGCTGTTGTAATTTTATATAACCTGTTGTTGGCCGTACGTGTCCCGTTATGTATGTTTAAACAGGTGATGAACTTTGATGCTGACAGTACAGCTGGTTCCGATAAGCCGTAGGCATATATCAAAGGTTGTAATATTTTATAACATGTTTCTTTGTAGGATCTGGATGTAAAAGTTCTCTTTGTATGCTTTCCGCAATCAGTTTTAATTAACCCGTGTTTTTGGTAATATGTGGTTCCGCACGTTTTCGTGTGTCATCTCACTATCTGTGTGATGCTGGGGTGTCACATCCGACTAGGGACATAACAAGAATGCATATACTCTTGACATACGTATGATATCATCATTCAGGTCCTCAACCCAAAGACATACATCATTGAGTAATATCATTCTCTAGATATTTATTATGTTTATCATTATCTCATAACTAAATAATAGAATAAATTGGAAGATTGCCTTTATTATTAATCAAATCATTTACAAGATATGGCATTACAATCATCATATGATTGACTTTTTGGGCATACATACCAACAATATATGGCACACATCGAAGACATCTTAATCACAATACTCAATCATAATAATACATGGTTGTATCTTGTAGTACCTATACATATATGTAGTAGGAAATTGCACTCCTGTAACCATGACCAAGCTAGTTACACATCCAAACACCATCATCACGCTTGACTAAGTCCAACACCATCAATAACCATAGTGGCATCCATGCAACATCAACACAAAATTAGTAATAAAAAATCATCACTACTACAGAAATAGCATTCAGTGTCGCTTTTCTGGGCGTCGGTTTTTAAGGAACACGGACGCCTTATATTAAAGGCGTCGGTTATTTAGAAGAACCGACGTCTATATTCAAAGACCAGCCAAACACGGGTACCGCTTTGTATACAGCGTCGGTTGTTTATACAAAACCGACGCATTATTTCATCCAATTTTCGAGCGAAAAAAATAATGTCACTTTCGGCGTCGAGTCTGTAGTTAAAACACCGACGCTTATGTGCGATGGAAATTTGCGCGAAAAGTGTCCTTTTCCGCATCGGTCGTCCTTTAATAACCGACGCTGAATGTGGTTCCCGCCAAACATTTTCACGAAAATATCGTCCAAATGGACGTCGGATGTTGCGAACGACCGACGGTAAATATGTTTAGGCGTCGGTTGTTGTAAACAACCGACGCTATTGGGGAACTTCATAACCTTCGATCGCCCGACTCTTCCCCTCATTGCTACCCTATTTCCCTATTGCGGTGATTTCTCCGGCGATTTCTCTGCTGCTGGTACTAGTTTTTCTCCGGCGCTTCTCTCCGGTGCCCCATCTCCGGCGTCCCCTCTCCGGCGCCCCTCTCCGACGCGTTTCTTCTCTGGCACCCCTGCGCCGCCGCCACGCCTGACAACCGGCGCCCCTGCTCCAACCGCCTGCGCCGCCGCCACGCCTGACAACCGGCGCCGCCGCAACGCCTGGTGCCCACCTGCCTGCCACGCCTGAGAACCGGCGCCGCCGTACCCCCTTCTCCTTCTCCTCCGCCTGGCCGTTGCCTGCCTGCCGCCGCCTGGCCGCCTGCCTGCCTGCTGCGGCTGACGCTCCTGCTCGTCGGAGTCACTGCCGCTGGTTCTGGAGCTCGTCGGCCGCCACCCACGTACTCAACCAGCTCGACCTCACCCTACTCTTCTTGCCCAGGTACCTGCAGACCTACCCAGGCGCGAAATTGGTTCTTTATGTGCTGACCTAATCTGTTGCCTAATCTGTTTGCACGAAATTGGCTCCCTACTCTGCTTGCTTAATGTGCCTAATCTGCTTTAAGTGGTCCTAATATCATAACATGATAGTTTTATTATATGATTTGTGGCACTTTAGGGTGTATATACATGCAAATTATATAAGTGATAGATGTTGGATGTTTGTCAAGGTTTCTTGAAGATTGAATAAGTGATAGATGCTGGATGTTTATTTATTTCATCTATCCATGTTGCCTATAGTTTATAACATTGCATTGTGAATTATTGCATGTTTGAAACTATGAAATTCTTGATTTATTAGATGATATTCAAGAAAACCCTAGTTTGATGAGCATGTTGTTAATCATGTTAATTATGATTCTTCTATATATTCTGATGTCATTATATAATTATGTGATCCCAACATATTAAATTGAATTAGAATGATTTCATGAATTATAGGGTTTATATAAGAATGACAACACATGTATTTGTTGGCCTAGAAACCCGTCCAAGATTTACTCAGTAGGAGTAAATCTTGGATAGTCCCCAGTTTGGGACTGTTCTTGAACACCTAATCTCACTTAGGATGTAAGTGTATAATGTGTATTGGGTTTTCGAGAAAATTTCGGCAGCATTTCCCCGTTTGTTCTCTAAGTACATATGTACTTAGAGAACAATGGGGAAATGCTGCCGAAATTTTCTTGAAAACCAAATACACATTATACACTTACATCCTAAGTGAGATTAGGTGTTCAAGGATGGGATAGGTGGTACACATTTATTATATATAAGATTGACATCAAATGTGTTTGTTGGCCTAGAAACCCGTCCAAGATTGACTAATATATACTTGTTTCCTAATATATACTTGTTTAAAAGGTTAACTGATGTTATACAACTTTTTCTGAAAATATATAACATCGTTATATGTACTTACACTTTGTTAATACTAATATTGTGCAGTCTCTGTCTTCCCATAACAATGACTATGAATTGGGCCTCTATGTCAATGTTAACGTTCCCTATTGAAGACCAATTGGACATCATCCTAGATGATCGTTCCTTAAACCAATTGGTCATACCCAAACATTGACGTTTTCTAAAAGGAAGACACTACATGCCTGGTAAAGTGACCCTAACTTTTGGAAATTATTCACATGTAATCGAGGTTGAGTATGATTTGGCGGGAAATCTTGTATCAAAATCCGGTTGGCGTGATTGGATTGGAGAGCTGCATGTGGTCCGTTGGAATAGGCTTTTTCTCCGTCCAGTTGGCGATAATTCCATCAAAGTTTGGATAACCAACAACAACTGTGAGACCCCCGATCATCTTCTGCGGTATGAGCGCACGGCGTCGCATATCAGCTCAGACAAATCTGAATCTGAGGCCCCTATCAGTTCAGATTCGTCTAAATACAGTGAGGAGCTTCGTGACACAGCTTCATCATCAAAAAGAAGTTACTGATGCATGCGGGACCATGTTGGTGTAGTATTTAGGTTTCTATCTATCTAGACTTGTCTGTAGTAATAGTTTTTTTAATTATGCGCATGTTTAGGGGTACACCAACCCCTTTGTTTAGTTATTGTTATAACTAAAGTGTGTGTTCCCATGAATGGAACTGTAAGTTGCTACATGAATGCTTATAACTGAAGTGTGTGTTCCCATGAATGTTCCCATTTACATGATTACACTACTATTTTCTCATATTGTCTTGCCTCAAAAAAAATTCTTTTATTGTTTAGTCTATTTTAATACGACATACTTGCTTATATCTTTCTTAATGATGAACTGTAATACGACATACTTGCTTATATACTTGTTTCCTAATATATACTTGCTTTCCTAATATATACTTGCTTTCTCTGATCATAGAATGGATAGATCATGGATGTCCATTCGTAATTGTTGCACCCCAGAGTTTATATCTGGTCTTGATCAGTTTATTAGATTTGCCGAGGAACATAGGAAAAAACCTACAGATAGGTTCTACTGTCCATGTAGGCATTGCGGTAACAACTTGAAACTCAACACTGGTGAGGAAATCAAAAGTCATGTCATGTGCAACGGGATTGTACAAGGCTATACAGAATGGCACTGGCATGGAGAGATTTCAAAATCGAATCCAGTAGATGTCAATAGCAGTGCTTGGGTGGAAGAAGAAATTGCCTCCGATGACGTAAATGTGAACGAAACAGTTCCAGCAGACATTGTTGATGCGATGCTAGATAGTTGTAGGGTAGAGCACACCGATCCACCTCCTATCTTTACAAACATTGTGCATGATGCTGAGATACCGTTATACACAGGCTGTGCTAAGTTTACGAAGCTTAGCGCTGTGCTGAGATTGTATAAGTTGAAAGCTAACAATAGATGGAGCGACAAAAGCTTCACTGAATTGTTGACTTTGTTGAAAGAAATTCTTCCTGAAGGAAACGAGCTGCCAATCTCAACATACCAGGTAAAGAAAATGTTGTGCCCAATGGGAATGGAGGCCAAAAAGATACACGCATGCCCGAATGATTGTGTATTATTTCAAAAGGACTATGTAGATTTGAAAGATTGTCCAAAATGTGGTGCGTCACGATATAAATTGACGACTTCGGGGGAGTCCAAAACTGGTTCTCCTGCCAAGGTGTTGTGGTATCTACCTATAACATCACGGTTTCAACGCTTGTTTGCAAATCCGAAAGATGCGAAGAATTTGAGGTGGCATGCAGATGTTAAGAAAAATAATGATGGGATCCTACGACATGCGTCTGATTCCCCACAGTGGAAGAAGATTGATGTATTGTTCCCTGAATTTGGTGAAGAAGTCAGGAATCTAAGACTTGGGCTTTGTACAGACGGGATGAATCCGTACGGGACATTGAGCAGCCAACATAGCACTTGGCCAGTCATGCTTGTTATATACAATCTTCCTCCCTGGCTGTGTATGAAAAATAAGTACGTTATGTTGTCATTGTTGATATCGGGCCCTAAACAACCCGGAAATGATATCGATGTTTATCTTGAACCTTTGATTGATGACTTAAAGAAACTTTGGGCTGAAGGTGTGATGACCTATGATGCTTCTGCAAGAGAGACATTTCGTTTGCATGCTATGTTGTTTTGCACTATTAATGACTTTCTGGCATATGGGAATTTGTCTGGATATAGTGTCAAAGGAGCTAAAGCGTGTCCTATATGTGAAGAAAACACTGATTCAATAAGACTAAAATATGGCGGCAAGACTGTATATCTTGTTCATCGAAGGTTTCTTTCAAAATTCCATCCGTATCGTAGGAAGCGCAAAGCATTCAATGGATGGAATGATGAACGGAGTGCACCTAAACCTATACCAGGGGATGTTGTTTATGAAAGAGTAAAAGACATTGTCAATGAATTTGGTAAGAAATCACAATGTAGTATGGCCACACGGAGTGACAATTCTTCATTCAAAAAGAAGTCAATATTTTGGGATCTTCCTTATTGGAGTTCTTTGTCAGTCAGGCATTGTATCGATGTAATGCACGTTGAGAAAAATGTCTGTGATAGCATCATTGGTACTCTATTAAATATACCAGGTAAGACTAAAGATGGGATAAAATCCAGACTGGACCTACGTGAAATGGGAACAAGGTCAGAATTAACAGAATTACGTGAAATGGGTAATAAAAGAACATACTTACCTCCCGCTTGTTACACGTTGTCTAGAAAGGAGAAGAAAACTTTTTGTGAATGCTTGGTAAATGTTAAGGTGCCACATGGTTACTCATCCAACATCCGTAGATTGGTATCAATGAAAGATCTGAAGTTGATAGGTCTTAAATCTCATGATTGTCACACTCTAATGCAACAAATATTGCCCGTGGCAATTCGATCTATATTGCCGAAGCATGTAAGGTTTGCAATTACCAGACTTTGTTTCTTTTTCAACAGTCTATGCAGCAAAGTTATTGACCCTGATACTCTCGATAATTTGCAAAGAGAAGTGGTTGTTACCCTATGTCAGCTTGAGATGTATTTCCCTCCTTCGTTCTTTGATATCATGGTACATCTTGTTGTCCACTTGACTAGGGAAGTGAAAATCTTGGGACCGGTTTTCTTGCATTGGATGTATCCCTTTGAACGATACATGAGCGTTTTTAAAGGTGATGTTCGAAACCATTATCGTCCTGAAGGGAGTATTATTGAAGGTTATGTGGCGAGAGAGGTTATGGATTTCTGCAATGACTTTCTCAGTGGTAATGACACTCCTGATAATGACACGAATATTGAGGAGGGCAAAGGAATTTTGGGATCACGGGTGAAAGTAATCAGCCGTGAGCAGTTGGAACAAGCTCACTTGTATATTTTACATAATATGGACGAAGTGAGTGTTTATATCGAGGAACATACCAATTTCATAAAGAGACAACATCCTCGAGCAAGTTCAATGTGGCTTGCTAGAGAGCATAATAAGACTTTTACTAAGTGGTTTGAAGATAAAGTCTTACATCAACTATCTCAAACACCAAATGATATTACAGAAACTATCAAATGTCTCGCCTTTAAACCAAAACCGAATGTTATGTCTTATGAAGGGTTTGACATTAATGGATTCACATATTACACAAAGCGCCAAGATGATAAGAGTGTCGTCCAAAATAGTGGGGTCACTCTTCAAGCGTCAACTATGTACTTTGCAAGTGCAAAGGATAAGAGTCCACGTGAAGCTAAAATGTCATATTACGGTGTCATTGAAGACATTTGGGAGTTTGACTACATAGATTTCAATATTCCGCTCTTTAAATGTAATTGGGTTGATAACACCAAAGGAGTTATAGTGGATGAATTGGGTTTCACTTTGGTGAACTTTGAAATGATTGGCGAGAAGGCTGAACCATTCATATTGGCATCACAGGCAAAACAAATATTCTATATCGATGATCCTGCAAATGATAAATGGTCGGTTGTTCTTCATGGTAAAAGACAGTTCATTGAAGATCCTATAGATGAAGAAGAGTACTATGATAAGTATGATGACTCCAGTCCATTCTCAGTTGGGTTGCCAACTCCACAAAATATTGAAGCTAATGATGACTTATATGTGCGCGGAGATCACAATGAAGGATTGTTAATTGATAAAAGATCACAATTTTAGAGACATGTATGTTTATACAAATGGTAAATGTTTTCCTTTTTCTAGTTTATACAAATGCTAAATGTTTTCCTTTTTCTAGTTAATACAAATGCTAAATGTTTGCCTTTTTAATGACATTTTCAGATGCGCGGAGGCGGCTGCAAAAATGGTAAAATACAAACGTTTAGAGTAATGTTTGCTTTTTTAATACAAATGCTAATTTAGTGTGTTTATTTTTGTCAAATTTTAGGTTGATGATGCACATGTACCCACTGAAGCACTGGAGCAACTTGATGTGCGGAGAGGGACATTCCAACTCAAGATATCGTCTACCGTTTCCTCCTCCTCCGCAGTAATATCCTCATCTCTAAACGTTTCTCGTAGGATTCTGAACCCCTTCCTTCCCTCTACTGCATCGAAGCCATGCTGCAGTTGAACCCTTTCGCCGAGCCCTACCCGGCCAAGTAGGCGTCGCCTGAAGCACCACTGTCGTCGTCGTCTCCACCTCCATCGCAACTTGCTGTGCTAGTCCTGGCAGTTTATCACCCCACATGCCTTCCTCCCTAGTTCCTGCCGCTAGACGACCACACAATGGATCCAAGAGGATATGCAGGAGTTTGCCAAAGACTATAAGCTGAGTATACTCATCCTATAGTCTGTGGCGAACGCCTGCATATCCTCTTGGATTCCATTGTGTGGTCGTCTAGCGGCAGGAACTGGTGAGGAAAGCATGTGGGGTGATAAACTGCCAGGACTAGCACAGCAAGTTGCGATGGAGGTGGAGACGACGACGACGGTGGTACTTCAGGCGACGTCTGTTTGGCCGGGTAGGGCTCGGTGAAAGGGTTCAACTGTGGCATGGCTTCGATGTAGTAGAGGGAAGGAGGGGTTCAGAATCCTACGAGAAACGTTCAGAGATAAGGATATTGCTGCGGAGGAGGCAACGGAAGATGATATCTCGAGTTGGAATGTCCCTCTCCGCACAGGAGTCTGTGAGGGAGATACTGGAGGAGAGTTCTATACCATACACAGGCGAAGAAAGACATCGATACCATACATGAGGTATTATATATAGTCTCATTAGTTAGTATAAAATATATCAATCTTATTTTTATATTATTACTTATATACATCATTCTCTTTGCAGGTGTTTAAAACTGACCACACTATAGGCAAACACTTAAAAAATGTACATGCTCCATATACGAGGGAAGCATTAGATGAAGTAAGAGAAGAATGGGCAATAGTTGTACAAACAGTGGCAACTGTAAGATATAATTGGGATGTTGATAGTGATGATGAATGATACTTTGTAAATGAATGTTTGTGAATGTTAAAACATGTATTTGAATGATTCTATATGTGTGAACGTGACAATTGAATTGATGTCTGAATGTATCTACTTGTGTGAATCTTTTTATGTTAATTTTGCAGGTTTGTGGCCTGTTTGTAGGCTGATATCAATGGATGTCATAAACCTGCAGTTCAGAAAACTGAACTGCAGGTTCTCATCCTGCTGACCAGCCACAGCAGGCCTGCAAACAGATTTATAAAAAAATATATATATATAGGTGTCGGTTATTTACCGATAACCGTCAGTACAGACTTACAGCGTTGGTTTTTTGTTGAACACCGACGCCAAAAGTGTTCACGCTACAGGAAATGGGAGTCATCTAGGACACTTTTCTACGTCGGTTGTTTAGTATATAACCGACGCAGAAAGCATCCTAGATGACGCCGTTTTCTGTGGCGCGAACCCTTTTGGCGTCGGTGTTTTATAATAAACCGACGCCTTTATGTTAAATAGGCGTCGGTTTTTTAATCGACGCTGAAGTGTCCAACCTTTTAGCGGCGCCCACATAGGCGTCGTTCAGAAACCGACGCCAAAGGGGGTTAAACAACCGACACTAAAAGGCACTTCTGTAGTAGTGCATGTACAAGTAAAACGTAGGCACAGCATACTCGCCCTTAGTAGAGAAGTCTTCACTGCAATGAAAACTAATTTTTCACCATCATAGACAACAAGTGAGCTAATAGTGACCAGTTGGAGTAGCAATGGGTAGAGAAGTATACCCATGTATATGTATGCATGGAGCAGCATAGCAACAAAACTATTTCTCATGAAGGCAAGCCCCACAAGAATGTATTGCAAGGATTAATTAAAGTAAAGAGTTAGAATAGAAAACCAAGGGAGAAAAGCAACACATGTAGCTTAAGTCAAGTAGTTACGGCTTTCCACAACATGATATAAGTTACTATATGAGGAAAAAGGGGAGAATGAAGTCTACCAAAGTAGACTGGCTGGTAAGAGCTTCGTAAGTCCCAATGAAGGAGCCAAGTTTAAATCACATTGAAAGGCTCCCTACGAATGTCATTTCATGTTGATTGGGCATGGGAGGGGAGTGACTAGACCACACCCTCTTAGGAATCAAGAATTTACCATGTCGGGGTGGGTCCAGTAGTGGCCTGACTGGGTATAAGTTCTCTCATAAATTTTAAAAAAAGGGAGAAAGAAGATGGGGATATATGTACCTAGGGAGAAACTTTGCTAAAAGGAGGCAAAAGAGCTAGTTGTTGGTGATGACAGTGTTGCGGGCAAGCAAGTATAGTGTGTGGTCGTTACCGTAGGCACCCAAATCCATCATAGTGCATCCATAGGCAGAGAGTGACCATTTTTTCGCACAAAGCAAAACGAATGAGAAACAATATATAGAGAGGACATAAGGAGTTGTGTGGGTCGTTATTGAGTTATTTTTTCACAAATAATCACAAATATGCCAATTGGATTAGTGTTGAATCTCTAATCCAGGACATGAGATGTGCATAATCAATTTTTCTTAACCTCAAATTAGACTTGATTGAGGTTCCACCCAGCCTTCTTGGCTCTCAATCTTGACCGATTATTGTTTAAAATAGAGGCTTAGAGTTTGAATTCAAAATTTTAGGGCCTAACTGACATGAGTAGTAGTGGATCTGGAAAATCACCATAGCGGTTGGGCTGAGTTAAATGATTCTTCACCAATATGATTTTGTTGTTGTTGTAAGAAGTAGTGAATCAAATACATATAGAATATATTAAACTGGTACTTACTAAAAATTATGTGCAAGCTAACTAGTTTATTTTCATATGGTATTCTAAGTAAAACAAACATCTAGTAACAAAATAAATAAAACATAACACTATCTACAATAAAAATATTGAATTATATGAAATTTAACATATCATAACATTGCAAAACATACTTGATTATTTACATTTTTTTTCATATTTTCAACCAATGTCTAAGTAAAACTACAAAAAAGAAAAGAAAAACAAGATAGCGAGACTGTTTGTACATAATGTCAACGATAGTTGTTTTTTCTTCCAACAATCATCACAAAAAATGTAACAACAACAAACAATATAAGATAATTTAAAGAGAATAAAACTTAGAATACACCAGAGCCCTATTGATCACTTCTCGCATCTCGCGTCTGGAGATAGCAGGGGCGACTAGGGCCGGCGCTCCTATGCACGGCGGCTGGCTTGGGGGAGGGGTTCCGGCTGCCGGTGTGCACCGACCTGGTCCCCCCGGGCTCTCTCTTTGCTTGGGTAGGGCGGATCCAATACCTGGTGGTCAGTTGTGGCGGGATCGACTTCCTCCTCTTCTACTCCGAGCGGCGCCGGCTTCTAGACCCTAGGGTCTAGTTCTCGACGGTACTCACGGTGGGGGTGGTGGCTGCGGCGCAAGGGGCACAGAGGCACACCTCGACTCCCCTCTTTACTGCTGCGATCGCATTCTGCCACAGGTTGCCAGCTTTTTGAGACCATGTAACCCAAGTTTCCGCTTCCTTCCTTTGTGTGTTTATCAGTCTACGTTGTTTCCCTTTTTTGTTCTGTCTTGGCTTGTTTAGCCAGTGGCTTTTGGCAGTTTTATCTGCCAGTTTTGTCGTCGCTAGTCAGTGTTTATCTTTCGTGCTTTGCTACGACCTCTCTTCGGGAGAGTGATGAGATATCTTGCTACGGCTAGATCTCATCTTTGCTTTAGATTGATCTTATTACTCAGTTGTATGGCTTCGTTTGAGTTGATATACGAGCAGAATATCGTCCTGTTCCAGCCCCTCTACCACTACTCAACACTCAGGTTGAAGGAATTCTTCAGGAAAAGCTGCTTAAGACAGCCTCAAGGAAGAAGAATCAATTCAGAAGTGTCTTTCTCTTATTCTAATATGAGTTGTAGTGGCCTTGGGTTACTAAATGTGATGTTTGTATGTTCTGTCTGTATGTTTCTTCCCAATTGTAGATGTCGTACGGCTAACAAGTAATGAATCAATCCATTTGCTCTAAAAAATAAGATAATTTAAAAAATCTTGTTTTAATTGTTATAATAAACAATATAGGATAAATTTACTTATCAATTCAAAAAATAATGCCATGTGACTCTTAGTTTTTTGTTTTTGATAAAAAGTTATGTTTGTAGGGAATTGAACTGAGGTGAATATTATGGATTGAGAAGAACACACCAACTACAATACCAATTTACTTAGAGTAACACTACCCACAGTCACTTACATACCAACTGACTCACCCAATTCCTTGGTAGTCTGTGAGAAGCCTGCACCCAACCATTGTCCCTACCCTAGTTATTTTCTATAGACACAAACTAATTAGGTGTAGAAGCTGAAAAGTCTTTCTCTCCCCCAAATTTCACCTAATTCCTACTATCTCTAGAAACTCCTCTCTCCTCACAACTATTCCACCCCACTAGCACTTTTGTGCTAGTATATTACCTCTGACTACATCTTCCTCAACCGAGCCCCTCTCTATCACCGACTTACAACACCAAAGATCAGGCATGCCGCTCTATTTTCAAACCCTCTGGCCGATCGTGTCAGAGGGAACATAAGCTAAGATCCATTCTATAAGTTAGGATCCCTTCCAGAGCAACACAGTCCCTAAATTCTCTTCTATTATGCTCAAGTAATTATGGGTTTCTTCAACCTGCACTATATGACTCCCCCCCAAACACGGCTAAAAATCATGCATTCGTCTTTCCTCCAAATCTTATACAATATATGCTTTCTCCCAGAACTTGCACAATACATTCTCCAAAAGCACTACTCTAGATATAGGTTAGTATTTTATAAGATTTATGCAAGTATTGTACTTTTATTCTGTCCAACAAAATTTCATAATCTAATACAATACATATTCAAATTTTCCATAGTGTAGAGTCATATTTTTTGTGTTGCTGATGTATTAAAAATATTTAATTTTTAGGTACAACATAGTTCATCAATTCCTTCTGAGTAAATAGAAGATTCATAAATGATCTAGCTTCTGCAACAAAATTGTTCACAAACTAGTAGGACAAATACATGTAATATATGGATGTTAGTATTTATGTCTAGTACAATGCATATTTGTAAGGCCCCTAACCTATCTTAGTGCTTGTTTGTGCTTGATTTGCTTAATAATATGCTTAAAACTTAATCTAATCTCTTGGGATGCCTTAATAACATGTGGTATATCTGTGTTTTCAGTTTGGTCCAGTTTGGTTGATGTTAGAGCCATGTTTGCTTGTTTTAAACTAAGTTGCAATTTTCCCATGATGAGGGGTTATGTTGCAATTTGTCACATGTAGGTTGTTCTCCTTGTTCCTTATCATCATGAAAGAGAAGATTCTATGGGGCACCTTGTTGAATCATGGATGATGAGGTGGCATCATGTGTATGTTTTAGGGTTTTCATGGTTATGCATGAGTTTCATGGATGATGGTAGAAACCATGTGTGTGTTCCTTGAGTGTCAACTAGTGTAGCAACCTTGTGTTGAGTCTTGAGTAGTTCTTCGACCGCTACACCATGTCTTGGATGGTTTTCTTTGACCTAGTGCCTTAGGCATGTGTTTTGGTTGCTAGGGTTTTGCATTGATGAGGTGTTGCGACTGCAACACTTTTGGTTTTCTTTTGTTGTAATCGATTCAAGGGTATTGGGATGTGTTGCAACCGCTACCAAGTGTGTGCTTCGACCATGTTGAGTTTGAGATCCAAGTTGTCACTACACCACTTTGGTTGTATCACCCCTTGTTGCATGCATGTTTTAAGTGATTGCATAGCCGATCCTTGGTGGGACAAGTGTCTTTTTGGTGCCCTAACATCTTGACACCACATATGTTCACCTCCCTTGTACCCCATGTGTATATAAGCTATCTCCTCAACATGCAAGCAATCCTCTTAGCTCTCTCCTTTTCCTCATTCTAGCTTGGCCAACCTTGGAGCTTGGTGGAGCTTGAGACTATTGATCTTGGTGCTTTGGTGTCCGATCACCCTCGCATGTGGTGATATTGGGCTTGATCATCTCCTAGGTGGTGGTTCTTGGTGATCTTCTTTCTTGGTATGATGTTTTGAACCCTTAATATTCTTTTCTTATTTTTGCACCCTACCTCTCTCTTCTTAGTCGTGAGGCTATGGTGCAACCATGGAGGCTTTTCCTTGAGGACCTTCTCTTCACAAAGGTCGGAGACTGTGGTTTGACCATGGTGGTACCTATGTGAGAAGAATCTCTCTTATTTCTTATTCTTGTTTGGCCTAGGGTTTTTACCCTCTTTTCTTGAGCTATCATTTGACCATGGTGTTCTTCTTTTTTGAGATGACCTTATAGCCGTGGAGTTGATCTCTATTAGAGCTTCCTTCTCTCTCATTGAAGCTTGTGTCTTTGGATCTTGATTCTCTACATAAGGCAGGTTATATAACTTTCTCCTCATCTATTTTTGCACCATATTCTTGCCTACATGTTGTTGGTCACACATCTAAAACGTAATAATAAGATGTTTGATGATGTGATAATTATCTAGGGTTTATAACTTTGTAGCATTCTTATATAGATTGATCTCTTTCCTAAACCCTAATTTCATGCACTCGATTTCTAACTTATGTTGAGGTGAAGTTGTTACATGCATCATGATCCTTGGTTTTATCACTATACTATGGTTCGGCCATCATGTTTTACTTATGGTTTTGGATCAATTTCACATGTGTTTAGGTTCAATTACCTCTCTCCTAATACGGTTTTCCTTGTTGATCTTAATGGCGATCATTTTTAGGATTTGATTTTTATGCATCTATGAGTTTGAGCATGGTGACACTTGGACTTCTTGGTGTTCTACACATGTTTCAGTCGATGTATGCTTCCCTTGATGTTTTTGGCTGAGACACATATGTGCTCATATGTTTGGTCGCTACCTAAGTTGTTGTCACGGTCGCCACATGTGTTGATGGGTTGGGTCACTACATGGATAACCCTAATCACCCTTGGCTATTACACCTTCTGTCCTTGGTTGTTGTGACACCTTGAGCTTGTTTCAGTCGATACTCTTTGATTTTGGCAGATGGTCGCTATGGTTGGTCACTTATTGCGGTCGAACCATGTGAATCTTATGTAGCGGTCGCTACACTTATGCTACTATTCACAACACTTTCTTTGTCTTTGGTTGGTCACTTCTCCTTGTGTTGGTTTCGGTCGCAACATGGGATTTGGGTGGATTTTGGTGAAGGCAAGTATGATGATGTGTAGTGGTCGCTACCCTGACCTATGCTGACGGTCGGTACCTATGGGTGGCACCTTTGCTAACAACCACTACACCTAATGTTGTGGTTGCAACAAGGTGTTAGCCACCTATGGTCGCTACACTTGTCTTCTTGTATGGTCAAAGTATATTGCTAATTAAATGTTTGGCTAATCATATTGATAATAATGATGATCAACCCTACTCCAAGAAAGTGGGATATGGCGTATCTAGGGTTTGGTGGTTGAATGATAATGTGAAACCCTAATCGGCTATGTGTGTGAAACCCTAACCCTAATTTTAGGGTATGCAGTACTTGTTGAGTTGCTTGGATGAGTAACATGTGATTATATTTTCACTCTCCTACTTGTCTAATCCTAACCTTAGAGGTCAAATGAATGTCATAGTTGTAACATACCAGAACTAGAACCCTACCCTAGTAGTTTTACCCTTTTGACTTAGCCAAACAATGATAAGCTAATACATGTAATTAAGCCAATAATGGAACATAAAATGTGAAACCTCAAGTATATAAGGGAATGCATAATACTTTGTGCTTAATAATGACTCATTTGGATGACAATAAGAAATTAAAGAACTTAATTGGATAAATAATGAGCTAATGGTCCACTAATGGACCATATGAAATATCTCATAAAAATCAGTTCCAAAGATAAAATCTGAGATTAAATTCGTGTTCCTCGGGTCCCAATTACCTTGGGAGTCAAGTTTCACATTATTCACATAATAATAATTCTTTTAATTCTATTTGGAGAGAGAAGATCTAAGTTTTACCCAAAATATCAAATAAAATAATAAATGACTCCAAAAGAGTAAAATAATATTGGATTTGTAATCTATATAATAAATATAGCCTTTGGGTGAATTTTCATCCAATTTGGAGAAAGTTTGCTTAAAAGGTGAAATCATGAGAGAGAAAGTGTGTAGAACCTTTAAAATATTAAATAAATGCTCAAACAACTCCAACATGTAAAATTGATGGAAATTTTGTATCCAACACATTAAATATGACTTGTGGGTCAAGTTTTATCAATTTTGGTTAATCCTAAAGCCATTAATGAAGGAGGAAAGAGAAAATAAGATTTGATTTATTTAATACATTAAAAGATTTCAAATGACAAATCTAATTTTATATTTGGAATCTGCATGCTTTAATTACCCTCTGTGCAAAATTTTACCTAATTTTTAGTTTGTTTGCACCCTTTTTGGAGGAGAGAGAAAATAAGGAACTAATGTCATCACACTTTAGTTAAATATGTGTTAATATCAAGTTTAATATGCCATGCGGCTTTATCTTCGCGTGTTGATCTGGACCATTGATTCTCTAATTGGATGGTTCTAAGCTTGTCTTCAACCCCAAGTCAGGCTACTACAGTAACCCGTCAGCTCTAATATAATCGGTCGACGATTTCTCTCTCTCCTTTCCACTGATTTCTCTGATTCTTGTTCCATTGTGATCGGGAGATCATCCCACACCTTTTAACCCCTCCTTTCCCTACCTTTCTCCTTCTCAAATGGAAAACCTCAAAAACTCAACTCATGGCCTCTGTTGCCTTCTTCCGCTCCACTCTTCCTCCTATAAATACACGATCACCTGAACCATCTTGGACCCCAACCTAATCCTTTTCTAGCCCCAATTGATCCAAAATCCCTGCCTTTACCCCCGATCTTCTCCAAATTCTTCCTTTTGGTCCGACGTATGGAGCTTGGTACTGGACCCTTCTGCCATCAATTCCTTGCGTGAGCACCATCTGTTAACCGTCCCAAATCTTTTGTGACCTTCTTCTCGCCTCATTTTCATCGGTTTGGTCTCCCCTACTCTAGGAGTAGTCATCATTGTCGACGCTTGGACTAGGGGTCTCCATCAACTTTTTGAGCAAGGTAAGCTTTCCTTTAATTTCATTGTCTTCGTGCGGTGCTTTGTGTTTTGTTTTTGCTCGATTTTGGATTCATTTTCCCTGTTTTTGGTTTTTGGCTGTTCAAGCTTAATGGCTTGGTGTTTCGTCTCCATTTGTCATTGTGGCTTTGCCCTACCTTAGCCCTTGACCTCGCTGACTCCTCTTGATGTTCCTGGTCACGTGGGGTGGGGGGACAACTTGTATCTCTTCTCCCTCACCGCAAGCTCCAGGCGCTAGCCATAGAGTGTGAGTATCGATTCTGGGGGAAGAATCATGTCGAAGCTTTGACCTTTTTGCCCTCCTATTTTCCTCTTTCATTTTGGTTTTCTTCTGAGGACATTTCCATAATTTCACATTTGTTTTTCCTTTTTCTCCTCTTGCGCCCAACTTTTTTTAGTGGGTTGAGTGGCTGGTCAAGTTGTCCGGTCCTGATTGGGCCAACTAAGAGTCGTGACCCTCTCTTTCTCTCTCTCTCTCTCTCTCTCTCTCTCTCTCTCTCTCTCTTTTGCGAGTCTGCCTCTTACGTGTAATTTCCTAATTGGCCCATGCTTAAAAATTGATAACTAATTAATGGATGATCAGGAAAATATGGAAAAATATTGGTTGGAATAAGAAAAATAAGATCTAAATAATGGTATAAGTTTTGATAACTAAATCCAATTATTTATAACATGTGTTATTCATATATGTAATTAAATAGGAATTATCTTGCAAAATTCATAACTGATAATTTATAAGTCAAAAAAATATAATAAATAATGTTTTGGACTCCTAATGACGTATACTAAGATGTGGTATGGTTTTGGAAATTTAATTCATCAATAATAAAAAAGGTGGTTTTTAGGGTTTGAATAATGAATATGAAATTGATACAAAATCTACTTATATGTTTTATAGGGCTTTGGAATCCTAGTTTTTGAACCTAGATCTGACTTTGGACCTTTGGACTCTAAAGTTGAGGTATGTCGTATCCCCTATTCCTCTATGTTGAGAAATTAACCTATCTTATCTTTCTTTGGCTTTAGCCTACACATATGTCTATTCTCTTGATAACATGGTTCATATGAACTATCTTGTTGGTTGTGGACTTAGATATTCTCTTGATATCTATTCTGTGCCTTGGTGCATGTTGGTCTCTTATATTGATATGTGCCCACTTTGAAGTGGATGTTTATATGTTTTTGTTGTCAATTATGTGATGGCAACATTAAATTATTTTGACCATACTTGTTTACTTGCATGTACATTTTACATGCTATGTGATTCAGTAGCACTAGAGTAGTGTAAATTGCTTTGGTTTTGGGGCATTAATCCCCTATTGTTTATTAAGGAGGGTGGAAGTATACCACTTCTCTGTAATCGAGTGTCATAGTAATCCATACTCGATTTTATAAATATTCAGAGATTGGTAGTATTCCTTTCTCTATCAGGTTTTAAGTTTATACTTGGCCGCCTTTGTGTTTATATTATTCTAGGGCTATGCTTATCTCACATGCATGTAGGTTATTGATGTTGATTGTAGGGTGTGTTCCCTACTCTCTCTATGTGCCAGTATTGCACACACTTTATTGTTGTTTGATATGGAAAGTATCTTCTTTTATTATGTGATGATGATTCTTATCTTTTATGCCCTTGTGGGTAGTCCCTACCTCTTTCATGGGAAGCTTGTATATTTGATGTCCTTATTACTTAAATTGCTCAAAGTTTTCTTTAGTATACACATACCAACTTTTGCTGATGTTTCTCTTTCTTCTATTCTTTTGTGGGGTACGCTTCCAACCCCAAGTTAGATCAATGAGAGGTGAACTTTGGCAGCAACCTTTTAACTGAGCTTTTGGGCGACTTGAAGAGGTGGTTACCCTCAACTTGATCTTTTACTTATATGTTTAGTTTTCCTTTTGGACACCCATGTGTGGTGAAGTGATGTATTATGTTATCAAGATTTGTAAATTGTTAGATAATAATCTTTTCCACTACTACTCATTGTGTAATGATACATACATGTTTGAATGAATTGGTCTCCATCCCTTTGGAGAAAAAATTTATGTGGTGTTTGGTTCAAGGGATGTTGTCTTCTTATTTCTAATAGGGAGTGTCTCCCCTATGGGATCCCACTTCTTACAACATGGTATTAGAGCCACTAGCAGTCGGTTATCTAACTATTTCAAACTGGTCTCCCATAGGATGTTTACCTTTATCTTAGGTTGATTATACCTAGTGTCATTGCCTTGTGCTGGAAAAACCTTAATGGTGGGAGATAACTCAATGGTGGACAACCAGTACGGTTACGAGACACCCGAAAACCTTAGGTTTGGTTAGGGGGCCTCAGCTTCTGCTGGTTCGGGTGTAGTCATCACTCCAGAGAAAGAGTTGGCTATGTATCGACAACTCTTTGCTACTTCCATGGCAAGAAAGATGAAAGATACATCTATACCTAAAAATCCTAAGGAGTTCTCGATCATGGAGTTCATGAAGATGCAACCACCTTCCTTCAAGGGTGAAGGTGAGATAGAGATGGTTGACAAAGCTAATGATTGGGTGGTATCCATTGAGAGGACTTTTGATGGTATGGCTTGTCCCCACACCAGAAGGTTAGGTTTGCTTCATATGTTTTAGATGGACTTGTAAGTGTCTGGTGCAATGGGATTGTAAGGACCAGAGATATCTCAACCATGTCTTGGGTGGAGTTTTTGGCTCTCTTCTATGGGAAGTATATCTGCATTGATGCCTTAAAGAAGAAAGAAGCAGAGTTTTATAGCTTGAAGCAAGGTTCTTTATCTATTTCTACTTTTGTGTAAAAGTTTCTACTGCTGGAACATTATGCAGTTGGTTTGAGTGAGGAATGTAGGGCTGACCTGTTCCTTCAGGGACTCAACTACAATGTGGGTCGTGCTCTTATCCCACAATTGCCTTTGACCTTTCAGCATATGGTTGATAAAGCTTTGGCTGTGGAGTCTTACCCAAGGTTTCAACCTAGGGAGTTTGATAAGAAGAGGAAGACCTCTGGCGATAAAAAGAAAAGAGATAGTTGTGCTAAGTGCAATAGAACCCATCCTCCAGGGAAGTGCCCTCATGTTAGAAATCAAGGCGCACCAGTGGTATGTCACTATTGCAATGAACCCAGACACATCTGACCTGATTTCCCTAAGTGTCGTAATGGTCAAGTCCCAGTGCAACAACAACAAGTACCTCCTTAGAAATAGGGCAACAATAATGGTAACAATAATAGAGGAAGACCCGTGGAAAGAAGAGCTGGAAGAGTTTTTGCTTTCGACGGTGAAGAAGTTAATGATGATGACCAAGAGCAAGTTAATCCATAGTACCTTAGATTGGTCTTTACAAGTTATGTTTCCTTTTTGCATGTTGCTTATGTAGTTGGATGTAAGAAGTATAGTTGAACCTTTTGTATCTGAAGTTTAGTTTGATATAATAAGATGAACCCTTTTAAGGGGTTGTGGATAAGTTTGCTTATGGATGTTTGATTTTGAGGACGAAATCCCTTAGGGGTGGTGTGCTTTAACATACCAGAACTAGAACCCTACCCTAGTAGTATTACCTTTTTGACTTAGCCAAACAAAGATAAGCTAATACATGTAATTAAGCCAATAATGGAACATAAAATGTGACATCTCAAATATATAAGGGAATACATAATACTTTGTTCTTAATAATGACTCATTTTGATGACAATAAGAAATTAAAGAACTTAATTGGATAAATAATGAGCTAATGGGCCACTAATCGGCCATATGACATATCTCATAAAAATAAGTCCCAAAAATAAAATCTAAGTTTACATTCGTGTTCCTTGGGTCCCAGTTACCTTGGGAGTCAAGTTTCACATTATTCACATAATAATAATTCTTTTAATTCTTTTTGGAGAGAGAAGATCTATGTTTTACCCAAAATATCAAATAAAATAATAAATGACTCCAAAAGAGGAAAATAATATTAGATTTGTAATCTACATAATAAATAAAGCATTTGGGTCAATTTTCATCCAATTTGGAGAAAGTTTGCTTAAAAGGTGAAATCAGGAGAGAGAAAGTGTGTAGAACCTTTAAAATATTAAATAGATGCTCAAACAGCTCCAACATGTAAAATTTATGGAAAATTCATTTCCAACACATTAAATATAACTTGTGGGTCAAGTTTCATCAAATTTGGTTAATCCTAAAGCCATTAATGAAGGAGGAAAGAGAAAATGGGATTTGATTTATTTAACACATTAAAAGTTTTCAAAAGGCAAATTTAATTTTATATTCAAAATCCACATGCTTTAATTATCCTCTGTGCAAAATTTTACCTAATTTGGAGTTTGTTTGTACCCTTTTTGGCAGAGAGAGAAAACAAGGAATTAATGTCATCACTCTTTAGTCAAATGTGTTTTAATATCAAGTTTAATTTGTCATGCGGCTTTATCTTCGCACATTAATCTGGACCATTGATTCTTTGATCAGACATCTCTAATCTTGTCTTCATCCCCAAGTCGGATTGCTACAGTAACCCCGCCGGCTCTAATATAATCAGTCGACGATTTCTCTCTCTCCTTTCCACCGATTTCTCTAATTCTTGTTTCATTGTGATCGGGAGATCATCCCACACCTTTTAACCCCTACTTTCCCTACCTTTCTCCTTCCCAAACAGGAAACCCCAAAAACTCAACTCACGACCTATGTTGCCTTCTTTCGATCCACTCTTCCTCCTATAAATACACGATCACCTGAGGCATCTTGGACCCCAACCTAACCCTTTTCTAGCCCTAATTGATATGAAATCCCTGCCTTTACCCTCGACCTTCTCCAACTTCTTCTTTTTGGTCTGGTCTCTAGAGCTTGGTACCGGACCCTTCCATCGTCAATTCCTTGTGCGAGCACCATCTGCTGACCGTCCTGAATCTTGTGGTGACCTTCTTCTCGCCTCGTTTTCATCGTTTTGGTCTCCCCTACTCTGGGAGTAGTCATCATTGTCGGTGCTTGGACTAGGGGTCTCCAATAGATTCTTAAGCAAGGTAAGCTTTTCTTTGAGTTTGTCATCTTTGTGCGGTGCTTTTCGCTTTATTTTTGCTCGATTTTGGATTCGTTTTCCCTATTTTTGGATTTTGGCTGTTCAAGCTCGGTGGCTTGGTGTTTCATCTCTGTTTATCACTGTGGCTTCGCCCTACCTTGCCGCTTGACCTCACAGACTCCTCTTGATGTTCCTGGTCACATGGGGTGGGGGAACAACATGTATCTCTTCTCTTTCACCACAAGCTCTAGGTGCTAGCCATGGAGTGCGAGTATCGATTCTGGGGGAAGAATCCGGTCAAAGCTTTGACCTTTGTGCCCTCTTTTTTTCCTCTTTCATTTTGGTTTCCTTCTGAGGACATTTTTGTAATTTTTGCATTTGTTTTTCCCTTTTCTCCTCTTGCTGTTATATCCTCAATTTTTAGTAAAATTGAATGAGGTAATTATAACGCATGAGTTGAAAAATAATCATCCTCTTTGATATTATTGAAAAATAACAAAGTCACTTGGTGGCATGTGTGTAACTCAGGGCCCATTTAAAGGCCCATAAAACTGTTTTCTTTGCAAATAGATTCTTGTGGCACAACTTAAGAAAATAAGATATTTCGGGCATAAATAACGAACGTTGACTTTGTTAGATAATTGGTTTAAAAGATATATCTGAAAGAGAAAAGAATTGTCTAGCCATAAAGTGGTTTTGTAGCAGATTTATGGTATCACAATCCATATACCTTTCATTGATGTCTTTTGATTTACCAAAAGCATTATCTTTCGGAAAGGACTTCGTCAAGCCTGAGATCCCATGAAAAGAAATGGGTGATGAGTTTTGAAAACCCTATGATGATAGTTGTCATAAGTGGGATTGCTTGATCATGATTAGTTAAGATGTACGAGCCACGTCTAATATCACCGCCTCTCATAAAAAGGAACTTTCCATGTTGATCTCGCTCTCTCTTCCTTTCTAGAAACTTCACAGGACATCACTTCTACAACTGTAAGAAGGGTTGTATTCTTTCCCTCTCTAAGTCATCCCTTGCCCGTAACCCTAGAATTCCAGCATGAATCCTATATAAGGGAGGAGTCGTGAAATACCATCATCACCTGGGTCAACACGATGCCAACTCGAGTGCAGGCACCCCTCCATCAGCGTGGGGGTATCAAGGAGGATGACAAAGTATGGATGCCATGATCTGGAGTAGGCCGACGACTAGTGGTATACATGACTGGTGGCTCGGATGTCGACCATCTTGGGTCCATATCACCTGCAAGTTAGCAGGAGCGAGTCAGCGAAGCAAGTGTCTTCTTGGTTGGAAGCTTCATCCGGAGGATAGAAGAGGATGCAACTTAGGAGGGAGTTGAAGCATGGAGTTCCCTGGTTTTTGGCCGCTGCTGACTGCCACAGGGTCTGGCCGCGTCTGTTGAGGGTAGGCGTTGGATTCCCAAAAAACCAATGCCAACCAGGCTACTGGGACGATAACGTTGCAACACGGATACAAGCTGACGTCCAGGAAGGATGTGCACCCTACGTACAGCTGAGAAGGGGATGAAGGCATGCCGTGAGGCACTGCAGCACTGAGGAGGGGTGTGAGCCTCGGAGGTCTTTTCCGTTAGCCACCCTAAGATGACCACCAAAGGTATAGAGGTGCATGCATTAGGGCAGCGCTCTCCTTCCATCGTGAATGCCACAACCTATTTCTGGCAAGGTCGGGAGGAGGAGATAACTAGAGCGCGTGGATGTTAGGCAA
This sequence comes from Alisma plantago-aquatica, assembly GCA_963693085.1. Classification (NCBI taxonomy): domain Eukaryota; kingdom Viridiplantae; phylum Streptophyta; class Magnoliopsida; order Alismatales; family Alismataceae; genus Alisma; species Alisma plantago-aquatica. The sequence continues at coordinate 645,236,206 of OY856414.1, read as the reverse complement.
TGCTGCGTGTAGGCTAAACCTTCGGGAGGACTGTGAAGAGTCCGGGAGAGTCTGCCACCGGCGACCTGGGTGCCAATCACGGAGGCCTGAGCACCGGCTGCATAGGGTCCTCGCCGTCGGGGTACTGGTGGTAGAAGATGAGCTCTGGGAGGAAGGAAGATGGCCAAAAGTTGGCGCCTTCCTGCTCGACATGACAGTGGTGCAAGAGAGAGAAAGAGCAATGGAAATCAGGAGGACAACAACAGCATCGGGTGCTTGTGCCTACGCGAAGGCGTCGGGCCAACGGAGGCGAGGAAGGAAGGCCGTGAGCCGGGCTGGCCCTAGACCAGCCGATTCAGGCTCAGGTCAGGCATAGACCGAAGATTTGATGCAATTGGACTGGGAGGGTGCGGAGCCCTCTTCTATGGCGTAGCCATGACCTGGAGGCCCGCAAGCCAATGAGGGAGCACCACGTGGCTTTTATGGCCAGGTATAATTTATAGATCTTGTTTAATTCATAACAAATGCTAGGGATGTCCAAATATAAAGAAACTATATATCAAATTGATCAGAAAAATGAGTAGAATCCAAAGAAAATATAATCAAAGTCTAAATAGGCTTCCTATTCCAAAGGTATATGCAATACATGTGTTGTATAATTAATGTAAAGGAAAATCTGGATTTTGCTTAATGTGATGCTTAATTGAGTAGATTCGTTTATGTTGTGATAATACCTGACCTAGACACATACAATGAGGAAATCCTTGATAATGATGTATAACTGATGTTTCTACATTAGTAATCTTATATATGTTGATTTAGGGTTTGAAACCAATGTAGACATCATGATATAATCTTAATGCTAGTAATGTGATTTAGATATCATGAGTAGTCTTATATGTTTAAGTGATGATTAGGGTTTCACCTAATATGCATAATGGAATTGGTAATCTTAGAAACCATAACGTGAGGAGTTAGGGTTGGTAACCCTAATCCCTAGTCCAAACATGAGACAATCCTAAAACCTAGTTTAGGGGCACATCTAGATCTGTTTAGTACAATGTGAATACATGGTGAAACATATGTAGTATGCTTTGTTTCAGATACTTCTTGATTACATGCTTTGTTGCTTGGATGTTTGGAAACATTCTTAAAGTATATGATGTTTTGCATGGTTTCTGTGATGGCATAAGGTATGTGGTTACGCTTATGAATGCATGTATTGAATTCTGAGATTGTCAATATTTCTTGATGAGATTGAATGACAAATAAACTATTTGGTTGTTTATTTACTTCTTGCAAATTATAAAGTTCCTATGAGTATCATGTAAAGTAATAACAATATTCTAAACCCTCGGTTAAAATGATCTTAAGTGTAATGCACACGAGCCCCAGAGGGACATTGATTACACCTGAGGTAGTAGACCAGATATGGGTTAGAATATGAAAACAAGTTTATGTTCTTACATGCAAGATAAAGATGTTTGCTTATATGTGTACTTGCGATTATTGGTTGAACCCACATACTAGTATAGCAATATACTGACCACATATTTGTTTGTCGGCATTTTAGGTAACAAATATACTTGATTCGTGGACATGAGGGTATAGATAAAGATGTTGAAGACACCATAGTTTAATCATGAAGGCTTAGTCTTAATGGTTTATCTTCACACATGTAATAGTTAGTTCTGTTTAAAAGTTATGTAACTCCTTAGAGGAGCTTTTTATGTAAACATGTAAATATTTGATCATTAATGGAAATTGTTTACTATTTTGTATTATTTCTTGAATATGTTCCTGGAATTGGTGAGTGACGATCTGCTACTTTAAGGTCTTTTAGACACTCAAAAGTGTGGGTCGTTACACTTGCACCCAGCTTTGCTGAGTTGGTTGAGTGGCCGCCCAAGTTGGCCAGCTAGGATTGGGCCAACTCGGAGCCGCGGCCCTCTTTCTCTCTTTTGCGAGTCTGTCGCTTACGTGTAATTTCTTAATTGACCATGCTTAAAATTTGATAACTAATTAATGGATGATCAAGAAAATATGGAAAAATATTTGTTGGAATCAGAAAAATAAGATCTAACTAATGGTATATGTTTTGATAACTAAATCCAATGATTAATAACATGTGTTATTCATATATCTAATTAAATAAGAATTATCTTGCAAATTCATAACTAATAATTTATAAGTCAGAAAAATATAATAAAATATGTTTTGGACTCCTAATGACGTATACTAAGACGTGGTATAGTTTTGGAAACATAATTCATAAATAATGAAGAAGGTGGTTTTTAGGGTTTGAATAATGAATATGAAATTGATACAAAATCTACCTATATGTTTTATAGGTGCATTGGAAACCTAATTTTTGAACCTAGATCTAACTTTGGATCTTTGGACTCTAAAGTTGAGGTATGTCATCTCCTCTATTCCTCTATGTTGAGAAATTAACCTATCTTATCTTCTTTTGACTTTAGCCTACACATATATCTATTCTATTAATAATATGGTTTGTATTAACTATCTTGCTTGTTGTGGACTTGGATATTCTTTTGATATATATCTTGTGCCTTGGTGCATGTTGGTCTCTTATATTGATATGTGTCCACTTTGAAGTGGATGTTTATATGTTTATGTTGTCCATTGTGTGATGGAAACATTGAATTATCTTGACCATACTTGTTTACTTGCCTCTACATTTTACATATGTGATTCAGTAGTACTAGAGTAGTGTAAATTACTTTGGTTTTGGGGCAGTAATCCCCTATCATTTATTAAGGAGGGTGGAAGTATACCACTTCTCTGTAATCGAGTGTGGCAGTAATCCATACTCAATTTTATATATATTGGGAGTTTGGCAGTATTCCTTTCTCTATCAGATTTTAAGTTTATACCTGGCCGCCTTTGTGTTTATATTATTCTAGAATTATGCTCATCTCACATGCATGCATGTTATTGATGTTAATTGTGGGGTGTGCACCCTATTCTGTTTATGTGCCAATATTGCACAAACTTTATTGGTGTTTGATATGGCAAGTATCTTCTTTTATTATGTGATGATGATTCTTATCTTTTATGCCCTTGTGGGTAGTCCTTACCTCTTGCATGGGAACCTTGTATATTTGATGTCCTTATTACTTTAATTGCTCAAAGTTTTCTTTAGTATACACATACCGACTTTTGCTGATGTTTCTCTTTCTTCTCTTCTTTTGTGGGATATGCTTCCAACCTCAGGTTAGATCAAGGATAGGTGAACTTCAACATCAACCTTATAGTTGAGGTTTTGGGAGACTTGAAGAGGTGGTTAGATGACCCTCGACCTGATCTTTGGCTTATATGTTTAGTTTTCCTTTTGGACACCCATGTGTGGTGAAGTGATGTAGTATGTTATCAAACTTAGTAAATTGTTAGATAATGATCTTTTTCACTTCTACTAATTTTGTAATGATACATACATGTTGAATGAATTGGTCTCCATACCTTTGGCGAAAAATTGTATGTGGTGTTTGGTTCAAGGGATGTTCCCTTTTTATTTCTAGTAGGGAGTGGCTCCCCTCTGGGATCCCACTCCTTCCAATAGCTATGTGAATGATATGGAGATCCTTATATAATACATGATGGTGATTATGAGCATTGTTGAGTCATAATGTGATATTGATGTACACAAATTATGTGATTGGGTCTAATGACCTGACAAGTGCTTTATGCCTAGTTTGAGGTGAAATCCTCTAGAGATGTGATTGAAGGATTGATATCCCATAGTGATGTGATATTGGTGATGGCTTCGTGAATGGTAGTGATACAAGTATAATTAGATCATGTGACAAGTGTGTACCTTATATGTTTTTATCTTCTGAAGTTGTTATATAGTTATGCTTGCTAGAAAGAATTAGGGTTGTATGCCCACTTGTATGATGAAGCCTTAATTCACTCAATTGGCATAACTAATAAAGTGAAACCCTAATCATGTTGTTGACCTATGCTATAGCTCCATTCCAGTGTCAGTATTTTGTTGGATGTGATATGAGCCATTCCTACGGGATACTGAGAGCGCATATCGTTGAATATGGGGGAGTGCAAGTCGAGTATCTCCTTGCATCCAAAATTGTGGTTTATAGAGGATGACTATGGTCATGCATTAGAGTTGTGATATGTGATATTTGTGAATGGCAATAGTGCAACTACATAATGCCTCTTTTAGAACGAACATGTGTGAGCTTGTTCTCTAGCATTCGTGACTTGTACCAAGGAGAGCTAGGTGTTTTTTAGCTTGAATATATGTCATTGTTTGCAGTTGACTGATATGTCTCTATGGTGCCTCTCATACTAACCAAGAGGTGTTGAAGAGGTCATGGAGTCCGTCTCTTCCATAGACCTTGTAGGCATTGATGTCAACTTAGCAGTGGTCAGTTAGATTTGGGTGGTACGACTCAAATCCTCAGGGCATAATAAAAGACGTAATATAGTCGTGTAGTATATTTTCTTAGGGTTAAACACAACCCACATCGGATGACCCGTTTCCTTATCTCTTATAAAGATCTCTTGAATTATAATGCGGTAAGAGAAATCAACTGGTATACATGCTCTAATATTTCTTTTAAAAGCATACGATGTTGAACTACTCAAATGTAGATACCTAAATTGTTTAAATAGATTTATCTGATTTATTCATATCATCGAGTTGAATCTGCTTAAAATGTTAAATCTGCTTTGTTTATCTACCTATGATTATAATAGACGTTTGAGAAGAGTTATATCTCTCACTAGGAAGTTTGGTCTCACCCTGTGGGTTTCTACACCTTTTAGATGGTCGTGCACGATGAGGTAGAGATTGTGCGGTTGGGGTTGAGCAATAAGAGGGTGTAATAGCTATTTGAAGGTTGTATATGCTTCTAGTATTTTGCAGTAGAGTGCTATGTGTCATCCCTGAACTCTCAGGTCCTTGGGGGTATTCTGTGGATGTTATATATTGAGATGAGGTTTTTGGTTGTATGTCATGGTTGTATAGATACATCATGTATACACGTGAACATGTTGTTATATGTAATAGGTCATGTTTAGTGAGCCAGTGAACAGTGGTATGTAATATCCTTTCAGCATGAGATATGTTATAGGTGGCTTTGGTGGACTTATACGTCATATGAGATTAAGAGAGAAAGATTTCTCCCCTCTCCCACACTCGTGGCAGAGGCCAAAAACCTGGGAGGGTGTTAAATCAAGGAAGCAACTTGGATTCGAATTTGGGTCTCTTTGTTAGGGGGCACCATGCGTGACCACTTGAGACACTCCTTGTCAGTGACTCAGATGTAATATATTTCCACTTTAGGAGGATATGTGATATCAGTTTTAATTTACCATTTACCCTATTTTAGGGTAATGTGGTTTGTTAGTGGTAATTCAGCACTTTGTTTTGAGTAATCTCGCTTTATGGCGCATCAGGGCGTTATATTATTGTAATGTATGTCTTGTATTGTACATCTTATAATTTGTGTTAGTATTGAAATATGAGCAAAGATTGCATGGTGTAATGTTGTGTATAATAAAAGGGTATAATACGAGCAAATATCTTGGGAATTAGAATGGGTGCTCGTATTGTATGCTGGTAAAATTACATATCGTAAATGTGATGAAAATTGAAAAGTTGTGTTGTTGTTTGTTAAAACTCTATGACACGAATGTCACGTATTGTATGTATGACTAAATTTTAGAAGTTTTTTTACTATGAGTTAGTACTATATGAAGAAAATGTTACGTACTGTATATATGATGAAAGTTTGGAAGCTTTGTTGTTGTGTGTTAGTACTATACGATATGTATTGTACGTCTTGCAATTTCTGGTGGTATTGTACACTAGGAAAGTTAAGACAACCTCAGATCATCACGGGAGAGTGAACTTCGTTCATATTTGAAAAAGAATTTTTTAAACATTGTATCTATAAGGAAGATTATCAGAAGATATTAATACTACACGTCTCGTATTGTACATCTTGTACTGTATGTAAAAATTGAGTAAAAAATGATAATGACTATACATTAGCTAAAGGACGAGAAGCGTACATTTTGAGCTATATATATATATATATATATATATATATTGTTGTGTATGTATAGAGACATTAAACGTAACATATGAAATAAATTACAAATAAAAAGTATTTAAGTACAAATGTGCGTGTTTGAGAAGGAATCTGGACTTGGGAGAAATCAGGAGACAACAAATCTTTCCAAAAAAAAAGAGGAAATTAAAAATGATTTTTATTAAAATCTAAGTGATTTTTGTAATCTATAGTGGAGTGGGATACCGCAAGTGCAATTCGTTGAGAAGTGTATAGAATATCAACACTTTGCATGGGATTTGCCTAAATTTTGCATGCATAATAATAAAAGTTTGTTGCAGGTAGAGCATATGTGTCACACATTAAAATTCACAAATTTTCAACTTTCACATAGGCCAACGAATGGATAAGTAACTATGGTTAGAATTTCCTTTACTTAAGTACTAGTCATGCACACATCAGTGGTAATATCTAAAAATATTTATAGCCACAGTCAGTTAGCCACCCACTAACCTATCCAGAAGTTGGAAATACGTGATTTTTAATGCATGGCACATATGTTCCACCTACAATAGACTTTTTGTATTACTGCCCATGCAAAAGTCATACAAATCTCATGCAAAGTGTAGATATTCTATCCACTTCTAACAAATTGTACTTGTGATATCTCAGTCCACCATAGATTAAGAAAATTACTTGGTTTTAATTTTTTATACTTTTGTAATTATATCCATTATTTTCGAAAAGATCTATTGCCTCCTGATTTCTCCCAGTCTGGATTCCTTCTCAAATATGCATGTATTGTACGTACATCTGTTGATATTTTTTATTTATAATTTTATTTCATATATTGTGTTTAATGTCATTATATATACATAATAATATATATTCATTTTTCTCAAGATGTACAGTATCATTCATGCCGATTTGCTCGTGCATAGTCATTATCATTTTCTACTTAATTTTTGCGTACAGTACGAGATAATAATATTAACATCTTCTGATAATCTTCCTTATGCATGCAATGCTAAATAATTCCTTTCAAATCTGAATGAAAAGTCTCCCAATACAATGCATGATGTACAATACATGATGTACAATACTCATACAGTACGAGACATACAAGAATAACAATATTTGTCAAAATTGCGTTGAAGTACATTACTAACAGACACATTGTACAAGAAATACAATACTAACAACATAAAATACCTTTACAAACCACATACAGTACCTCAGAAAATCATGTACAAAAGAATGTTGATAGCTACTATATGAACTAATTCACATTTTACTAAAATACATACACATGTAACTAACATATTTTCTGAGTACAATACATACATACATTACAATACCTCAGAAATTACACATGTTTTATTTTACACGTCATTAAGATACAAAATGTATAGTACAAGAAGTACAATACATGACATATTGTACAAACATTTCGCCTATGGACGAAGAATCACAAACAAAACGAACCGGTGAGATTGACGAGAGTTGGATATCATACATATTGTACTAGTACAGGAACGTTGGTGGGATGAAATGGGCAGTCAGACGTATTGTACTAGTGAGATGAAATGAGACTGGAGAAAGGAGTTAATCTGAGACGCTTCGACTTCTGTATGAAGTAATTTTGTGTGGAGTTAATTCACATGCAGACAAAACTCAAAGACTTCTATACTATATAAGAAACCCCACAGAGGGGTTTGGATGCAATTTTCTTCATTATTTTTGGAAAATATATTTTGGTGCTTGTGTAGTTACACCACACTTGGGAGACTGATCCAATTTATCGTAATCGATTAGTTAACATTGTCTTCAATGTTTTAAATTATATATTACATTGGGAGACTCATCTATACTATATAAGAAAGCCCACAAAGGGAGTTGGATGTAATTTTCTCCATTATTTTTATAAATTACATGTTGGTTTGTGTGTGTTTATACCACACTTTTGTCTTTAATTTTAAAAAGTATATATTACATTAGGAGACTCATCTATAATATATAAGAACGCCCGCAGAGGGAGTTGGATACAATTTTCATTACATATTCCACCATTCAAACAATGATTAGTCGTCTATAATAGTATATGAGGTGATTGTTTCGGAGACCTGATAATTCACATAAGCCTAGAAAATTCCGAACTAATAAGAGAAGGAAAAGAAAATAAAAAATGTGCGGGTCTCTTATGTCGAAGGTTTCAAATTAAACTTTACTTAGATTTCAGCTGCTTTTACAAGATAAATCAGAACATCCACTTATATATGATACTAAATGTCACTTGGCATTTGAAATTTGTGGTTGACTTATTCAAATGTTGTTCGAAAATCATCTGAAATATGCGGTTGGCCTACTCAAATGCCGTTTGAACATCATGACATTCTCCGACAAGGGTAATATTAAAGCTGAGACATTATAAAATCGCAAATTTGAGCCATTTATTAGTGTTCATCAAATCATGATGTAATTATCAGTTACATCTTAGTTCATGCATGTGTACGTAATGGACGATGCAATAGTGGTTTCACAAACAATTTTTTCTTATCCGCTTTAATTATTCCTAATGCCTAGTATTGGTGAAGCATACAAATATAATGATAAGATAAAATATGCACATACATCTTGGAATTTGGATAATGATGAAATCAATTTTAAAAAATGAGAAACGGAAGAATACGATTTTTATTTTATTTTTAAACAAGTAAACAATTTGGTCCTATGATTCCACTTTGTTGTAGGGATATATATACGCAAAATTTGAGCACATTTGGATATGTATAGCTCATGTTATGACGACTGCAAAAATTATACATTTCAAATTAGTTTCGCGCGTCGATTTTGTTGCCCTTGGACGAGTTACTTCCACTCATCCAAATGGGCTCAAAATTTGTATGTAGCCTAGTTATAGTATGACGGTGAAGATCAACGGTTTACATTTTGCAAAAAAAATAGTCTTGATATGCAAACACACTTGAGTGTATTCGTGTGATCCGTACACTCGAGTATATTCTAGCATGATTATATATATATATATATATATATATATATATATAAAAACTCAACGATACGTCTGCGGTAAGACCAAGCGGTAGGTTTGGATAAAAGATTTCAAAACCAACGCCGTGGTTGTTCAGATATTACCTACCACTCGTGTATTCTTTCTGATATAGGGTTACCAAATAACACGTATCCTCGGTAGAAATTGTTCTGGGTACAGGGTACTACCCGATAAATAGGGCCCGGAAACTTACTGGAGCCGTTGATTTTTCCGGGTCTCTGATTAATGCCACCTAGCCCTAGAGGCAGGCAACTCAGTTGAGCCGGCCGGGGTTGCTGGTTGGTAGACCCGGTTTGTCAGAGTCTGGGAATCGGTTTGTTTTTCTATCTCTTGTTTTTCTTATGATGCGTCCGATCCTCTTTTTCAAAGAGCACGAACGCAATCTGGAAGATAGATCTGTGATAGACACTACGCATCAATCTGCATGTTTATAATAAGCATTATTCTGTGTACGTTTTTTATTGGCTCCAAGCAGGGGCGGAACTAGGGGGGAAGGCTGCCGGGGCTTTAGCCCCCCCTCTCTCCAAAAAACTAATACAAATAATTATCTTTTTAGTATTAAGTATAGCTTAAAGTATAAATAAATACATTAACTACGTATAAATTTCAAACAATGGGACTAGTTGGAGTGGTATATAGCTTGGTTTTTAAAGCAAATGATGCAGGTTCCATTCTCAATGGGGACAACATTTTTTGCTCAGCCCCCCCTCTGTGCTAAAATGTACACATATATGATTTCAGATCCCCTTAGTGTAATTTTCTGGTTCCGCCACCGGCTCCAAGTGTTGTACTCCCGCTTATTTCCATCCACTCTTTTTTAAATGGATGGACACTAGAGCTTGCAACAGTGTCTTGCGTTCCTTGCCCGTCAAAGAGGGCCTCTGACACGCCTCGTGAGTTGCTGCCAGCTTGCCGGCCATTGGTCTCGTGCCCTTTTTATTTGTCTATATATGGCTCCTCCTCCACTCTCCTCTCCTCATCCCTCTCCTCGCCAAGCTCTACTTCCACTCTAAAGCCAAATCCAGTTCACCTACTCCAGCTAGAAACGAAGCCACACCACAACCTACTCCCCGCCGTCAGCCTCCAACGGCGATGGTCTATTCTTGCCTCAAGACCCATCGACGAAATAAGATGCTCCAGCCGTCGACGTCTGCGCAATCTACAACGCCTAGGATCTGTTGTTGCCGCATGCATCATGAAGCTCGCCGACAACAATATCAGAGGACTAGTACCCGCCACACTCCGGAACACGACCTCCGCTACCTCGACTTGTCCTCGAACGCTTTCTCCGGCACCATCCCGGCAAACCACACCATCACTCCAGTTTCTCAACCTCTCCTTGAACCACCTCCCCCTCCCCCTTGCTCGACTTCAGCAGTCTCCTCTAAAGCTAGCAATAGCAACCTCCTAGAAGGTGTCATCCCGGCTGCACTCGCAAACTGCACCTCGCTGCTACACATCACAACTCCCTCCGTGGCACCCTTCCCGCCGCCGTCGGCGCCATACCTAAGCTGAGTCGGGCTGGATCAGGGGGCTGCGAGACCTCTGGCTGGGTGGCGAACGACAGACGCATCACCTGCTCCAATCTAACAACAGTCTGACGACGAAGGATCTCTCTCACAACTCGGGCTCGGGAAGAGCATGTTGAACGACACAGTGTAGCGCGCCAGAGATCGGACGAGTTGCAGGCCATTGATCTCCAAGTCGACCAGCTGAGATGGACGAGATCACGGGTCTGCGAGAACTCTTGGCTGGACGGAACCACTTCGGCTACCCGGTTAAAATGTTGGTGATTTAGGTTGATATGCGTCGGGAATGAGAAAATTGCGGGTCATCTAGAGATCGATCGGGCAGTCACCAGTCAGGTGCGCCTCGCTAAACGCCAATTTCTTCAGGGCAACGCAAGGAATGGGGTTGTTGGTAGGTCTCTAAACTCCTCCTCAAAGCGCCTAGGACCTCTTTTTGCTGCCTGCATCCTCGCCATCCATCAGGGACTTAACCGATTGGGCTCACCCAAGTGCACCACATCTGGTTCCGCCCATTGGGACCATGTGTATCAGTACCTTCACTGCAGGACTGAGGACTATTGTTGCCGAGCTCGCACCTTCACCTTCAGGTCAGTCTCTCTCTGGCTCCACGTACCTGCTCTTCTCCGTTTTCCCTCCCTTACTTTTGAAAAGAGCCCGTCCCTTTTTTCCCTTCCCTTGCCCAAACAACTTTCGCATAACAACAATCCATTGCTCTTCTCCACTCATCTTCTCTAAAACCCTATGCCCTCTAAACCCTACTATATAACCCCCTCCGCACCCCGCAATCGATCAATGCCCGCCGCACTCGACCTCCACAGCAAAACTCCGCCTTTTCTAAGAAATAGTCCCCAGACTCCCACGCCCAGTTTTCTCATAGCCCTATCCCATCATCCTTCCCATCATCTCACCGCACGATGCAAGGTGGTGGCAAGCACACTAGCGGGAAGCCCACCGACCCCCCTACAACCCCCCGAGTGATCATTAGTACGTCCACAGGCAAGTGGAAGGTTACTGGTGACAAACACAGCATCTCCATTGTGTACAATGGAGCTGACCCGTCACTTGCATCTCTCCCCAACCTCCCTACCCCAGAACCCCTAGTCGTCTACTGCAAGCGATATGTGAGTGTAGAGGCTACGTTAGGGTGTGACGAGGAGGGGAGATCCTCCTATCTAGTCTTAGTTGTGTCTTTCGGTTCCAATAATGTGCTTCCTGATAACCAGCTCATGGATCGGAGGCCTAAACTGTATGCCTGTGACGTCAGGTCTCCACCACAATATAGTTGGTACCTCGTCCATATCTTCGATAAAGAAAACGTGGTGCTTGGGGTAGACTTTGAAGGAGAAAGGGATGTTAGTGTTCATCTCAAACAAAATCGTTTTCACATATTCGACGATGTGGGTTTCCTTTCGGCTATTTCCTTTTTTTTCTTCTTCTTCTTCCCCCTTTTATATAAATATTGACTGATTTTATCTCTATTGTATTCCTCTGTGTTTGGATTTCACAGGCAGCCTAATATGTCGGTGAAGCTTTCACTAGCAAAAACACCACCGGAGCGGGGAGTGCTGAAACGGCTGGGAGTAACAATAGTCCTGGAACAACATCCATCAAGAAGAAGTCGACCTATTGTGAGGGGCCTTGCTCCGGTGTTGGGAAAGCAGAATTGAAGTGGCAAAGTAGGCAACAGAAGTTGGCGGGTAAGGCTTTGGCTGCATCAAAAGCCAAAATGGAAGAAGTTGATCGACTTCTTAAAGTTGAGGCTGAGAAAAAAGAGGAAGATGCCAGAAAGAGGTGTGAGGTTGCAGAAAGGAAAGAACAAAGGGATGATGACGGGTGGCAGATAGTCCAGGGGCACCGAAGGGGAGGCAAAGGTGGTATCAGCATCCAGCACCCAACGGGCGAGCAAGCACAATACAAGGGCAGAGGTGCCGTTTTTATTTGTCTATATATGGCTCCTCCTCCACTCTCCTCTCCTCATCCCTCTCCTCGCCAAGATCTACTTCCACTCTAAACCGAATCCAGTTCACCTACTCCAGCTAGAAACGAAGCCGTGCCACAGCCTACTCCCCATCGTCAGCATCCAACGACGATGACCTACTCTTGCCTCAAGACCCATCGACAAAACAAGATGCTCCAGCCTCCTCCGCCGACGCCTGCGTGATCTACAACGCCTAGCATCTTTTGTTGCCGCATGCATCCTGAAGCTCGCCGGATACAGTATTAGAGGACTAGTCCCCGCCACACTCCGGAACACGACCTCCGCTACCTCGACTTGTCCTCAGAACGCTTTCTCTGGCACCATCCTGACAAACCACACCATCACTCCAGTTTCTCAACCTCTCCTTGAACCGCCTCCCCCTTCCCCTTGCTCGACTTCATCTAGCTAGATAGCAACCTCCTAGAAGGTGCCATCCCAGCTACACTCGCTAACTGCACCTCACTGCTACACATCAACATGCACCACAACTCCCTCTGTGGAACCCTTCTGGCTGCCATACCTAAGCTGAGCCGGGATGGATTAGGGGGTTGCGATACCTCTGGCTGGGTGGCGAATGACGGACGCATCAGCTGCTCCGGTCTAACAACAGCCTGACGACGAAGGATCTCTCTGACAATTTGGGCTCGAGAAGAGCATGTGGAACGGCACAGTGCAGCGCGCCAGAGATCTCGTGCCAAGTTCCTTGCCCTTTTTATATAGAGGTCTACTACCATATCACATGACAGGACCAACTCCCTATCCATTCATCACTTGATATGTCTCCTCTCCTCTCCTACATTTTTCAGCCTCGCCCAACTTACCTCCAACGGTAAGGCCTAGGCAGGTCTGTAGATGCGTTGTGGTTGCCTCCGGCGCCGCTTGGCCTAAAGACACCTCAAAACCCACACGACGCCAGACTCTCTCCAACAAGTGAATAGTATGCTAAGGAAGGACAACACCGAAGCGAACGAGGGAGGGAAACCCCCACTAGCAAGGACACTACCCGCCTCCAACCGAGGTGGCCTCTGGGCTAGCTCGGTACTGCTTGATCCATCGGCGGAGATGCTCCCGCAATAGTGTGATCCGATATCCAGGTTAGTAGGCACTTTTTTTTTAAATCGTTCCCACCTATACCTTCTCTCTCTTAGTTCTCTATGTCCAATAATGTTTTGGATGTTTCACACTCATTTGGGGAAACTGTTAAATTGATCATCGGGATTGCTTATTTTGGGTTTGTTTATTGGTGTTTCCATTTCAAGTTCCAAATTGCCTGTAATGGCTATAAATTTCTATGATTCTTCTGCCTTTTATGTGTCTTGAGGCAATGCGGGTTCAGGTCGAGCGAGTGCAAGTGCTCTCTAATCTCACACCTGCACCCACAATGACACCAGAACCTCCTGGCTCAACCATGTATAACTTTTTTTCAGCACACCCCATTTGTTCTCTATGTGTGCGCACTCTTTTCTTTCTCTCTCTATTCTGTTTGTACAGACCTACTCCAGGTTCAGAGCAGGGTGTACTCCCACACTCTGTATTGTGGAGAATGCTCTTCTTGGCTGATGGCCGCTTCCCCGTTTCCTTTTCTTCATATACCCTCTTTTCTTGAGCAACACGAACGTCTCTCGTTATATAACAAACCCTCCCAATCTCAACCCCTCCACAACACTGTGCTCTCTCGACCATCTAATTCCAATCGCAACCACCAGTGCCACTCCCCATCATCTCTTCCACCCGTTCTGTTCTCCCATCCCAACCTTACCAATGGCCCAAACCTATCACATCTACTGTGAAACCCTTGATTGGAAAGTCATGGGTGATAGAAGGGAAATTCATATTACCCGAAAGAAATGACCCACCACCATCCCAACACCCGAAGTTGCTCCTGACTTGACCTCACCCCCAGAAACCTTTGTCATCCAAACCCCTCTGCCTCGCCGCTTACTCGCTACCACAAACGATCTTTCAAAACCGAAGTCGCCTTTTAGACAACCATCCCGGTTTTCTTGTTTTATCAGTTACTTGGGGTCCAACAGAGGTTAAGGGGCTTCCGATGAGGAAGATAACTTTGAGTTGATAAGGCCTAAGATCTATGGCATTGATCTGTCCAAATCTCCCCTCACGAGTGGCATCTCATAAATGTTTTGAAAAATACTTTCGTAATCACTGATATTCACATATTAGATAGTTACGATATGTTTATGTTGTCTTTTACAGTTGAAAGAAAAATGGTTTCAATCACTTTAATGTCGTATGTAACTTTTTTTTTCTTCTTCTTCTACTGTTGAACTCTTATTTTATATACTGTTTGTTTTTCTGTTTTACAGAATTTACGCTTCCCAGGTGTTGACTATGATTGCCCAAGCAGCGGAAGCAGGAACAATGAGGGTAGCGGCGGCTCTGCTAGCGAGATCAAAGTGTCCTTTATCGAAATGGCTCGATTGAATATCAGTCGTAAGGAAAGACGCGATATGGAAAGATCACAGCATCAAGCAAACAAGGCATTGAAAAAGCGGCTAAACTGGTGGACGAGGTGGAAGCGCAACGACAGGCTGAAGCGAATCGAAAGGAGCTACAGGCAGAAGTTCAACGACGTGCGGCAGAAGTGTGTGAGGAGCAACAATGGCAACAACTACTAAAGAGAGCGAAGTGCCAATGCGGCAAAGGCTAGAAGAACTCTCATGGAGGCGCTAGCCGACAACACTCAGGGTGGCGTCGGCGGACAGCACAACTATCAGGGAGGCATCGGGGGACAGCATGGATGCCAAGACCGGATTCGCCTCCCCCTCCCCCTTGCTCAACTTCAGCAGTCTCCTCTACTGCTAGCTGGACAACAACCTCCTAGAAGGTGCCATCCCGGCTGCACTCGCAGACTGCACCTCACTGCTACACCTCACAACTCCCTCTGTGGCACCATTCCCGTCGCCGTCGGCGCCATACGTAAGATGAGATGGGCTGGATCAGGGGGCTGCGAGACCTCTGGCTGGGTGGCGAACGACGGACGCATCACCTGCTCTAGTCTAACAACAGCCTGACGACGAAGGATCTCTCCGGCAACTCGGGCTCGGGAAGAGCATGTTGAACGGCACAGTGTAGCACGCCAGAGATCGGACGTGTTACAAGCCATTGATCTCCAAGTCGACCAGTTGAGATGGGCGGGATCACGGGTCTGCGAGACCTCTTGGCTGGGTGGATCCACTTTGGCTACCCGGTTAAAGTGTTGGTGATTTGGGTTGATATGCGTCGAGAGTGAGAAAATTGCGGGTCATCTAGAGATCGATCGGGCAGTCACCAGTCAGGTGCGCCTCGCTGAACGCCAATTTCTTTAGGCAACGCAAGGAATGGGCTGCTGGTAGGTCACTAAACTCCTCCTCAAAGTGCCTAGGACCTCTTTTTGCTGCATGCATCCTCGCCATCTAGCAGGGACTTAACCGATTGGGCTCACCCAAGTGCACCACATCTGGTTCCGCCCATTGGGACCATGTGTATCAGTACCTTCACCGCAGGACTAAGGACTACTGCTACCGAGCTGGCATCTTCACCTTCACCTTCAGGTCAGTCTCTCTCTGGCTCCACATACCTGCTCTTCTCCGTTTTCCCTCCCTTACTTTCAAAGAGAGCCCGTCCTTTTTTTCCCTTCCCTTGCCCAAACAAATTTCGCATAACAACAATCCATTTCTCTTCTCAACTCATCTCCTCTAAAACCCTATGCCCTCTAAACCCTATGATATAACCCCCTCCACACCCCACAATCGATCAATGCCCGCCGCACTCGACCTCCACAACAAAACTCCGCCTTTGTCTAAGAAGTAGTCGCCAGACTCCCACGCCCAGTTTTCTCATAGCCCTATCCCATCATCCTTCCCATCATCTCACCGCACGATGCGAGGTGGTGGCAAGCACACTAGCGGGAAGCCCACCCACCCCCCGGAAACCCCCCAAGTGATCACCAGTACGTCCATAGGCAAGTGGAAGGTTACTGGTGACAAACACAACATCTCCATTGTGTACAATGGAGCTGACCCGTCACTTGCATCTCTCCCCAACCTCCCTACCCCAAAACCCTAGTCGTCTACCACAAGCGATATGTGAGTGTAGAGGCTGCGTTAGGGTGTGACAAGGAGGGGAGACCCTCCTATCTAGTCTTAGTTGTGCCTTTTGGTTCGAATAAGGTGCTTCCTGATAACCAGCTCATGGATCAGAGGCCTAAACTATATGCCTGTGACGTCAGGTCTCCACCACAATATAGTTGGTACCTCGTCCATATCTTCGATAAAGAAGACATGGTGCTTGGGGTAGACTTTGAAGGAGAAATGGATGTTAGTGTTCATCTAAAAAAAATAATTTTCACATATTCGACATTGTGGGTTTCCTTTTGTCTATTTCCTTTTTTTCTTCTTCTTCCCCATTTTATATAAATATTGATTGACTTTATCTCTATTCTATTCCTCTGTATTTGGATTTCACAGACAGCCAAATATGCCGGTGAAGCTTTCACTAGCGAAAACACCACCGAAGCGGGGAGTGCTGAAACGGCTGGAAGTAACAATAGTCCTAGAACAACATCCATCAAGAAGAAGTCGACCTATTGTGAGGCGGCTTGCTCTGGTGTTGGGAAAGTAGAATTGAAGTGGCAAAGTAGGCAACAGAAGTTGGCGGGCAAGCCTTTGGCTGCATCAAAAGCCAAAATGGAAGAAGGTGACTGACTTCTTAAAGCTAAGGCTGAGAAAAAAGAGGGAGATGCCAGAAAGAGGCGTGAGGCTGCAGAAAGGAAAGAACAAAGGGACGCTGGCGGGTGGAAGATAGTCCACGGGCGCCGAAGGGGAGGCAAAGGTGGTGTCAACGTCCAGCACCCAACGGGGCGGGCAAACGCAATGCAAGGGAGGAGGTTCCCTTTTTATTTGTCTATATATGGCTCCTCCTCCACTCTCCTCTCCTCATCCCTCTCCTCTCCAAGCTCTACTTCCACTCTAAAGCCGAATCCAGTTCACCTACTCCACTAGAAATGAAGCCGCGCCACAGCCTACTCCCCGCCGTCAGCCTCCAACGGCGATGGCCTACTCTTGCCTCAAGACCCATCGACGAATCAAGATGCTCCAGCCGCCGCCACCGACGCCTGCGTGATCTACAATGCCTAGCATCTATTGTTGCCACATGCATCCTGAAGCTCCCCGGCAATAGTATTAGAGGACTAGTCCCCACCACACTCCAGAACACGACCTCCGCTACCTCGACTTGTCCTCGGAACGCTTTCTCTAGAACCATCCCAGCAATCCACACCATCACTCCAGTTTCTCAATCTCTCCTTGAACCGCCTCGCCCTTCTCCTTGCTCGACTTCAGCTAGCTGGACATAAACCTCCTAGAAGATGCCATTCTGGCTGCACTTGCAAACTGCACCTCGCTGCTACACATCAGCATGTAGCACAACTCCCTCCGTGGCACCCTTCCAGCCGTCGTTGGCGCCATACCTAAGCTGAGCCGTACTGGATCAGGGGGATGCGAGACCTCTGGCTGGGTGGCGAATGACAGACGCATCAGCTGCTCCAGTCTAACAGTACCTGACGACGAACGATCTCTCTGAAAACTCGGGCTCGGGAAAAGCATGTGGAATGGCACAGTGCAGCGCGCCAGAGATCTCGTGCCAAGTTCCTTGCCCTTTTTATATAGAGGTATACTACCATACCACATGACAGGACCAACTCCCTATCAATTCATCACTTGATATGTCTCCTCTCCTCTCCTACATCCTGCAGCCTCACCCAGCTTACCTCCAACGCTAAGGTCTAGGTCGGTCTGTAGATGCGTTGTGGTTGCCTCCGGCGCCTCTTGGCCTAAAGACACCTCAAAACCCACACGACACCATACTCTCTCCAAAAAGTGAACAATAGGCCAAGGAAGGACAACACCAAAGCGAACGAGGGAAGGAAAACCCCACTAGCAAGGACACTACCCGCTTCCAACTGAGGTGGCCTCTGGGCCAGCTCGGTACTGCTTGATCCGTCGGCGGAGTTGCTCCCGCGATAGTGTGATCCGATATCCAGGTTAGTAGGCACTTTTTTTTAAATCGTTCCCACCTATCCCTTCTCTCTCTTAGTTCTCTATGTCCAATAATGTTTTGGATGTTTCACACTCATTTGGGGAAACTACTAAATTGATCGTCGGGGTTGCTTATTTTGGGTTTGTTTATCGGTGTTTCCATTTCAAGTTCCAAATTGCCTGTAATGGCTATAAATTTCTATGATTCTTCTGCCTTTTATGTGTCTTGAGGCAATGCGGGTTCAGGTCGAGCGAGTGCAGGTGCTCTCTAATCTCACACATGCACCCATGATGACACCAGAACCTCCTGGCTCAACCATGTATAACTTTTTTTCGGCGCACCCCATTTGTTCTCTGTGTGTGCGCACTCTTTTCTTTCTCTCTCTATTCTGTTTGTACGGACCTGCTCCAGGTTCAGAGCAGGGCGTACTCCCGCACTCTGTATTGTGGAGAATGCTCTTCTTGGCTGATGGCCACTTCCCCATTTCCTTTTCTTCCTATACCCTCTTTTCTTGAGCAACACGAACGTCTCTTGTTATATAACACACCCTCCCAATCTCACCCCCTCCACAACATTCTGCTCTCTCGACCATCTAATTCCAATCGCAACCACCAGTGCCACTCCCCATTGTCTCTTCCACCCGTTCTGTTCTCCCATCCCAACCTTACCAATGGCCCAAACCTATAACATATACTGTGAAACCCTTGAATGGAAAGTCATGGGTGATAGAAGGGAAATTCATATTACCCGAAAGAAACATCCCACCACCATCCCAACACCTGAAGCTTCTCCTAACTTGACCTCACCCCCGGAAACCTTTGTCATCCAAATCCCTCCACCCCGCCACTTACTCACTACCACAAATGATCTTTCAAAACTGAAGTCGCCTCATAGACAACCGTCCCGGTTTTCTTGTTTTATCAGTTACTTGGGGTCCAATGGAAGTTAAGGGGGCTTCCGATGAGGAAGATAACTTTGAGTTGAGAAGACCTATGATCTATGGCATTGATCTGTCCAAATCCCCCCTCACGAGTGGCATCTCATAAATGTTTTGAAAAATACTTTTGTAATCACTGATATTCACATATTAGATAGTTATGATATGTTTATGTTGTCTTTTACAGTTGAAGGGAAAAATGGCTTCAATCACTTTAATGTCGTATGTAACTTTTTTTTCTTCTTCTTCTACTATTGAACTCTTATTTTATATATTGTTTGTTTTTTCGTTTTACATAATCAACGCTTCCCAGGTGTTGACTATGATAGCCCAAGCAGCGGAAGCGGGAACAGCGAGGGTAGCGGCGGCTCTGCTAGCGAGATCAAAGCGTCCTTTATCAAAATGGCTCGATTGAATATCAGTCGTCAGGAAAGAGGCGATATGGAAAGATCGCAGCATCAAGAAAACAAGGCATTGAAAAAGCGGCTGAACTGGTGGATGAGGCAGAAGCGCAACGACAGGATGAAGCGAATCGAAAGGAGCAACAGGCAGAAGTTCAACGACGTGCGGCAGAAGCGCGTGAGGAGCAATAATGGCAACAACTACTAAAGGGAGAGAAGTGCCAATGCGGCAAAGGCTAGAAGAACTCTCAGGGAGGCGCTAGCTGACAACACTCAGGGCGGCGTCGGCGGACAACACAATGATCAGGGAGGCATCGGCGGACAGCATGGACGCCAAGACCGGGTTCGCCTCCCCCTCCCGCTTGCTTGACTTCAGCAGTCTCCTCTACTGCTAGCTGGACAACAACCTCGTAAAAGGTGCCATCCTGACTGCACTCGCAAACTGCACCTCGCTGCTACACCTCACAACACCCTCCGTGGCACCCTTCCCGTCGCCGTCGGTGCCATACCTAAGCTGAGTCGGGCTGGATCAGGGGGCTGCGAGACCTCTGGCTGGGTGGTGAATAACGGACGTATCACCTGCTCCAGTCTAACAACAGCCTGACGACGAAGGATCTCTCTGACAACTCGGGCTCATGAAGAGCATGTTGAACGGCACAATGTAGCGCGCCAGAGATAGGACGCATTGCAGGCCATTGATCTCCAAGTCAACCAGCTGAGATGGGCGGGATCACGGGTCTGCGAGACCTCTTGGCTGGGCGGATCCACTTCAGCTACCCAGTTAAAGTGTTGGTGATTTGGGTTGATATGTGTCGGGAGTGAGAAAATTGCAGGTCATCTAGAAATCGATCGGGCAGTCACCAGTCAGGTGTGCCTCGCTGAATGCCAATTTCTTCAGGGAACGCAAGGAATGGGGTTGCTGGTAGGTCACTAAACTCCTCCTCAAAGTGCCTAGGATCTCTTTTTGCTGCCTGCATCCTCGCCATCCATCAGGGAGTTAACCGATTCAGCTCACCCAAGTGACCACATCTGGTTCCGCCCATTGGGACCATGTGTATCAGTACCTTCACCACAGGACTGAGGACTACTACTACCGAGCTGGCATCTTCACCTTCACCTTCAGGTCAGTCTCTCTCTAGCTCCACGTACATGCTCTTCTCCATTTTCCCTCCCTTACTTTTGAAGAGAGCCCGTCCCTTTTTCCCCTTCCCTTGCCCAAACAACTTTCGCATAATAACAATCCATTGCTCTTCTCCAATCATCTCCTCTAAAACCCTATGCCCTCTAAACCGTACGATATAACCCCCTCCGCACCCCACAATCAATCAATGCCCGCCGCACTCGACCTCCACAGCAAAACTCCGCCTTTGTCTAAGAAATAGTCCCCAGACTCCCACACCCAGTTTTCTCATAGCCCTATCCCATCATCCTTCCCATCATCTCACCGCACGATGCAAGGTGGTGGCAAGCACACTAGCGGGAAGCCCACCGACCCCCCTGCAACCCCCCGAGTGATCATCAGTACGTCCACAGGCAAGTGGAAGGTTACTGGTGACAAACACAACATCTCCATTGTATACAATGGAGCTGACCCGTCACTTGCATCTCTCCCCAACCTCCCTACCCCAGAACCCCTAGTTGTCTACCGCAAGCGATATGTGAGTGTAGAGGCTGCATTAGGGTGTGACGAGGAGGGGAGACCCTCCTATCTAGTCTTAGTTGTGTCTTTCGGTTCCAATAAGGTGCTTCCTGATAACCAGCTCATTGATCAGAGGCCTAAACTATATGCATGTGACGTCAGGTCTCCACCACAATATAGTTGGTACCTCATCCATATCTTCGATAAAGAAGACGCAGTGCTTGGGGTAGACTTTGAAGAAGAAAGGGTTGTTAGTGTTCATCTAAAAAATCATTTTCACATATTCGACGTTGTGGGTTTCCTTTCGTCTGTTTCCTTTTATATAAATATTGATTGACTTTATCTCTAGTCTATTCCTCTGTGTTTGGATTTAACAGGCATCTAAATATGCCGGTGAAGCTTTCACTAGGGAAAACACCACCGGAGCGGGGAGTGCTGAAATGGCTGGGAGTAACAATAGTCCTAGAACAATATCCATCAAGAAGAAGCCGACCTATTGTGAGGCGGCTTGCTCCAGTGTTGGGAAAGCAGAATTGAAGTGGCAAAGTAGGCAACAGAAGTTGGCGAGCAAGGCTTTGCCTGCATCAAAAGCCAAAATGGAAGAAGCTGACCGACTTCTTAAAGTCAAGGCTGAGAAAAAAGAGGAAGATGCCAGAAAGAGGCGTGAGGCTACAGAAAGGAAAGAACAAAGGGACGTTGACGGGTGGTAGATAGTCCAGGGGTGCCGAAGGGGAGGCAAAGGTGTTGTCAGCGTCCAGCACCCAACGGGCGGGCAAGCGCAATGCAAGGGCGGAGGTGCCATTTTTATTTGTCTATATATGGCTCCTCCTCCACTCTCCTCTCCTCATCCCTCTCCTCGCCAAGCTCTACTTCCACTCTAAAGCCGAATCCAGTTCACCTACTCCAGCTAGAAACAAAGCCGCGGCACAGCCTACTCCCCGCCGTCAGCCTCTAACAACAATGGCCTACTCTTGCCTCAAGATCCATCGACGAAACAAGATGCTCTAGACGCCGCCACCGACGCCTGTGTGATCTACAACGCCTAGCATCTGTTGTTGCCGCATGCATCCTGAAGCTCGCCGACAACAGTATCATAGGACAAGTCCCCGCCACACTCCGGAACACGACCTCCGCTACCTTGACTTATCCTCAGAATGCTTTCTCTGGAACCATCCCGGCAAACCACACCATCACTCCAGTTTCTTAATCTCTCCTTGAACCGCCTCCCCCTTCTCCTTGCACGACTTCATCTAGCTGGACAGAAACCTCCTAGAAGGTGCCATCCTGACTGCACTCGCAAATTGCACCTCGCTGCTACACATTAGCATGCAGCACTACTCCCTCCGTGGCACCCTTCCCGCCGCCATTGGTGCCATACCTAAGCTGAGTCGGGCTGGATAAGGGGGCTGCGAGACCTCTTTCTGGGTGGCGAACGACGGACGCATCGGCCGCTCCAGTCTAACAACAGCCTGACGACAAACGATCTCTCTGACAACTCGGGCTCGGGAAGAGCATGTGGAACGGCACAGTGCAGTGCGCTAGAGATCTCGTGCCAAGTTCCTTGCCCTTTTTATATAGAGGTCTACTACCATACCACATGACAGGACCAACTCCCTATCCATTCATCACTTGATATGTCTCCTCTCCTCTCCTACATCCTGCAGCCTCGCCCAGCTTACCTCCAATGCTAAGGCCTAGGTCGGTCTGTAGATGCGTTGTGGTTGCCACCGGCACCACTTGGCCTAAAGACACCTCAAAATCCACACGATGCTAGACTCTCTCCAATAAGTGAACAGTAGGCCAAGGAAGGACAACACCAAAGCAAACGAGGGAAGGAAAACCCCACTAGCAAGGACACTACCCGCTTCCAACCGAGGTGGCCTCTGGGCCAGCTCGGTAGTGCTTGATCCGTCGGTGGAGCTGCTCCCGCGATAGTGTGATCCGATATCTGGGTTAGTAGGCACTTTTTTTAAATTGTTACCACCTATCCCTTCTCTCTCTTAGTTCTCTATGTCCAATAGTGTTTTGGATGTTTCACACTCATTTGGGGAAACTACTAAATTGATCGTCGGGGTTGCTTATTTTGGGTTTGTTTATCGGTGTTTCCATTTCAAGTTCCAAATTGCCTGTAATGGCTATACATTTCTATGATTCTTCTGCCTTTTATGTGTCTTGAGGCAATGTGGGTTCAGGTGAAGCGAGTGCAGGTGCTCTCTAATTTGACGCCTGCACCCACGACGACACCAGAACCTCCTGGCTCAACCATGTATAACCTTTTTTCAGCGCACCCCA
This sequence comes from Alisma plantago-aquatica, assembly GCA_963693085.1. Lineage (NCBI taxonomy): Eukaryota > Viridiplantae > Streptophyta > Magnoliopsida > Alismatales > Alismataceae > Alisma > Alisma plantago-aquatica. The sequence goes on along the minus strand of OY856414.1, from coordinate 645,212,286 downwards.
TTTGTTCTCTGTGTGTACACACTCTTTTCTTTCTCTCTCTATTATGTTTGTATGGACCTTCTCCAGGTTTAGAGCAGGGCGTACTCCCGCACTCTGTATTGTGGAGAATGATCTTCTTGGTTGATGGCCGCTTCCCCATTTCCTTTTCTTCATATACCCTTTTTTCTTGATCAACACAAACGTCTCTTGTTATATAACACACCCTCCCAATCTCACCCCCTCCACAACACTGTGCTCTCTCGACCATCTAATTCCAATCGCAACCACCAGTGCCACTCCCCATCGTCTCTTCCACCCATTCTGTTCTCCCATCCCAACCTTACCAATGGCCCAAACCTATCACATCTATTGTGAAACCCTTGACTGGAAAGTCATGGGTGATAGAAAGGAAATTCATATTACCCGAAAGAAATGTCCCACCACCATCCCAACACCCGAAGCTGCTCCTGACTTGACCTCACCCCCAGAAACCTTTGTCATCCAAACCCCTCCACCCCGCCGCTTACTCGCTACCACAAACGATATTTCAAAACTGAAGTCGCCTCGTAGACAACCGTCCCGATTTTCTTATTTTATCAGTTACTTGGGGTCCAACGGCGGTTAAGGGGGCTTCCGATGAGGAAGATAACTTTGAGTTGAGAAGGCCTAAGATATATGGCATTGATCTGTCCAAATCCCCCCTCATGAGTGGCATCTCATAAATGTTTTGAAAAATACTTTCGTAATCACTGATATTCACATATTAGATAGTTACAATATGTTTATGTTGTCTTTTACAGTTGAAAGGAAAATGGCTTCAATCACTGTAATGTCATATGTAACTTTTTTTCTTCTTCTTCTACTGTTGAACTCTTATTTTATATATTGTTTGTTTTTTCGTTTTACAGAATCAACGCTTCCCAGGTGTTGACTATGATAGCCCAAGCAGCGGAAGCGGGAACAACGAGGGTAGCGGCAGCTCTGCTAGCGAGATCAAAGCGTCCTTTATCAAAATGGCTCGATTGAATTTCAGTTGTCAGGAAAGACACGATATGGAAAGATCGCACCATCAAACAAACAAGGCATTGAAAAAGCGGCTAAACTGGTGGATGAGGCGGAAGCGCAACGACAGGCTGAAGTGATTCGAAAGGAGCAACAGGCAGAAGTTCAACAACGTGCGACATAAGCGTGTGAGGAGCAACAATGGCAACAACTACTAAAGGGAGCAAAGTGCCAATGTGACAAAGGCTAGAAGAACTCTCATGGAGGTGCTAGTCGGCGGACAGCACAACGATCAGGGAGGCGTCAGCGGACAGCATGGATGCCAAGACCAGATTTGCCTCCCCCTCCCCCTTGCTCGACTTCAGTAGTCTCCTCTACTGCTAGTTGGACAACAACCTCCTAGAAGGTGCCATCCCGACTGCACAAGCAAACTGCACCTCACTGCTACACCTCACAACTCCCTCCGTGGCACCCTTCCCGCCACCGTTGGTGCCATACCTAAGCTGAGCCTGGCTGGATCAGGGGGTTGTGAGACCTCTGGCTGGGTGGCAAACGACGGACACATCACCTGCTCCAGTCTAACAACAGCCTGACGACGAAGGATCTCTCCGACAACTCGAGCTCGGGAAGAGCATGTTGAACGGCACAGTGTAGCGCACCGGAGATCGGACGCGTTGCAGGCCATTGATCTCTAAGTCAAACAGCTGAGATGGACGGGATCATGGGTCTGCAAGACCTCTTGGCTGGGCGGATCCACTTCGGCTACCCGGTTAAAGTGTTGGTGATTTGGGTTGATATGCGTCGGGAGTGAGAAAATTGCAGGTCATCTAGAGATCGATCGGGCAGTCACTAATCAAGTGCGCCTCGCTGAACACCAATTTTTTCAGGCAACACAAGGAATGGGGTTGGTGGTAGGTCACTAAACTCCTCCTCAAAGTGCCTAGGACCTCTTTTTGCTGCCTGCATCCTCGCCATCCATCAGGGACTTAACTGATTGGGCTCACCCAAGTGCACCACATCTGGTTCCGCCCATTGGGGCCATGTGTATCAGTGCCTTCACCGCAGGATTGAGGACTACTGCTGCCGAGCTGACATCTTTACCTTCACCTTCAGGTCAGTCTCTCTCTAGCTCCACGTACTTGCTCTTCTCCGTTTTCCCTCCCTTACTTTCAAAGGGAGCCCGTCCCTTTTTTCCTTTCCCTTGCCCATACAACTTTCGCATAACAACAATCCATTGCTCTTCTCCACTCATCTCCTCTAAAACCCTATGCCCTCTAAACCCTACTATATAACCCCATCCGCACCCCCACAATCGATCAATGCCCGCCTCACTCGACCTCCACAGCAAAACTCCGCCTTTGTCTAAGAAATAGTCCCCAGACTCCCACACCTAGTTTTCTCATAGCCCTATCCCATCATCCTTCCCATCATCTCACCGTACAATGCAAGGTGGTGGCAAGCACACTAGCGGGAAGCCCACCGACCCCCCTGCAACCCCCCGAATGATCATCAGTACATCCACATGCAAGTGGAAGGTTACTGGTGAAAAACACAACATCTCCATTGTGTACAATGGAGCTGACCCGTCACTTGCATCTCTCCCCAACCTCCCTACCCCAGAACCCCTAGTCATCTACCGCAAGCGATATGTGAGTGTAGAGGCTGCGTTAGGGTGTGACGAGGAGGGGAGACCCTCCTATCTAGTCTTAGTTGTGTCTTTCGGTTCCAATAAGGTGCTTCCTGATAACCAACTCATGGATCAGAGGCCTAAACTATATGTCTGTGACGTCAGGTCTCCACCACAATATAGTTGGTACCTCATCCATATCTTCGTTAAAGAAGACGCAGTGCTTGGGGTAGACTTTGAAGGAGAAAGGGTTGTTAGTGTTCATCTAAAAAAAAATCGTTTTCACATATTCGACGTTGTGGGGTTCCTTTCGTCTGTTTCCTTTTTTTTTCTTCTTCTTCCCCCTTTTATATAAATATTTATTGATTTATCTCTATTCTATTCCTCTGTGTTTGGATTTCACAGGCAGCCAAATATGCCGGTGAAGCTTTCACTAGCGAAAACACCACCAGAGCGGGGAGTGCTGAAACGGCTGGGAGTAACAATAGTCCTAGAACAACATCCATCAAGAAGAAGCCGACCTATTGTGAGGCAGCTTGCTCCGGTGTTGGGAAAGCAGAATTGAAGTGGCAAAGTAGGCAACAGAAGTTGGCGGGCAAGGCTTTGGCTGCATCAAAAGCCAAAATGGAAGAAGCTGACCGACTTCTTAAAGCCGAGGCTGAGAAAAAAGAGGAAGATGCCAGAAAGAGGCGTGAGGCTTCAGAAAGGAAAGAACAAAGGGATGCAGATGGGTGGCAGATAGTCCAGGGGCGCTGAAGGGGAGGCAAAGGTGGTGTCAGCGTCCAGCACCCAACGGGTGGGCAAGCACAATGCAAGGGCGCAGGTGCCTTTTTTATTTGTCTATATATGGCTCCTCCTCCACTCTCCTCTCCTCATTCCTCTCCTTGCCAAGCTCTACTTCCACTCTAAAGCCGAATCTAGTTCACCTACTCTAGCTAGAAATGAAGTTGCACCACAGCCTACTCCCCGCCGTCAGCCTCCAATGGCGATGACCTACTGTTGCCTCAAGACCCATCGATAAAACAAGATGCTCCAGCCGCCGCCGCTGATGCCTGCGTGATCTACAACGCCTAGCATCTGTTGTTTCCGCATGCATCCTGAAGCTCGCCGGCAACAGTATCATAGGACTAGTCCCCGCCACACTCTGGAACATGACCTCCGCTACCTCAACTTTTCCTCAGAACACTTTCTCTGGCACCATCCCGACAAACCACACCATCACTCTAGTTTCTCAACCTCTCCTTGAACCACCTCCCCCTTCCCCTTGCTCGACTTCAGCTAGCTGTACAGCAACCTCCTAGAAGGTGCCATCCCGGCTGCACTCGCAAACTGCACCTCGCTGCTACACATCAGCATGCAGCACAACTCCCTCCGTGGCACCCTTCCCGCCGCCGTCGGCGCCATACCTAAGCTGAGCCGGGCTGGATCAGGGGGTTGCGAGACCTCTGGCTGGGTGGCAAACGACGGACGCATCAGCTGCTCCAGTCTAACATCAGCCTGACGACGAAGGATCTCTCTGACAACTCGGGATCGGGAAAAGCATGTGGAACAGCACAGTGCAGCACGCCAGAGATCTCGTGCCAAGTTCCTTGCCCTTTTTATATAGAGGTCTACTATAATACCACATGACAGGACCAACTTCCTATCCATTCATCACTTGATATGTCTCCTCTCCTCTCCTACATCCTGTAGCCTCACCCAGCTTACCTCCAACGCTAAGGCCTAGGCTGGTCTGTAGATGCGTTGTGGTTGCCTCCGACGCCGTTTGGCCTAAAGACACCTCAAAACCCACACGACGCCAGACTCTCTCCAACAAGTGAACAATAGGCCAAGGAAGGACAACACCAAAGCAATCGAGGGAAGGAATACCCCACTAGCAAGGACACTACCCGCTTCCAACCGAGGTGGCCTCTGGGACAGCTCGATACTGCTTGATCCGTCGGCGGAGCTGCTCCCGCGATAGTGTGATCCGATATCCAGGTCAGTAGGCACTTTTTTTTTTAAATTGTTCCCACATATCCCTTCTTTCTCTTAGTTCTCTATGTTCAATAATGTTTGGATGTTTCACACTCATTTAGGGAAACTGCTAAATTGATTGTCGGGGTTGCTTATTTTGGGTTTGTTTATCGGTGTTTCCATTTCAAGTTCCAAATTTCCTGTACTGACTATAAATTTCTATGATTCTTCTGCCTTTTATGTGTCTTTAGGCAATGTGGGTTCAGGTCGAGCGAGTGCATGTGCTCTCTAATCTCACGCCTGCACCCACGATGACATCAGAACCTCCTGGCTCAACCATGTATAACTTTTTTTCAGCGCACTCAATTTGTTCTCTGTGTGTGCGTACTCTTTTCTTTCTCTATCTATTCTGTTTGTACGGACCTGCTCCAGGTTTAGAGTAGGGCGTACTCCCGCACTCTGTATTGTAGAGAATGCTCTTCTTGGTTGATGGCCGCTTCCCCGTTTCCTTTTCTTCATATACCATCTTTTCTTGAGCAACACGAACGTGTCTCGTTATATAACACACCCTCCCGATCTCACCCCCTCCACAACACTGTGCTCTCTCGACCATCTAATTCCAATCGCAACCACCAGTGCCACTCCCCATCGTCTCTTCCACCCATTCTGTTCTCCCATCCCAACCTTACCAATGGCCCAAACCTATCACATCTACTGTGAAACCCTTGACTGGAAAGTCACGGGTGCTAGAAGGGAAATTCATATTACCTGAAAGAAATGTCCCACCACCATCCCAACACCCGAAGCTGCTCCCGACTTGACCTCACCCCCGGAAACCTTTGTCATCCAAACCCCTCCGGCCCCGAGGCTGCTCTCGACTTGACCTCACCCTCGGAAACCTTTGTCATCCAAACCCCTCTGCCTCGCCGCTTACTCGCTACCACAAACGATCTTTCAAAACCGAAGTCGCCTCGTAGACGACCATCCCGATTTTCTTGTTTTATCAGTTACTTGGGGTCCAACAACGGTTAAGGGGGCTTCCGATGAGGAAGATAACTTTGAGTTGAGAAGGCCTAAGATCTATGGCATTGATCTATCCAAATCCCCCCTCACGAGTGGCATCTCATAAATGTTTTGAAAAATACTTTCGTAATCACTGATATTCACATATTAGATAGTTACGATATGTTTATGCTGTCTTTTACAGTTGAAGGGATAAATGGCTTCAATCACTTTAATGTCGTATGTAACTTTTTTCTTCTTCTTCTTCTTCTATTGTTGAACTCTTATTTTATATATTGTTTGTTTTTCCGTTTTACAGAATCAACGCTTCCCAAGTGTTGACTATGATAGCCCAAGCAGCGAAAGTGGGAACAGTGAGGGTAGCGGCAGCTCTGCTAATGAGATCAAAGCGTCCTTTATCGAAATGGCTCGATTGAATATCAGTCGTCAGGAAAGACGCCATATGGAAAGATCGCAGCATCAAGCAAACAAGGCATTGAAAAAGCGGCTAAACTGGCGGATGAGGCGGAAGCGCAACAACAGGCTGAAGCGAAACAACAGGCTGAAGCGAATCGAAAGGAGCAACAGGCAGAAGTTCAACGACGTGCGGAAGAAGCACGTGAGGAGCAACAATGGCAACAACTACTAAAGGGAGCGAAGTGCCAATGCGGCAAAGGCTAGAAGAACTCTCAGGGAGGTGCTAGCTGACAGCACTCACGGCGGCGTCGGCCGACAGCACAACGATCAGGGAGGCGTCGGCGGACAACATGGACGCCAAGACCGTGTTCGCCTTGCCCTCCATGCTGGCCTCGGGCAGGAGTGCCGTGTTGGCAGCCACTACTATGACCAAGGTACTGGCCGACGCCTTGCCTTCCATGCTGGCCTCGGGCAGGAGCGCCCTGTTGGCCGCCGCTACCAGGAGCAAGGTACATGGCTGACGCCTTGCAAGGTACTGGTCGACGCCTTGCCCTCCATGCTGGCTTCGGGCAGGAGCGCCGTGTTGACGCCTTGCCTACCGTGCTGGCGAGTGGCGTCCCGCCAGCGCCTCCCTGAGCGTTGTGTTGTCTGCCGACGCCGCCCTGACTGTCGTGTTGCCCGTCGACGCCGGTATGAGCGCAGTGTTGCCGGCTAGCGCCTCCCTGAGCGTTCTTCTGGCCTTTGCCGCTTTGGCGCTTCACTCCCTTTAGTAGTTGTTGCCATTGATCTTATTATATCACGTCTTTCATTACGACTAATATTCAATCGAGTCATTTCGATATAGGAAGCTTTGATCTCGGTAGCAGAGTCGTCGCTCGAGGCCAACATGGAGGGCAAGGCGTCGATGAGTACCACGTCGGCTAGTACCTTGCTCCTGGTAGCGGCGGCCAACACGACGCTCTTACCCGAAGCCAACACGGTAGGCAAGGCGTCGGCCAGTACCTTGCTCCTGGTAGCGGCGGCCAACACGGCGCTCCTGCCCGAAGCCGACATGGAGGGCAAGGCGTCGGCCAGTACCTTGCTCCTGGTAGTGGCGGCCAACACGGCGCTCCTGCCCGAGGTCAGCATGGAAGGCAAGGCGTCGGCCAGTACCTTACTTCTAGTAGCGGCGGCCAACACGGCGCTCCTACTCGAGGCCAGCATGGAGGGCAAGGCGAACCCGGTCTTGGTGTCGGCCAACACGGAGCTCCCCGAGTTGGTCAGCATGGAGGGCAGGGCCACGGCAACGGTGGCGGGGCAGGCGTTGCTCGTGGTGCTCGCGGCGTCCAAGCAGGAGGTTGTTGTGGAAGCTGGGCTGATGTTGTCCGTGCTGCTCCAGGCGGTTAGGGAAAAAACAGCCATTAGAAAAAGAAGAGCCGTGCTGCTCCAAGCGGCAAGCATTAGGAAAAAAAGAGCCATTAGGAAAAGAAGAGCCATTAGGCTCATTAGAAAGATGATAGGAGATTATTTCAAAGAAACCATTAGTCTCATTAGAGATATGTCAGCCATTAGGCTTACTTAGTATATCGATACCAAAGGAAGAAATTAAATGTGCAGGCAGAAACTTTGTCATCTAAATAAACTTTTATATATGATCTTATTGCAAAAATGTTATATTTTGATTGTTTCTGTTTTCCTAAGACGGTTCATTCTGTTTTCCTAAGAATTTCTGGAACCGTCTACGTTCCCCACTGACACGACTTTCACTCTCTCGCCCACTCTCTCTCATCTGTGTTCCAATATTACGTCTACTGGTAATGGCCACCAGATCTGCTGGTCCCGGGTTTAGGAGTACACTGCTCCTTGTGTTTTCCTACTATCACATCCGTCCACGTGCAAATGCAGATGACGGAGATGAGTACTACCGGTTTAGAAAAAATACTACTTACACGCGGCACCATCTGTGGTAAGGAGCAACCAAATAGGGGTAACAAACACCTCCGGGCAAGTGGGTTCCTACTAACCCTGCCGGGCGCAGCCAGATCCTAATAAGCTGACTAATCTAGACCCAAGTTTGCTTAAACTATTCGGCTCGGGCCCATCAGACTGGTCTTATTTTTCTGGTCCTACACTAACATCAATTTACTGGTACAGAAGGCATGCGATACTCTTTTTTATAGGAAAAAACAATATACCCTGACATAGAGTTGAACCCAGATCACAAGTACCACAAAACACCCTTGTACCATTGTTTGTACGGTCCTAAACCTACGTACTTATATTTTTTATTCATATGGGGAGGGAGAGGGACGAGATCCTCGGCAGCTCCAACCCCCCCCCCCCCCCCCCCCCCCACACACACACACTCAAAAGGCCATTTAATTATTAACCTTTACGAAAATGTAGTAGTTTTTATTAACAAATTAGAGTATTTTGTATTAATAGTTTAAACTTTCAAGTGAAGTGTTCAATACATAAGGCCTCAATATATTATGTGCAGCTGCCCAACCAGTGACATCCATCTCATATTTAGTCTGCAATCATCGATCGGTTCAATTGGTTCAATTTCTATCATGTTTCCATCGCCAAGAGGAAGTATATTGGTAGTCTTCCCCCCACCCCCAGTGCACTCCTAAGGGCACCTCTATCCAATTCCCTCCCACGAAAACCATCTCTGACTTCTTGAGATACTCCTCCAATGGTCAGTGTGCATCTACTTTTCCCGTGCTAGCCTCCCCAGTCGACGAGGTCAGTGGCGTGACTCTGACCGCTGTATCTTCGGGAAACGATGGTCGCAAGTTCGTGAGGTGTGTTTGAAGCTTTAGGGCATCTCAAACCCCTCTATAGGTATGGGATGTGTCCTTCATTTTTCATATGTAGTCTTCTAGTTTGCAAGCCTTTCAAACAAGTTTTCCCGTGGTTTTCCTTCTCTATGTTGTCTTTCCCAATTTTAGACCCCGATCGACTGAGTTCTTTGTTTTTTGTTGGTTCCCGACTTGTTAAGATCTTTGTATGGATGATCAGGTGTAGTATGGTCATAAAACTCTGGCCCAACCCCTTGTCTTGAAGGAATATGAATGATCTTTGTATGCCCTAGTCGTCTGGATTCCAATCCTCAATCTGGATGGATATGCATCTCCTATAATTGTTGTGCAAACAATGTAAGGTTGTATTGGATATGGTGTTTTCATCTTTGTGCCAGCCCCCAACTGCTGTTAAGAGCACGAAGCATGTCTAAGAAAAATTGGATATCACCTTCTTCGATGCAAGCTATGGCATTGGGGTTATTTTCCAGAATAGTGACAATGGTGTGTCCTAGTCAATACTTTCGGTTCTCGAGCAATGATGAGGGGAACACTTGGTAATGATGAATCCATGGCTGTCTAAAAAGAAGGTTGAAGGAAGGAATCAACTCCATGACTAAAAATTGGACGCAGAATGTTTGTGGCCCAATGTGTAGCTCCAGAATCAATATTTTCTAGACAATCTTTAATTACTCCATCAAAAAAGTTGCTTGCTTTGTTGTCTAGTGCAGGTCAAAGAGATCCTTTCCCAAGTTGAGGAGTGTCTTTAAGGGACACACATTGAGGCAACCATTGTTGTCGATAAAACAATTTATCTTGAGGTCGTTGTATATTGTCATGATTTGTAAGGGCCTTTGTGACTTCCTTCCACAACATTCTCATCTTCAAAGAATGAAATCATATGTGGTGTCATGATTAACCCGGTGGTGGCTGCAAGAGCTTATGGTTTGATGTCTTTGGAGATGTACTCTTTTTCTCGAGTCTTCAAGACTACCTTCCCAATCTATTGGGGAATTTCACATCACTTCAGCCAATGACACTTCCCTTGTAGGTCCATTCCTGAATAAGATTGTATCTGATCCTTCCTAACTAGTTTCCTTGCAAAGCTCAAACATTTGTGGTATTTCTTGGTATCCATAGATGGAATGGAGACCTTTCCTGTCTCTTGTTTTGTCATTTTGGTAGGTACTCATACGTAGTAGTATATCTTTAATTACCCTTGCTGAGGGGCAAGTTACTTCTAGTATTTGGGGTGTTGTCACATCTTCTTCATTGTGGGTGTGGATGTTGCCACTTGAATTGCTACCATAGGATGAGGAGTCGTAGTCTATTGGGCTTTTCCCAGTATTGGTGCTTTAGGGACCCAAATATTTTGTACTTTCATCCCGTGGCAAGCTTCGAGTATGCTAATTCATTGTACTTTCATCTCGTGGCAAGCTTCGATTATGCTAATTCATTGTACTTTCTTCCCCTAGTTAGCTCCTAGTATGCATGCCGACCTCCTGGTGCTTACTAGGGCTATTGTCTTCTTTTCTTGTACCGAACCGACTCGTCAAGTACTATGAGGCCAGCTCTTGACTACTTGTTCCATAGGAAAGACTAGCCCATGTGATGAATCTCTCGATGACGAGATGACAACCACTATGTTGGAAGATGAAGGCATTTCCTTTGATGTGACTATGTTGACCTCATTGGATTCTATCAAACCATATAAGACATGCTTGAGAACGATGCATGAATCGATCTTGTGCACTTTAGCTCAGTGGAAGTTACAAAAGCATAAGCATTATATCTCTTTGGTAGGGTATTTGGTGGACCCCTTATGGTGAGGAATTTTAGTAGGTGCTTGATATTAAGCAATATTGTGTTGAGGGAAGCTCCTAAGCAAGTGAATTCCTTTTTGTCTTGAAGGGTTCTTTTGATGATGGAGCTATAGTTGTTAGCTCTTCTTGAGGTGTCCAATTACTTGATGATGGAGGAGTGTTTGCTACCGCTTTTGACATAAGCGGTTGAAAAGGTGATAGTGTGTACCCATAAGTTGTTTGGCAGCCATATATATTATGAGTGAAATACTAAGGTTGATAGTTGGGTGGCATTGTGCGGGCCTATTTTTTCTGTGTATCGGGGCATAGGTTATCTGAGATGTTGATGTCTAAACCAACAAAATCTGGATAGTCCATTATTGTTGCTTGTTGTCTTCTGTCAGGATAAGCACTGCCCCTACTGTCGTATTTTTAGCTTTTGTGTTAGTCTAGTTAAGATTCTAATTTATTTTTTGTAGAGGTGGATTATGTTTGGAAAGCAAGGACTATGTTTTGGTAGAGACCCACCCCCTGTTTATGGAATTTTCAATATGTAATTCTCCTATATGAGTTTTGGGAAGGTATCATACCTCTATAGAGATAAAAAGGCCATGAGAGCTTGCATAGAGGCAATGATCTCCATGTCTGATGCATCTCTTATCCATGGGCTTGAATTCCAACTAGGAGGCCATCTCCCTCCATTCTCCAACAAGCTTGGATAGACTTTCATATGCCACTTATTGTAGTGCCTCCGGCCCTCCTTGGTGGGGACCTAGTGTAGATTCTAAGCATACTGATCAAAAAACATCTTGGCCATCTTGGCTCAAGTGGTGATGGTCTACAATCCTGCTTGTTGTACCATGCCAATGTGAGACCTCTCTAGGTCTATGCAAAGAAGGAATTAATATTTTGTCATCATCTTGGACCTCCACCTTGTGTGAGAAGCATGCACTTGGGCATGTTGAAGTTGTTTGGAAGCATGGACTCTGGAAAGTGACAAAATTCATTGAGAATTTTCCCGGTTTCTTTCTTACCCTCTAGCTGTTTAATCCTATTTAAGATCTTGAGTGGTAGGGGGTCCATAGTAGTGGGCTTCTCCATGGCCTCTTCCTAGTGTGCGGCCACCACTAGTATCATTGACAGTCTGATTGTCATTTGTTGCACCACATATATAGGTGGTGTGCATTCATCCCTCATCTTGTATATGGACTATTCTAAGAATGGGGTTGTGGATACAATAATGTAGTATGGGGAGGGGTACAAGTTGAATCTTCACCACCATGTTGGATTTTTTTAGATTCCTTAGGATCTTTTTTTATGGACGAAACTTCTTCTCATTCCTTTCTCCCTTTAGTTTTTCTTTAGAGTCTCAATACAAATGTCATTGCCTCCTAAGTTACTGGGAGTGACCCAATGTTCACAAATGATGGACACTGATAGGGTCTCAGTTGGAACAGTTTTGGTTGAGATGGATGGAAATCCCACATGCCGTATGAGAATATAGGCTTTGATGAACTGACATACATAGCTCCCTGTCTAGTGAATTATTGATAGTGCCATCCTCTTGTGTATGAACTTGGTGGAGGTGTAAAAGGTATGTGATCTAGTTGCTTGATGCGTGTTGTTTTGCACACCAAACACTAGGAAGATCCTAGAGTTAAACCTTACTACTAAGGTATCAAATCCCAAGGGACGGTGAGAAAATTTGTTCGAAATATGAATCCCAACCACAAGAAAAGAATAAAGGAAATCTCAGTTTGTGGAAAAGTATGAAGGGGATTCATATTTCCACAAGTATAAAACTAAAATGTGGGAATAAAAAATTAGGAACAACAATAAAAGAGACTGGGGGTCAAGGGGATCACGACCAGAACCAAGTTTCCCTTTAAGAAATTGTTTTCTAAAATCAATATTCAAATTAGAACATATGTGAAGTTATGTCATTTTGGGGGCACAACTCTCACAAGATCAGACTTTCAAAAAACGGGTTGGTCCCCATGTTTGTAGATTCTCATCTAATCATCTGACGTATCCATGTCTGAGGTTTCATCAAGAAGTACATTGTAGTGACCGATAAACAAATCGTTACTGATTAAGTGGAATTAAACATTAGCAGCAGATTACTGAAAATCACTAAAAATTAAAACCTTTTTACAAAGAGATCCAAACATAGGAAAACTCTTTCATTAGGACCCAATGTAATACATTTACAACCTGATTCATAAGTATATGCCTTGCACTTGGAGAATAGCAGAGAAATGCTATCAAAATTTTCTGGAAAACCTAATATACATTATACACTTACTAGTGAGATTAGGTGTTCAAAAATGGGATAGGTGGTACAAATTTATTATATATAAGACCTTAAACCCTAAAATTTTAACCATAAACCCTAATCTTTTAACCCTAGACCCTAATCTTTCAACCCTAAACCCTAATATATACTTATTTTCTCTTTGATTATAGAATGGATAGATCATGGATGTCCATTCCAAATCGCTGCACCTCAGAGTTTATTTCTGGTCTTTATCAGTTATTAGATTTGTTGAGGAACATAGGAAACAACCTGGAGATAGGCTCTACTGTCCATGTAGGGATTGCGGTAACAACTTGAAAGTCAACACTGGTGACAAAATCAAAAGTCATGTCATGTGCAATGGGATTGTACAAGGCTATATAGAATGGAAATGGCATGGAGAGATTTCAAACCTAAAATCAGTGGATGTCGATAGTAGTGCTTGTGTGGAAGAAGAAATTGCCTCCGATGACGTAGATGTGAACGAACCAGTTCCAGGTAGACATTGTTGATGTGATGCTGGATAGTTGTGGGGGTAGAGCACACTGATCCATCTCCCATCTTTAAAAACATTGTGCATGATGTTGAAATATCGTTATACACAAGTTGTACTAAGTTTACGAAGCTTAGCACTGTGTTGAGATTGTATAAGCTGAAAGTTGTAACATCCCTGACCTGGGTTATGCTTTAACCCTAGGTGTTTTGTTTAAGAAATACAATTATATGCTTGTTCTTATCTTTTGAAAAGTAATTAAGGTCCAAGAGGAACTTATATTTCAATTTTAGTCCTTTTTGAACAATGTTGAAATAATGTTTTGCCTATTTTGGACTAAAGTACAAATTACCCAAGTTGAGGGGTTAAATTGCAAATGTTACATGATAAGATGTTCCTCAAAGTGTTGAAGCATCATAAGGATGAAAATGATGCAGTGGTATGGCTTGTGGTATCCTGAGTACCAAGAAAGAGCTGATAAAGTAATGTTTGTGCATTACAACCTAGTTTTGGTGCAATGTGCAATTTACCCAAAACCTAGGGTTCAATATGCAAAATATCACTCTTAGATGGTCCCTAATTATTCTTAGCATCATTTAGATGCAAGAAAATGAGAGGGGTGCCTCATTTGAATCACTTTGGAGGAGAGAGAATCTTGATATTAAAATAATCAAGATTTAAGCATAATTGGAACTTTACTTCAATTTAATGCAAAAGTAAATATATTAATTGAAGAGCCCTCAAACAAAAGGTGAGGGATGATTTTGCAAAAGAATGGACTACCATGTGCCTTGCAAAGGCACGAAAATATCTAAAGGAAGTGGATAACTCACTCACATTATTAAAAAACAAAGAATTATCCACTAACTTTAGAATATTATTAAAATATGATTTAAGGTGCTCAATTTTCTTTTCTTTAAATCATGGATAATTGAGAGGAATAAGAGGCAAAGGAGATAGCCCCGTAACCAAGGAAGGGAAGGGGGAAAGTGGTAAGGAAATGGAGGAGATAATCCCTACTTTCTCTCTCGTAAATGAATTTTCAATAAAATTCATATATATGCTCATTTATCCATGAGTTGAAAGGGGAATTTCGAATCCACTTTCACTCTTTGCTTGAAAAACGACCAAGGGGGCTAAGGAGCAACAGGAGGACGAGATCCAACCTGTAGGTAAGCTTCTTGATCACTTTCAACCATGATTTCATGGTGGAAATTGAAAATAAATGATGGATTTCTTCTTTTCTTCTATCAATCTTCCTTTCTAGCCATTCCTTTTCACTCAAAGCTTAAGGACGAGCTTGGGATAGTGGAAGGTGTTTCTTTCACCATTAAATACGTGGAGTTTTAAGATTTGAATCTCAATTGAAGGCGGGTTATATAGCTTGAACCCCTATTCATTGTTATTGAATTCAATCCCTTAGTTCAATATGTTCAATTGTTCTTCTTGCAATTCCTTTGATTAATTGATGAAACAACCATGTAAATGGTAGTAAAATTCGAGGGGTTGAAGCTTGATGATGATGACATCATCTTAAGAACCCATCTTAATAATATCTAGTTGCTAACGGTTTCAACACTATAGCCCAATCGGTTTCACCAAATCATTTGGAGACCAAACGATTTGCAAAATGTTTGGAGGTTTGGATCCCAAACCATTTGGATGGGTCGACCGTTTGAGGTTAGGACCCTAGTACATGTTGGATGATGTTCTAATGGATCTAATTGATTGATTCAATATATGGACAATCCTTCAATTAGAAACCCTAATCGGGTTAAGTGCTGAAATTTCAATTGGTTGATTTTGAAACTTTGGGTTGATTAACCCAAATGGTCTCAAGACCGTTTGGAGGTAAACCAAGATCGTTCGGTGGTCTAGGGTTGAGTATGGTGAAGTAATTCAAGGTCCAAAGATTGTAAATTGTAATGCAATCAATAGTTCAATTATTGATCAATCTAATGATCTAAACCCTACATGAATTTCACAAATTTCAGTGATGGGATGGGGGAAAACGGTCTCAAGACCATTTGGAGGTCATCCAAATGGCCTCAAGACCGTTTGAGGTCAGGTCATATCATAATTTGATGAAGATTCACTAATTTCAATTGAATCGGTTCCACAATGTTAATCATTAAAGGTTCCTCGATTTCTAAACCCTAATTGAAGGTTTATTGATTATAAATCCTAGTTCAATTGGGCTCAAAACCCTAATTGATGGTCCTAATGAAGGAAGATTCAATAGTTCAATTGATAAGTGAATCAAGGATTCAATTGATAATCAGTTCATTGATTGAAACCTTAAATTGTTTAAGTATTGAAAGACCTTTTTGGTCTTTTCAGTTTTGAGAGGGTTTGGACCAAACGGTCTTAAGACCGTTTGAGTCCAAACGGTCTCAAAACCGTTTGGGTTCAAACGGTCTCAAGACCGTTTGGGTCCAAACGATATCAAGACCGTTTGGGACCAAACAGTCTCAAACCGTTTGGAGAACCAAGTCCAATCGGTTTCAACACACTTCTTGCCCGAACAGTTCCAAACCGTTTAGAGAGTAAAGGGTCAAGAACGTTTAGTGATTCAATGTGATCATAATAATTCAAAACTTATTGTGATAAAGTATCTATTGACCCTATAATTGTTACTGATTTATCTCAAAGATAATCACTAGGGTTGTACCTTTAAGGTAGCAAGTGAATGGTAACCTTAGATGAGTTATTCCTTGAAGCTTAAGTAAGCAATATTTCAATACACTATGTCAACCCTACTTGAATGCATTTTATTAAAGGGTTGGTTGACCTAATTTATCCAAGTTTGACATAGTCAACATCCTAGAGAGGATGAGAAAGAGAGGAATCCATACATGTAGGATATTCATGTAATGGATAGGTCTCAAACACCTTCAATATGAATAAACTAAGATTTTAGGGCATGATTTTTGATGAAGTGATCCTGAAACCCTAATTAAGAATATAGATGAACATTAACCCTAATCTAGGGCAATGCTAGGTGTAACCCTAATCTAGGGTAAGGATGTAATCCTAGTTGAGGGTGATTCCATGAGAAACCCTAGTTGAGGGTGATTCCATGAGAAACCCTTGTTGAGGGTGATTCAATGAGAAACCCTAGTTGAGAGTGATTCAATGAGGAACTCTAATTGAGGGTGATTTCATGAGAAACCCTAATGAAGGGTGATTCTATGTAAAATCCTAATCCTAATAATGGAATGGTGACTAATACATTGATAAGGGAAATACCTAAAGTGATTGATTATCGGTAACCTCATAGCAAGCAATGCCTTAACCTGAAATGAGTCCATATCACTAAAGATAGTTGGACCATTCTTGTGTGTGACCTATGCACTTCATGGTAAGAGTGATAGGTTAGTGGATGGAAGTATTAATATGGGAAATGCCTTAATCCAAGATAAGTTGATAACTCAAGAAAGTTAGAAGTAATGAGGAAAGTGATACATCATGATATGATAGATATCACTTTTAGCATTCCAGGGTTGATATACCTTGATGTACCTCAAATCCAATATACTTGGACAAGAAACACATGAAGTGTGTTATGTTAATTGTTATAATGAAATATAATAAGTTTGATATACTTTGATAAGTATAGGTTAATATACCTAGAGAATGGGGTTAAGACAAACTAATGATTATGATGTAATCATACCATGATAAGGATGAGAAATGAACTCATACCTTGTATTGATAATCATTTCATGATAAATGTTAAGAGTAATAAACATGATTGAATACTCGAGATGTCAATGGATGCTTCTAGAAGTGTGGAGTAGTATAATAAGGTTGATTTGATAAATATGAAATCCCAATTAATGTGGATGGGAAACCCTAACCCTAAATTGGGTAATGGGACATGAGAAACCCTTATGTGACTTAAATAGTAAGCCTTAACCCTATTGAGGGAATAGTGGTGTTACTATTGTATTACATGAGGTAATATGTTATTGTTTCCTAGTGAGAGGTGACAAGATGTTTAATGGCCTTGTGAGCCATATGTTTAGATGTTGCCTAGTGAGAGGCGACAATATGCTTTATGGGCCTTATAAGCCATGAGAACAATCGTTACATAAAGAAAGGCACCAAGATTATTATAAAAGTTTATTGTAAGAAATGATAATGTTTTAATAAACTTAATAAAAGGAATAATTTGCATTCAATATAGAATATGAAAAGCTATGAAGGCTTACCTCAGGGTTCAGAGCCTAGAAAAGGATGTGATAATCAATGATGAGTTAAAGGAATTTATATCCCATGAAGTGTGTAATCAGGATTGGTAGTGTCCAATGCCTGTCTGTGTAATCAGGATTGGTTAAAGTCTAATACATGGAAGAGGCATGAAGCCTGTAATCAGGATTGGTGAAAGTCCAATACCTGGTAGAGGCATGAAGCCTTTAATCAGGATTGGTTAAAGTCCAATACCTGGCAGAGGCATGAAACCTGTAATCAAGATTGGTTAGAGTCCAATGCCTGGTTGTGTAATCAGGGTTGGTTAGAGTCCAATGTCTGGCGCTGAAATCAGGATTGGTAGTGTCCAATGCCTGGCTGTGTAATCGGATTGGTTAAAGTCCAATACTTGGAAGAGGCATGAAGCCTGTAATCAGGATTGGTTAAAGTCCAATACATGGAAGAGGCATGAAGCCTATATTCAGGATTGGTTAAAGTCCAATGCCTGGCTGTATAATCAGGGTTGGTTAAAGTCCAATGCTTGGTTGTATAATCAGGGTTGGTTAAAGTCCAATGCCTGGCTGTGAAATCAGGATTGGTAGTGTGCAATGCCTGGCGGTGTAATCAGGTTTGGAAGAGTCCAATACCTGGCAGAGGCTCAATGCCTGAAATTATGACATAAGATTGGTAATAACCCAATGCCTATATTAATGATATATGAGTACATGATAGATATAATCCTATATCTGTTTAGAAGATTGGCTAAGGCCAACAGATTGAAACAAGAATGTCTCGTGGGTGACATATCAAGAGAATGAGTGTCACAAGAGAAGTTTGATATGATGGTACAATATGATGGATAAATGATATACATGTTCTTCCTATTCCTTACTAAGAGAATAGATGATTTATTGTTCTATCATAAATAGTTGCAATGCTTTAAAAGATGAGAATGTTTTAAACTGCTTATCCTCTGCTCAGTTTTATATCATTAAGCTGCAATAATAATGTTTTTTTGGCGGAGAGTTATATCTCTCGCTGGGGCAATTTTCAGTTGTCTCACCCCCGTGGGATCCAACATTTTTTTAGGTGGACAATCATGGAGGAGACTGAGAACATCTTGCAGAGGAAGTACATCAACAACAATAGGGACAACAGTGACAACTCAGGTTGAGTGTACTGTCTATCGTGTCTTGTAGATAGAAGTCCTATGTGTTGTCTCTGTACTCTCAGGTCCTCGGAGTTAATAGTTAGTGTTTTTAATGAATAGTTTTGAGATATTGGCCTGATGCCTCGAGGTTCTTATGAAGTCTGTGCTTAGCTTTTAATAAGGCAGTTGATGTTGTAAACCTCGAGAAGAGATGGTACAAGACATGTACTTATGAACGAGGATGTAAATGTAATACATTGGTTCTTGTTGAAAGAGTTTTCCTATGATTGGATCTCTTTGAAAAAGGTTTTAAATTTTTGGTGATTTTTAGTAATCCGCTGTTTGTGTTCACTTTCGCTTAAGCTAATCATGTTTTGTTTGTTAGATGCCACAATTAGTGGTATCAGAGCTCTAGGTTTGTTGAGTCTACAGAGACGTATGACTAAGATGTTGAGTCTGTTCTAGTGTCCTTCAGTAGACCTTATAGTGACTTCTGCCTATGCAGAAGAAGGAAGATAGCTTAAAGATGTCTGGAGAACATGAGGAACACGTTGCTGAGAGAAATGTTGCTGCACCAATGGGAGGTGCAAGGGATCAGGCAAGGGAGGAACCAATGCCTGAAAATCCCCATGTTGATGAAGTCATGAGAGGAAACCCAGATGTTCATAATATTTTTGGGTAACTCGTGACCACACTAAGGTATATGGCAGACCGGATGCTAGCACCGGCACATAGGGCACCAATTTCTAATGAGGGATATGGGTCTGGTAAGACCTTTGAACGACTACATCATGTAGGAGCCGTAGAATATGCTGGAACATATGACCCAACAGATGCTGATCTCTGGCTCACTGAGTTAGAAAAAGCCTTTAAGATCCTTAGTATCCCAGAGGCTGACAAAGTTAAACATGTGGTGTACCTTTTGAAGGGTAGTGCTGGACACTGGTGGGCTATAGAAGAAATAAAAAGGAATGACAAAGAGGTTAATTGGGAGGAATTTTGTCGAGAATTCATCAATAAGTATTTTCCAAGGACATACTTAGATGTAAAGATCTCACACTTTGAGAAAATTAGACAGGGAGCCATGTCGATAAGTGAATATGAGGTTAAATTTATGGAACTTTTACGATTTTGTCCTCAAATGGCTGCTACTGAGGAGGAAAAGATTCGATGTTTTGAGAAAGGATTGAATGCATAGATGTCTATTCTGGCATCTTCCCTAGAAAGTAGAGAGAGGTTTGCCACATTTGTGGAGTCCATTAGAAGGATAGAAGGGTCTATGACAAAGAAACATGAGATAGACCTTAAAAGGAAGTCTAAATAGTCACAGGAACAAGGAGTTGGTGGTACTAAACAATCAAAGATTTCAGTAGTATCGAATCAACCACAATGTAGTGCACCCAAGCAACAGTCACCTAAAAGGCTCCGAGCTTTCTATAGATGTGGACAAAGAGGACATCTGAGGTGGCAATTTACAAATAGAAAGTTATGAGGTGACCTAACAAACAAGACACTAGATAACTTGTGAGAGGTAGACATGTCAATATAAAACTTTCTATTTTGAATTATCTTGCACTCTCTACTATAAGAAGGGTAGTTGTTGTTTAGTTCATCTGTGTAATCCTTTGAGAATATGAGTAAGATATAAATAGAATGAAAACTTATGTTCAGTTTAATATTCTTTTATATGTTTTGAAATTTCTCTTTCGTCATTAAGGAAGGGAAGAGATGAAAAAGGAACTCAGAGAAAATATGAGATATTAAGTATATCAAAGTTAAAGAGACGAAAACATAAAATAAAATAAATGCATACTACCTAATTTCAGTTCTCGAATACCCTGGCCAAGTATTCATTTACTGATGGCAAGGTAAGTATGACATACCTAGATTGTTATCTTTCTAATTACTCTGATCAGGTAATCATTCTGAAACAATCCAAAGAAGCCTAATGAAGAAGGAGATGTGGAATTGATAATTCTACCACATTCTAATTGATATATGAAGGATTTGATTTAATTATAAATTAACTTATAAATAAAAGATGATGCTTAGTATAATGTGTACCCTGGTCTAAAGACCTAGAGGTAACAGTTATATGATAAGAGATAACATTGTTCAGTGATGAACTAAAGGTTTGAATAACCATATTTAGTATTCATGGTGATAATGATGATGAGAGATAATGATATATAATCATCCTTATAATTCCTATGCTGATGGCAATCAAGTGGGTCTTAGGACACTTGATGTGCACAATTAAAAATGTTTATTTGATGGATACTTAGAAAAAACGTATCAGTTTGTCTTGGACTTGGGTTACAAGAAAAAGATGTGTGTAACAAGTAATGTCCCAGGATGAAACAAGATGAATATGTGATGTGTTTCTAGCACATGTAATGGATACCAAGGTAAGGGATTCTGGTATCAGATAAAGTATGTTGACCACCTGGAGTGGTTAACTGTGAAGTCAGATCGGTTATGTAATATAGCATGGAAATCATATGTTAGGGGTTTATGCCTTGCATAAACATGACTTTGAGATGTTATGAGACTTTATGAGATGATATATGAATAATATTTGTCTCCCTTTATCTGGGATTTCGAGGACAAAATCCTTGTTAGGGGTTTATAATTTGTAACATCCCTGACCTGGGATATGCTTTAACCCTAGGTGTTTTGTTTAAGAAAGATAATTATATACTTGTTATTATCTTTTGAAAAGTAATTAAGGTTCAAGAGGAACATATATTTCAAATTTAGTCCTTTTTGAACAATGTTGAAATAATGTTTTTCCTGTTTGGGACTAAAGTGCAAATTACCCAAGTTGAGGGGTTAAATTGCAAATGTTACATGATAATATGTTCCTCAAAGTTTTGAATCATCATAAGGATGAAATGATGCAGTGGTATGGCTTTTGGTAGCCTGAGTACCAAGAAAGAGCTGATAAAGCAATGTTTGTGCATTAAAATCTAATTTTGGTGCAATGTGCAATTTACCCAAAACCTAGGGTTCAATATGCAAAATATCACTCTTAGAGGATCCCTAATTATTCTTGGAATCATGTAGAGGCAATGAAATGAGAGGGGCGCCTCATTTGAATCACTTTGGAGGAGAGAGAATCTTGATATTAAAATAATCAAGATTTAAGCATAATTGGAACTTTACTTCAATTTAATGCAAAAGTAAATATATTAATTGTAGAGCCCTTCAACAAAAAGGTGAGGGATGGTTTTGAAAAAGAATGGACGACCATGTGCCTTTCAAAGGCACGAAAATATCTAAAGGAAGTGGATAAATCACTCACATTATTAGAAGAAAAAGAATTATCCACTAACTTTAGGATATTATTATAATATGATTTAAGGTGCTTAATTTGCTTTTCTTTAAATCATGGATAATTAAGAGGAATAAGAGGCAAAGGAGATATCCTCGTAACTAAGGAAGGGAAGGGGGAAAGTTTCAAGGAAATAGATGAGATAATACCTACTTTCTCTCTCTTGAATGAATTTTCAATAAAATTCATATATATGCTCCTTTATCCATCAGTTGAAAGGGAAATTTCGAATCCACTTTCACTTTTTGCTTGAAAAATGACCAAGGGGGCTAAGTATCAATAGGAGGACGAGTTCCAACCTGTAGGTAAGCTTCTTGATCACTTTCAACCATGATTACATGGTGGAAATCGAAAATAAATGATGGACTTCTTCTTTTCTTCCATCAATCTTCCTTTCTAGCCATTCATTTTCACTCAAAGCTTAAGGACGAGCTTGGGATAGTGGAAGATGTTTTTTTCACCATTAAATATGTGGAGGTTGAAGCTTTGAATCTCAATTGAAGGCGGGTTATATAACTTGAACCCCTATTCATTGTTATTGAATTCAATCCCTTAATTCAATATGTTCAATTGTTCTTCTTGCAATTCCTTTGATTAGTTGATGAAACGACCATGGAAATGGTAGTAGAATTTGAGGGGTTGTAGATTGATGATGATGACATCATCATAAGCACCCATCTTAATACTATCTAGTTGCAAACGGTTTCAACATTAAAGCCCAATCGGTTTCATTAAATCGTTTGGAGACCAAACGGTTTGCAAACCGTTTGGAGGTTTGGATCCCAAACCGTTTGGATGGGTTGACCATATGAGGTCAGGACCCTAGTACATGTTGGATGATGATCTAATGGATCCAATTGATTGATTCAATATATGGACAATCCTTCAATTAGAAACCCTAATCGGGTTAAGTGCTGAAATTTCAATTGGTTGATTTTAAAACTTTGGGTTGATTAACCCAAACGGTCTCAAGACCGTTTGGAGATCACCCAAACGGTCTCAATACCGTTTGGAGGTCAACCAAGACCATTTGAAGGTCTAGGGTTGAGTATGGTGAAGTAATTGAAGGTCCAGAGATAGAAAATTGTAATGCAATCAATAGTTCAATTGTTTATCAATCTAATGATCTAAACCCTACATGAATTTCACAAATTTCAGTGATGGGATGGGGCAAACGGTCTCAAGACCATTTGGAGGTCATCTAAACGACCTCAAGACCGTCTGAGGTCAGGTCATATCTTCATTTGAAGAAGATTCACTAATTTCAATTGAATCGGTTCCAAAATGTTAATCATTGAAGGTTCCTCAATTTCTAAACCCTAATTGAAGGTTTCTTGATTATAAATCCTAGTTCAATTGGGTTCAAAACCCTAATTGATGGTCCAAATGAAGGATGATTCAATAGTTCAATTGATAAGTGAATCAAGAATTCAATTGATAATCAGTTCATTGATTGAAACCTTAAATTGTTTAAGTATTGAAAGACCTTTTTGGTCCATTCAGTTTTGAGAGGGTTTGGACCAAAGACCGTTTGAGTCCAAACGGTCTAAAACCCGTTTGGGTCCAAACGGTCTCAAGACGAGACTGTTTGGACCGAAACAGTCTCAGACTATTTGGAGACCCAAGTCCAATCAGTTTCAACACACTTCTTGCCCAAACAGTTTCAAACCGTTTAGAGAGTAAAGGGTCAAGAACGTTTAGTGATTCAATGTGATCATAACAATTGACAACTTATAGTGATAAAGGATCAATTGACCCTATAATTGTTACTAATTTATCTCAAAAATAATCATTAGGGTTGTACCTTTAAGGTACCAAGTGAATGGTAACCTTAGATGAGTTATTCCTTGAAGCTTAAGTAAGCAATATTTCAATACACTATGTCAACCCTACTTGAATGTATTTAATTAAAGGGTTGGTTGACCTAATTTATCCAGGTTTGACATAGTCAACATGCTTGATAGGATGAGAAAGAGAGGAATCCATACATGTAGGATATTCATGTAATGGATAGGCCTCAAACACCTTCAATATGAATAAACTAAGATTTTAGGGTATGATCTTTGATGAAGTGATCATGAAACCCTAATTAAGAAGATTAATGAACATTAACCCTAATCTAGGGCAATGCTATGTGTAACCCTAATCTAGGGTAAGGATGTAATCCTAGTTGAGGGTGATTCCATGAGAAACCCTAGTTGAGGGTGATTCCATGAGAAACCCTAGTTGAGGGTGATTCTATGAGAAACCCTAGTTGACGGTGATTCCATGAGAAACCCTAGTTAAGGATGATTCCATGAGGAACTCTAATTGAGGGTGATTTCAAGAGAAACCCTGATGAAGGGTGATGCTATGTAACATCCTAATACTAATAATGGAATGGTGACTATACACTGATAAGGGAAATATCTAAAAAGATTGATTATCAGTAACCTCATAAAAAGCAGTGCCTTAACCTGAAATGAGTCCATATCACTAAAGATAGTTGGACCATTCTTGTGTGTGACCTATTCACTTCATGGTAAGAGTGATAGGTTAGTGGATGGAAGTATTAATATGGGAAATACCTTAATCCAAGATAAGTTGATAACTCAAGAAAGTTAGAAGTACTGAGGAAAGTGATACATCAAGATATGATAGATATCACTTTTAGCACTCCAGGGTTGATATACCTTGATGTACCTAAAATCCAATATACTTGGACAAGAAACACATGAAGTGTGTTATGTTAATTGTTAAAATGAAATGTAATGAGTTTGATATACTTTGATAAGTATAGGTTAATGTACCTAGAGAATGGAGTTAAGCCAAAATAATGAGTATGATGTAATCATACCATGATAAGGATGAGAAATGAACTCATACCTTGTATTGATAATCATTTAATAATAAATGTTAGGAGTAATAAACATGATTGAATACTCGATATGTCAATGGATGCTCCTAGAAGTGTGGAGCAGTATAATAAGGTTGATTTGATAAATATGAAATCCCAAGTAATGTGAGATGGGAAACCCTAACTGTAAATTGGGAAATGGGACATGAGAAACCCTTATGTGACTTAAATAGTAAGCCCTAACCCTATTGAGGGAATAGTGGTGTTACTATTGTATTACATGAGGTAATATGTTATTGTTGCCTAGTGAGAGGTGACAAGATGTTTAATGGCCTTGTGAGCCATATGTTTAGATGTTTCCTAGTGAGAGGTGACAAGATGCTTTATGGGCCTTATAAGCCATGAGAACAATCGTGACATAAAGAAAGGCACCAAGATGATTATAAAAGTTTATTGTAAGAAATGATAATATTTTAATAAACTTAATAAAAGGAATAATTTCATTCAATAAAGAATGTGAAAAGCTATGAAGGCTAACCTCAGGGTTCAAAGCCTAGAAAAGGATGTGATAATCAATGATGAGTTAAATGAATTTATATCCCATGAAGTGTGTAATCAGGATTGGTAGTGTCCAATGCCTGGCTGTGTAATCAGGATTGGTTAAAGTCCAATACCTGGCAGAGGCATGAAGCCTGTAATCGGAATTTGTTAAAGTTCAATACCTGGCAGAGGCATGAAGCCTGTAATCAGAATTGGTTAAAGTCCAATACCTGGCAGAGACATGAAGCCTATAATCAGGATTGGTTAGAGTCCAATGCCTGGATATGTAATCAGGGTTGGTTAGAGTCCAATGCCTGGTGGTGAAATCAGGATTGGTAGTGTCCAATGCCTGGCTGTGTAATCAGGATTGGTTAAAGTCCAATACCTGGCAGAGGCATGAAGCCTGTAATCAAGATTGGTTAAAGTCCAATACCTAGAAGAGGCATGAAGCCTGTAATCAGGATTGGTGAAAGTCCAATGCCTGGCTGTATAATCAACGTTGGTTAAAGTCCAATGGCTGGCTGTATAATCATGGTTGGTTAAAGTCAATTGCCTGACTGTGAAATAAGGATTGGTAGTGTCCAATGCATGGCGGTGTAATCAGGTTTGGAAGAGTCCAATACCTTGTAGAGGCTCAATGTCTGAAATGATGACACAATATTGGTAATAACCCACTACCTATATTAATGTTATATGAGTACATGATAGATATAATCCTATATCTGTTTAGCAGATCGGCTAAGGCCAATAGATTGAAACAAGAATGTCTCGTGGGTGACATATCAAGAGAATGAGTGTCACAAGAGAAGTTTGACATGATGGTACAATATGATGGATAAATGATATACATGTTCTTCCTATTCCTTACTAAGATAATAGATGATTTATTGTTTTATCATAAATAGTTGCAATGCTTTAAAAGATGAGAATGCTTTAAACTGCTTATCCTATGCTTAGTTTCATATCATTAAGCTGCAATAATAATGTTTTTTTGGCAGAGAGTTATATCTCTCGTTGGGGCAATTTTCAATTGTCTCACCCCCATGGGATCCAACATTTTTTTTAGGTGGACAAGCACGAAGGAGACTGAGAAGATCTTGTAGAGGAAGTACATCAGCAACAATAGGGATAACAGTGACAACTCAGGTTGAGTGTACTGTTTGTCGTGTCTTGTAGATAGAAGTCCTATGTGTCGTCTCTGTACTCTCAGGTCCTCAGAGTTAATAGTTAGTGTTTTTAATGAATCGTTTTGAGATTTTGGCCTGATGCCTCGAGGTTCTTATGATGTCTGTGATTAGCTTTTAACAAGGCAGTTGATGTTGTAAACCTCGAGAAGAGATGGTACAAGATATGTACTTATGAACCAGGATGTAAATGTAATACATTAGTTCTTGTTGAAAGAGTTTTCCTATGATTGGATCTCTTTGAAAAAGGTTTTAAATTTTTAGTGATTTTCAGTAATCCGTTGTTTGTGTTCACTTCCGCTTAAGCTAATCATGTTTTTGTGAGTTGGATGCCACAAAAGCTAACAATAGATGGAGCGACAAAAGCTTCACGTCATTGTTGTCTTTGTTGAAAGAAATTCTTCTTGAAGGAAATGAGCTGCCAATCTCAATATACCAGTTAAAGAAATTGTCGTGCCCAATGGGAATGGAGGCCAAGAAGATACACGCATGCCCGAATGATTGTGTATTATTTCAAAATGAATATGTGGATTTGAAAGATTATTCAAAATGTGGTGCGTCAAGGTATAAATTGACGACTTTAGGGGAGTCCAAAACAGGTTCTCCTGCCAAGGTGATGTGGTATCTACCTATAATATCACGATTTTAACACTTGTTTGCCAATCCGATAGATGCGAAGAATTTGAGGTGGCATGTATATGTTAAGAAAAATAATGATGGGATCCTACGACATGCGTCTGATTCCCCACAGTGGAAGAATATTGATTTATTGTACCCTAAATTTGGTGAAGAAGTCAGGAATTTAAGACTTGGGCTTTGTATAGATGGGATGAATCCGTATGGGACATTGAGCAGCCAACATAACACTTGGCCAATTATGCTTGTTATATACAATCTTCCACCCTGGTTGTGTATGAAAGATAAGTACATTATGCTGTAGTTGTTGATTCAGGCCCTAAACAACCTGAAAATGATATCAACGTTTATCTTGAACCTCTAATTGATGACTTAATAAAACTCTGGGGTGAAGGTGTGATGACCTATGATGCTTCACGAAGAGAGACATTTCATTTGCATGCTATGTTGTTTTGCACTGTTAATGACTTTCCACCATATGTGAATTTGTCTGGATATAGTGTCAAAGGATCTAAAGCGTGTCCTATATGTGAAGGGAACACTAATTAAATACGACTAAAACATGGCGACAAGACTGTATATCTTGGTCATCGAAAGTTTCTTCCAAAATTCCATCTGTATCGTAGGTTTTGCAAAGCATTCAATGGACAAAATGAGGAACAGAGTGCACCTAAACCTATACCAGCGGAGGTTGTTTATGAAAGAGTAAAAGACTTTGCCAATGAATTTGGTAAGAGATCACAATGTACCATGGCCACACGGAGTGACAAATCTTTATTCAATAAGAAGTCCATATTTTGGGATCTTCTTTATTAGAGTTCTTTGGCAGTCAGGCATTTTATCGATGTCATGCACGTTAAGAAAAATGTATGTGATAGCGTCATTGGTACTCTGTTGAATATACCAGGTAAGACTAAAGTTGGGATAAAATCCAGAATGGATCTATGTGAAATGTGAATAAGGACAAAATTAACATAAGTAGTTAGTAGCGATCGAAGAACATACTTACCTCCCGCTTGTTACATGTTGTCTAGAAAAGAGAAGAAAGCTTTTTGTGAATGCTTCATAAATGTTAAGGTGCCACATGATTACTCATCCCACATCCGTAGATTGGTATCAATGAAAGATCTGAAGTTGATAGGTCTTAAATCTCATGATTGTCACACTCTAATGCAATGAATATTGCCTGTGGCAATTTGATCTATATTGCTGAAGCATGTAAGGTTTGCAATCACCAGACTTTGTTTATTTTTCAATAGTCTATGCAACAAAGTTATTGACCCTGATACTCTCGATAAATTGCAAAGAGAAGTGGTTGTTACCCTATGTCATATTGAGATGTATTTTCCTCCTTCGTTATTTGATATCATGGTACATCTTGTTGTCCACTTGACTAGGGAAGTGAAAATGTTTGGACCAATTTTCTTACATTGGATGTATCCCTTTGAACAATACATGAGCATTTTTAAAGGTGATGTTTGAAACCATAGTTGGCCTGAAGGGAGTATTATTGAGGGTTATGTGGCGAGAGAGGTTATGGATTTTTACAATGACTTTCTGAGTGGTAATGATGCTCTTGTTAGTGACAAGAATATTGAGGAGTATTCTGGCAAATTAATTTTGGGATCACGGATGAAAGTAATCAGCAGTGAGCAGTTGGAACAAGGTCACTTGTGTATTTTTCACAACATCGACAAAGTGAGTGTTTATATCGAGGAACATACCAATTTCATCAAAAGACAATATCCTCGAGCCAATTCAATGTGGCTTGCTAGAGAGCATAACAAGACATTTATTAAGTGGTTTGAAGATAAAGTCTGACATCAACTATCTCAAACACCAAATAATCTTACTAAAACTATCAAATGCCTCACCTTTAAACCAAAATTGAATGTTATATCTTATGAAGGGTTTGACATAAATGGATTCTCATATTACACAAAGCGTCAAGATGATAAGAGTGTCGTCCAAAACAGTGGGGTCACCCTTCAAGCATCTTCATTGTTTTTTGCAAGTGCAAAGCATAAGAGTCCACGTGAAGCTAAAATGTTGTATTACGATGTCATTGAAGACATATGGGAGTTTCACTACATAGATTTCAAAATTCCGCTCTTTAAATGTAACTGGGTTGATAACACCAAATGAGTTATAGTGGATGAATTGGGTTTCACATTAGTGAACTTTGAAAAGATTGGCGAGAAGGATGAACCATACATATTAGCATCACATGTGAAACAAGTATTTTATATCGATGATCCTGCAAATGATAAATAGTCGGTTGTTCTTCATGGTAAAAGACAGTTCATTGAAGATCCTATAGATGAAGAAGAGTACTATGATAAGTATGATGACTCCATTCCATTCTCAGTTGGGTTTCCAACACCACTAAATATTGAACCTAATGATGATGACTTGTATGTGCGCGGAGATCACAATGAAGGGATGTTAATTGATAAAAGATTGCAATATTAGAGGCATGCATGTTTATATTTTTTATATGTTTTATTATCTTCTAGTTATGTCAAATGCTAAAGGTTTGATTTCAGATAGCTGAGCATGATGACCATGATGATGATTACCGTGAGGGTGAGGATATCAATGCGCCGCCTCATAATGTAAGTTTTAAAAATATATCCTATATTTCTATCTATATGTCCATTTATAGGTATATCCTGTAAGTGTGTTTATTTTGTCAAATTTTAGGTTGATGATGTACCCCCTGAAGAACTTGGGGCACTTGATGAGCAAAAAAAAAATGATAAAGTGAGGGGCATCACTATGATGAACAAGTTACTACAACAAAGGGGCAATGGACCCAAACTGGTTGTAGATTTTGATCATACAGGAAATCAAGTTGGAGTGAACCACAACTCGTTTATTTCATATCTTGGGGTTCTTACTCGTAGTCATTGTAGTCCTAATGTAGAATCTTGGCATAAACTTCCTAAGGGGAAGAAAGACTTAGTATGGAAGGAACTATGCGTGTGCTATTATTATTTGCAATTCTATTTTGTAGATTACTAATTTTTAGTATACTAGTTAATAGCAATTCTATTTTGCAGAGTATATTTGAACTGGATGAAAAGCTACATCGTAAATGCGTGATGCAACGCTGTGGGAGGTTCCTAAGGAACTATAGGACAAATATCACCCGAGATTA
Source organism: Alisma plantago-aquatica (assembly GCA_963693085.1). Classification (NCBI taxonomy): domain Eukaryota; kingdom Viridiplantae; phylum Streptophyta; class Magnoliopsida; order Alismatales; family Alismataceae; genus Alisma; species Alisma plantago-aquatica. Next base: position 645,181,898 of record OY856414.1, on the reverse strand, counting down.
CATACAAGATGCTAAGAAGAGGAAGAAGTCAGCCACCAAGCAATGTAACTACCTGGACCCCAATGACTGGGAGGAGTTTGTTACCAAAAGAAAAACTGATGAATTCAAGTTATTAAATGCCACTCCCAATTTTATTAATATACATTCTTATGTATTCACCTATTCAAGATTAACCTTTAGTGTTACTAAACAAATCAATGTGCTTACTAACAAGGCTATCAGCGATGCTCAAAGAGCAAGGTGTGCACTGAATGTGCATGACCACACAATGTGTCCAAAAGGCTATGTAAGCTTTCACCAAAGACTACAGACTGAGTCTATTGCTCCGTCTGCTGCTACTCAGGAGACTGCGGAGTCCTATACTATTGCTCCCGCACCTCTGCCTTACCATGCTATGTGGATAGCTGGGAGGCAAAATAAGAAAGGAGATATAACCAAGCTCGTAACTACTGAGGCGACTACAAAAATGGTAAAATTCAACTCTTACAACAATTGATATTGATTATTATTATGTTTACTTACCAATTTCTATTGATGGCGATTAGCGGGAGCTTCACGAGCAGAGGAAGCAAGGCAAGTTCATACCTGAGGGCACAAGGGATGAATTGACATTTGCTCTTGGTAACCTAGAGCATCCTGCATGTGTTAGGGGTACATGCACTGGTGTGGGCATAAAAGCATTCTTTGGGCCATCACAACGCAAACCTGTCCAAAAAATGGGATTTTCATAAGCTGAGGTAACCTATTGATTTTTTAGAATGTTATTGCGAAAAGAAATTCACTACTCAGAAGCTAGCATTTCTTTTATCCATGTTTAGGCAGATGAGTTAATTAATAGGAGAGTCGAGGAAGCACTTGATAAGAGACTCCATGAAGCAATTAGCAAGTGGCAGACGTCTCAGACTGCCATTCAGACAGTACCTGTGGCATGCCGCTTTTCTCCTACTACAGAGGTTGGGAGTAATCCTATAGACCCACCACCTAGCACGTCTGTTGTAAGTATTTTCATGACATAGTAGCTAGTCTTTTGAAGATGATATGTTTATGTATATATGTATATAACATTCTTTATGTAAATTTGTAGGGGTTGAAGCCATGTCGTCTAAAAAGTAAAGAATTTATCATTACAGAGGCCGAGGCTTACCCACCCCTTCCAGGGGACATGTTTCATGGGATTCCAGTACTAGATGGTGCAGTTCGTGTGAGCCCGATACGTGTACTCTCCAATTGGAGGGATCATCCATTACCATATGCCCACCCAGGTTCTAAAACGCTTAGTGAAGCAAAAGGCGGAGTGATATTGTAGCCTAATACAGATGTTGTCTATACTGATATTGTATGGTAAATTTACATTATGTTAATTTATTAGTGTGTATATATGAGTTAATTGATTCGAAATTATATATACATGTCAAAAGGAAGAAAGCCTCTACTCGGCCTCCACCTCCACATCCTGAAGTACTTAGTTGGCTTTCAAGAGACCTATACACCTCGTTAGGTCCTAATTGTAAGGGTATGACATTATGGATAGGCAAACATAACCCAAATTGTCCTATAAAAGTTTCTATTCCAGCGGAAGCTGTAGGTGAATCATACGATAAAAATCTATTTATACAAGATATTTTGGAGTTGTTTCGTTATGATTGGCTGAATACATCTATGATAGAGCTGTAGATATGGTGATACCTTGTTTATACATCCATATACCTTGTTTTATATATGGTGATCTGGTTTCTTATATATTAATGCATACTTAATACATGACTTTTGTTATCTATAAAACACTCTGCTAGGGTTTCGGTGATCGCGTGTGCATGCGCGGTGGTGGTGTCGGCGGTCGTGGAGGCCACGGCGGGAGAGGACACTTCAGGGGATCACGCCCCCCGGACGTCGACTGCAACATGGAAGGAAGTATCTATGTTGCGGCAGACGAGGTTGACGATGAGGCCACGACGCCGATGAGGGAGGAACGTGACAGCCTGACCTAGACGGCACTGTCCAAGGAAGCGCAAGGCACACCTTCTACCGATAACACCAGCTCTGAGGCGTTGGCTAATGAGGCTAACCCGGATCACGGAGCGCACATGGAAGAAGACCGTCAGGAGGATGGGGCAGATAGTCGTCCCAGACTTTCATCGCATGTCCCACTCGGCAACACCAACATAAGCTTGAACTTCTCATCAACAAGGCCATCACAACCCACAATGGCACCCCGCCCAAACGCCATGGAATCCGACTCAGGGGCCCCCATGCAAGCGCAATTCCCTGATTTACCTAACAGAAATCCTAATCTATCGCAACCTTCGGCGCCGCAAAGGCGCTCGTACAAGGACTCTATCGGAAGGAACATGACCGAAGATCAGGGTTACTTACGCATCGACCCAGATGACAATAACACCTCCTTGAATCCTGATGACGTTATCTGTACATCCGAAAATAGCATGCCATCGATTGGATTGAAGCCGGACGCCCGCGCCAACCTTCTCAAACCGTGGCAATTCACGGTCGTCGTCAAGTTACTGTCCAAAGAAATTGGCTTTCTTACCCTCCAAGACAGACGGAAACTTATGTGGAAACCAAAAGGCTGCTTCAACCTCATTGACCTTGCAAACGACTACTTCGTCATCCAGTTGCAGAGAGAAGACGACTACGTCCATGCATTGGCGGGTGGCCCTTGGCCGCTCTTCGGATCATACCTTACTGTCCAACGATGGCAACTGGAGTTCAGGCCAGACTCCGCTGTAGTCCCGCGCTTGGTTGCTTGGCTTCGGATTCCTAATCTTCCAATTCACCTTTATAAGTAAGTGTTGCTGGCGAGGATAGGAGACACCATCGGGAAGACAATCAAAGTAGATCTCAACACCCTAACGCAAAAATGGGGCCGTTTTACGAGAATAGCCGTGGAGCTGGACACTACTCAACCCTTGACGCCACAAATCATGATTGATGGCGAAAATTACCGAATTGAATATGAAAACATCCCCTTCATATGTATGCACTGCGGACGCACGGGACATCTAGAAAGAGATTGCATCAAGCGCATCACGGCGGAAAATGAACTAAGGAAGCAATCTACGGGCGGTGCCCCGACACCGGTGCCCCCTCCACTCGCTGCAGGATTCACGGATGGCATCTACGCCAAGCCTATCCAACGTAAGCAGAAACCACCCAGAGGCGCCAGACAAAATCCACAACCTTCTTCGAACAACCATTTCCAAACCCTAGAAACACAGGAAGGAGACAATGTCTGTATTGAAATTATTGATGTTGATAATGTTGCAGAGCGCATAACCAGCAGAATTGATTGGCGAGCATGAAAGAGAAATGAAAGGCTGAATAGAGACCACTCCAGCACAAGTAATAGACAGCCCGGACAGCAACCGGATCCCCCTCGAACATCCAGCGATCAGTCACTCATCGCTCCACAATCATGCAGAATCAAGATAATCACACGTCGGTGAACCCAACTGGAGATACTGTTCTCATAGGCAGATCACAGGAATCACACCCTTTCATCACCAAACCCTTCTCCATGGGTGATACGTCCTCTAGGGACTGTCCAATTCATCCCTATCGAAGCCCTCGATGGAATTCAGTGGGTATTCATATCAGAAATAGGAAGGTGGTTCAATCTGGGGGTCCCTCGATCCCATGCAATAGGAAGAGAACCAAGACATCCCTCTTGCCGGATCTAGAAGAAGAAGCCAGGTAGATGGGAACCACCACCCTTGCTGATTCTATTAAATGAAGGTCATCTCTTGGAATGTACAGGGTGCTTGCGACAAAGACACCCAGCTCGCTGTCAAGGACCTTACACTGAAGTATAACATCTTGGTCTTTTGCCTGCTGGAGACTCGATGCAACGGCGACAGGGCATCCAGGATCATCCAAAAGCTTGGATTTGCACACTCCCACAGAGTAGAATTTGTGGGCTTCTCTGGGGGTATCTGGGTGCTATGGAAACGCAATGTCAATCTGGAAATTCTTTACTCTCACAAACAATTTATCCACTGCAAGATCGAGGGGAATCTCTTCACCATTGTCTACACGAGCACAACCAGAAGAGGACGTAAGCTCCTATGGAACCACCTGCTCTCCCTTTCCACTACAACTGCCCCTTGGGTGGTGACGGGCGACTTCAATGTCATCATGTTCCCGTCGGAAAAGTTTGGGAGTGATACCTTCGACTCTGCCAACAGTAATGACTTCATAGAGGCTATGGATTCTTGCTCTCTGTACGATCTTGGTGCTTCCGGAGCCAGGACCACCTTCCGGAGAGGGCTTCTCCATGAAAGGCTCGACAGGGCCCTGGAGAATAGACCTTGGATTGATTCATCCGCTACGAAGGAGATTCATGTTCTTGAGAAGAACCACTCCGATCATGCTCCTATCATGGTATCTTATATTGATCACTTGCCCATCTGCAACACCATCCCCGCTCGTACGCCCGCTAGATGGTACACCACGTCTGGCTTCACTGATTTCTTCAAGGACGCTTGGCCTACTGATCAAGAACTCATGACAGCAAATGCTTCCTTTCTCTCCAAGGCCAAGAAATGGGACTCAACAATATGGAAGAACGACAGGAGGGAGAAGGACATGATCTCCAATAAAATTCAATGGAACCAGATGAACTTGGCCCTCCGCTTTGACCAAGATATGGCTCAAGAAACCACATCTCTACAAGGGCAACTAGACGTGATCCTTAGACGAGATGAAGCGGAAAGTCAGCAAAAAGCTAGATGAAACTAGATTCGGCTGGGTGACAACAATATCAGATTCTTTCACTCGCTTACCAAAGCCAGAAGGCAGAGGAACCGAGTAACGTGCCTCAACGATGACAATGGAATCTGGATTCACGATCCATTGGAAATCAAATCACTCATTATCTCCTTCTTCTCCAATGTTTATAAGGAATCAAATAACGAAGTGCGGAGGACTGTAGGCCCTTCTTTCCCAGGCTCGTTCTCGCCCCTCTCCAGTAGCCAACGAGATCAACTCACAGTAGTTCCATCTCAGCAGGAGATTCACCAATCCCTCCTCTCCATGTCCCCTATCAAAGCTCCAGGACTAGATGGGATGGATGCGGATTTCTATCAAAAAAAACTGGATATCCCTCAAATCCCAACTCTTCCGGTTCGTTCAGCAACCCTTCAATGGTGAAGCTCTCCCACCTGGCTGGTCGGATTCCCTTATCATTCTCATCCCTAAGCTATCTGCCCCTAAGAGATGTTCTCAATTTCGAACCATATCTCTCAATAATGTCTGTTCCAAGCTTCTTTCAAAGGTAATAGCATCAAGAATCAAGCCATACCTCTGCGAGTGGATCTCTCCCCACCAGTCGGCCTTTATTCCAGGAAGAAGGATAGGCGATAACACTGCTCTAGTTCAAGAGGTTATTCATTCCATGGAATCCAAGACAAGCAAGAAGAAATTGATGGCGTTGAAGCTTGACCTTGTCAAAGCGTTCGATAAGCTGAGTTGGCATTTTATCCGCGACACCCTCGCCAAGTCGTCTCTGCCGGAAATCATCATCAACATTATTATGCAGATTATTACTTCTGGGAGATCATCTGTACTCTGGAACGGCGAAATGGCGGGCTCCTTCCAACCTTCCTGCGGGGTGAAGCAAGGAGATCCCTTGTCGCCGTATATTTTTGTTCTTTGCCTTGAGAGGCTGAGCCAATTAATTGCTCAAGAGGTCGCCAACCACTCCAGGAAGCTGATTGTTTTCTCCAAGTCCAAGATTCCCATCACCCATGCAAGTTTTGTAGACGACATCATAATCTTTGGGGAAGCTTCTGCAGCTCAAGCCAAAACTATCAGGGCATGCCTCAAAAGATTCAGCGACGCATCTGGTCTCTTCCTGTCACATGAAAAATCAACCTTGTTCTTCTCGCATAACACACCCAGGAACTTAAGAACCAGGATCTGCAGGAGGCTAGGAATCCAAGAAACCAGCAACCTGGGCCGTCACCTTGGCGTCCCTATTATTCATAAAAGGAAAAGCAAATACTTGTTCTTGTCTCTCACCGAGAAAGTTCACACCCAGATTAATCAATGGCAGAACAAGCTCCTTTCCCTTGCAGGAAGGACCACCTTAGCCCGCTCGGTACTACAATCGCAGGCGTGCTACGTAATGCAGTCCGTCCAACTGCCTTCTTCTACATGTGACAGGATCGATCAACTTATCCGGAACTTCATATGGAATGGGAACTCTAGCAAATGCCTTAACCTGGTGGCATGGCAGCAAGTCACCAAGCCTAAGGCACGAGGAGGGCTCGCAATCAAATGATCCAAAGACTTCAACATCTCTCTTTTACTAAAAATGGCATGGGCCTTCCTCCAACGTTATCCTCTTCCTTGGATTGATCTCATGGTGGGGAAATACCTAAGTAGGGGACATCCCAGCCCCAATGGATCTCATCTATGGCACAAAATCCAGAGCTTAACACCCTTTCTGCTTGACAATTCTAGATGGATAGCCATCTCTGGTCTCGACACCTCTGTCTGGTCAGATGAATGGCTGGGGGATGGCCTCAAGCCAACACTCAATCCTGGATGCGTAATCCCGGAGGACCTACTCGATCTCAAGGTCTCCAGCCTGATTAAGGAGGATGACAACTAGGACACTGACTTCATCAATTACTGGTTCGACGATGAAAGTAGTCAATCCATGCTGAGCGCGCCATTCCCTAATAGTTCCTTCGGCACAAATAGAAGAATATGGAAGCTTACCCCACATGGAACCTTCTCGTCGAGATCTGCCTATATGGCTATCACACAGACAGATGAAGCAAACCATCAATTGTTCAAAATCATCTAGGCCATGAAGATACCCCATCGAATCAAGCTCCACCTCTGGCTTCTGTTACATAATCGGCTCCTAACCAACTCCTTGAGGACCCACAAGCATCTAACTGACAATCCTAATTGTTCCAACTGTATAGACGCAGAGGAGACCTGCATCCACGCCATAAGAGACTGCATAGATGCAAAGCAAACCTGGACCTTGATCCTGCCTCATTCTACATCAAGCTTCTTTCACGCTCAGGATATCCACGATTGGCTTTCTTATAATCTTATAGACCTCCGTGCGCATGAGCATTGGGACGTCAAGTTTGCTATTACCTGTTGGAAGATCTGGAAGAATCGGAATCAACACATCTTTGAGAACAGGAAGACTCCACCTCGGATTCTGGCCATTCAATGTATCACAAATCACTCTACCATTGTTCAAGCCCTTTCAGTTCCTCTCACGCTTGAACTGGACTCCTCCGAAGGCTGTAACCCACCTCAACCTTTTCAGATTTCCCCCTCAACCACCATCATTCACGTGGATGTAGCTCTATCCAACAACACAAAACTTATTAGCTCTTGCGCCATTGCCAGAGATTGCCATGGTCACTGGCTAATGGGTAGTTCCCGGCTAGCACCTGGTACTGATGCCATGGAAGGAGAACTGAAGTCTATTCTTTTAGGCATTGAATTGGCTGATGTTAATGGTCTCTCTGACTGCTTGCTCATCTTAGATTCATGGAATGCCGTGCATTGGACCACCACAACCAAGAAACCCCCGGATAAGTACCTTCTGCTCACATGCAAGATCGTTGAAGCCCTTCGAGACTCTACTATCCAGAAGATTGTTTATCAGCAAAGAAGTCAAAACAAGCTAACTGATGCCTTAGGCAAGATGTTCCTGAAGCAACCAACATTAGCTATGATGTGGAGCGATTGCCCAACCCAGGACCTTCAGATTTACCTAGAGGACATTAAGTCCTTCTCGTGTTTCTTTCAAGAAGTTCACTGATGTAACTAGCTAGCCTAGTTCCCAAAAAAATGCATACTTAATACATGTTTTTCATCCACTTACACATGATCTGTAAATATTTTTTATTTTCCCATGTGAGATTTAGTTCCATCTTTGATCAGTCTCGTAGATAAAGATCCTTCATCAGTTACCTCATACTGCTTTGTCACTTTTAATTATTTTGGTTAAGAAAAGAAGTCGATGATAATAGCTCCATTCAATGTTGAGTAAGTTTACTTTTGCTTATACTTTAGACTTAAGAAAATTACATTTTTATTGTAGATTTTAAGTTATTAATTTTCAACTTTCTTACCTCTAGTGGTAGGCATTGGGAGTTACTGGTTATTATCCCCAAGACATTCACTGTTTATTATCTAGATCCTGCGGGAAAGGAATTGGACACATTATATGGACACCCAATGAAAATTCCATTATTCTCGTGAGAAATATTTCATATTTTTATATTTGTTAACATATGTTATTACATTACTATTTAATTATGCAATTTAATGTGTTACATTAACATGCAGGGCTTTAAGAGAGCTCAAAAAATCTGGAGGAAACATCTCCAAGAAAAAGAAACAATTACTAATTTAGGGGAATGTGAAAGTAATTTCCCGACTCCAATGTATATATTATTTATGTGAACTGTGCTTGTTTGTATTTTGAACATTTTGTATGTTTCAATTTATAGTGTGCTGCACAAGACAACAACTGGGCATGTACATACTATTTGATGCGATATATGGACCTAATTATCAAACATGCTGCAATGGAAATCGATACCATATAACAAGTATTATATATAGTCTCATTAGATAATATGAAATATATCAATCTTATTATATATTATTAATTATATATATACATCATTCTCTTTGCAGGTGTTTAAAACTAGTGACATCACGACAGGTGAAAAGTTATTAGATGTACATACTCCCTATACAATAGATGAATTAGATGATGTAAGAGAACAATGGGCAAAAGTCTTACAAGTAGTGAGAATTTTCAATTATGATTGGAATACTGATGACAATAATGAGATGATGATAATAATAAAGAATGCTATTTCTAAACTTTGTTCTCATAATTATTTTTGTATTTGATGACATGTGAAACTTTTATATATACATGACTGAATGATTTTTTTTGAATTGTCATATGTGTGAATGTGAAGATGAATACATGAATGTTTTTACATGTACTTGAATGTGAAAAGAGATGAAATAAATGGAACTACAGGTTGCTAAATGTGTGAAAATGGAGAAAAATTGAAATGGAACTACTGGTTTCTACATGTGTGTGATGAAAAATAATATGAATTAAATGTACTTATACATGTGTGAATTACATGATCATAAATTATTGTCTATCCTTGTTAATTTTGTAGGTTTGTGGCCTGTTGTTGGCTGAAATCAAAGGGTGTTGTAAACCTACAGTTCAGAACTGAACTGCAGGTTCTGCATCTTGCTGATCAGCCGGAAAACATGCCTACAAATTGATAAGAAAACAAGATCAGAACATAGGCGTTAGTTATTAGTATAAATCCGGCAACAAAACCTTACTGCGTCGGTTATTAGTATAACACTGGCATCTTTATCTCTTTTTGGGGGATGCTTTTTTTATTCGAGATGGGGTATGGCGTCAGTTATTAGTATAAAGCCGACGTCTTTTAGTAGGGATATAGTGTCGGTTGTCGATATAAAATGATGCTTATGGTGCCCTTGCTGGCACGTTTTATTGGTGGCGGAAAGGGTTATGGCATCAGATATGAAACCAACTCTGAAAGTGTATACTTTTAGCGGCGCCCACTTGGGTGTCGCTTAGAAACCGATGCTAAAAGGCTTATAACCGACACTAAAGAACATTTTTGTACTAGTGATCCTCAACAATGGTTGTTTTAGGCTCATGTCCAAGATCCTACTGGAGAGGATTAAACCCTTCCTTAACACATGAATATCCATGTACCAATCAAGATTCATCCCTGAACGTTCTATTAGTGATAATATCCATATTGTGTAGGAAGTTATCAACTCCATGAAAGCAAAATCCTCCAAGAAGAAGTGGATGTGTATAGAACTAGACCTCTCCAAAACTTTTGATCAAATGAGTTGGAGCTTCATTATTGACACCCTCAAGCACACAACGTTTCCCTCAAAATTATGCAACATTAACATGAAGATTATCACCTCAGGACATACATCTATCCTCTGGGAAGGAATCCCACTCCCACCTGTCAAAGAATCCCAAGGAGTACACCAAGGAGACCTGACAGCCCATATGTCTTCGTCCTCTACATGGACAGACTCAACCATGCAATCACCAATATTGTTGAACAAACCATTGGAAACCTATCATTCTATCAAGGGGTGGAACAAAACTGTCCCATATTTGTTTTTTCGATGACATCATCCTAATGTGTGAGCATCTATTAATCAATAAGAGGTGGTCAATGAGATACTTGGATCCTTTGAGGCTGTTTCAGGCCAGGTTGTCTCCAAAGAAAAATCAAAATGCTACTTTAGCAACAATGTGCCTATCTCTGACATGCGTGCCATAAGCAGGAAGCTGGGCTTCCCTTGGACTCAGGATCTTGGGAGATATATAGGCACCCAATCCTCCATCATAGGATTAACAAAGCAATCCACATAAGCATTTTGGAATCCATTAGAGATCAGATGAATAGTTGGACATTGCGTCACCTCTCCTTGATAGGGCGCACCACGCTTGCACAATCTACACTTTAGGTTATTCCTACCTATACTATGCAAATTGTATGTAAGAGACAAGGTCATGACTGATATGTATGTAAGAGACAAGGTGTCTGTCAATAAACCTTGCTCATCAGCTTGGGGCATCACCAAGAAGCATATTCACGCCATTAAGGTGTCCAACTATAAAATTGTCAACAATGTCCAAAGCACCAACGTTTGGTCTGACAACCGGATCATGGGGAGATCAAGAAGAGATTTTGACACCAACTTTTTCCTTTTGATGGAACTAGATACACTTAAAGTTCAATCAATGGTGATGGGTCATGGTTGTTGGGATTGGGACTTCATACATGAATACCTACTAGAAACTACTGGAGATCAATCACATCCACACCGCCCCGACCCCATGGACAATCCAGACAGTTGGGGCTGGCATATGAAAAAATGGTTAGTTGATCACTTGTTCCACCTACTGGTAGGTCCGCGACAATAGGGAACTAGAAATTGTTGGTAATTGGAAGCTTATCTGGCAGAGCAACCTTCTAGCACGAGTTTAGATCTTCTTATGGCTCCTTTTTCACAAAGCTCTTCTCACTAACATCGAAAAATAGAGGAGACATATTGAGGTTGAAGCGGAATGCCCCCTATGCAATAATGGGGATGACACTATCCTCCATGCACTAAGGGATTGCAGCTATAGCAAATCAATTTTGATTTTTCTTGGTACCTTTGTGGACTTCCTCACATCTCATGAGGAGGAATTTATCAATTTAGCAATCAACTCTAATAACATATGAGCACATATTCCCTATGTTTTATGTGGCTTGCTAGCATATCTGGTCTTGCAAGAATGACCAGATTCATCAAAACATCATTAAAACACCTAAGGTCAAATCTAGGTTCATTCGAGGGCATAATGCCACCATCTTTAAGATTGCAGCCACTCGACTGACAGTCCAACCATCTCCTCCACAGTAGGCATCCCTGTCTCAGCATCGTCCCGATGTCTATGTCTTCACAGATGCCACATTTCAAATCGCCGCAAATACAACTAGAAAAGGATTACATGTTGTCACTAAAGTGGGTAACTATGTTCTTGGTGTAGGCCTACCGACCTCCGCGAGCTCACCACTCAAGGCAAAAGTCTGGGATATCCTCCATGCTATGGAAATTTGTATCTAAACCAACCTGACAAAAATTCTCATTATGCCTGACTCCAAGCAAGCTATCTCTATCCTGGAAGACCAGCAGACATCACACCTCCAATTCAAGCCTCATACAAGACTGGTAGCTAGGCATTTCAACTCAATCAATTATGTTGGCTACCAACACATATCCAGAAGCATGAAGGTAGTAGAAGATGAAATTGCTAAGTACTATTTGTCATCAAATTCTATTGTTTCTATCCACCCACCAAAACCACCCTGGATATGCTAGAATATTAGTTTTAGTCCCTATGTTTTGGTCGCACTAGAGAGTGGTATGAAAAAGAATTAGTCTTTAGTTTTGGTCAAAAAAATATTGGAGTGATTAGTCTAGTTTCCTACAAAAATTCAACAAAATATAAATGAAACTCCAATTAAAATGAGAAAATATAAACTAGAATAATTTATTTTAAAACTAAGAAAATAATCAATAGAATAATCCTAAAGAGATATCTAAAAGATGTAAATAAATAGATAAATACACATTTATCAAAATACCCCAAACTTCAATGTTTGCTTGTTCTCTAGCAAAACAATCACAAATAAATCCAATTTGTACTCGAAACATGTCATCCTCACCCTTATAGTATCACTTTGTTCCTTACCTCCTATTTTTGGTCAAGCAACCCAATCTCCTAGAACCATGTTACATAAAATTCCATATTTCCTATAAAAACATGTTTCATAGCTTGGTTCCAAATTAAGACTTTGTATAAAATATGTTTCGTCCCACCTCTACTTTGACACTCTTTATATTTTCTTTTCATGAGTTTTCACACAGAGACATGATGAAAGAGGTGCGGAAGAACATGATCCCTCTTCGATTCAACTCATATTTTTTTATTCATGGATGTGAGTTACATTAAATATATTTTTGTGTGCTCTTTGGCATCTTTTAATGGTAAGCCCCTATTAAATTTACAAGGGGTATGGAAGAATGGATGTAGAGAAGACATTCTATCTTGACTTGAAGTTTGACATGAGCTGGTTTTTTTTATTTCCTTTGAGGAGTGAAGGTGGGAGAAGGTTGCTCCTATGCTTTAAAACTTTAAGACATTTTTTTAGAATGTCACTATATTAGATTGATTTTTCTCGTGTGCACTTTATACAAGAGATATAACAAGTTAATCCACAATTTACAATAGAGAAAATTGATGTTTGGTTCTTATCGATGAAAAACGGCTTGCCAACATTTCTAAGGAGTGATGCTAATTTTGGTGTCCTAAGTGACATGGTGTTTTCTAATCATGGAAATTTGTAAAATCTTCTGCAAGAAGATTTATCACATTCAGGATGTATGACAATACAAATGTATTCCTTGTTGCCATCTAGATAAAGACCATTTTGTAAAACTAAGTAAATAGAAGCAAAACAAGATAAAGAAACTACATGTAAAAATATAAGGGTAAAAGATAATGCTGAAAAGGGAAGATAAGGGGTTGGAATAAGCAAATATTGCCCATCTCCACCACGGATTTAGAATTTTTCTTGTCTCGAGCAAATCGCAATCCTGAGATGGAGGGAAGAAACTGAGCAGAGATCTCCAGGAGGGCTTGGTAAGTCAAAGAACATCCAACTCAAAGGGATGTGTATGAGGGTTGGAACCTTTATTAGTGGAGTTTCATAGTACATCCAATGATCACCTAAAAGGAAAGTATGGCTGAAACCCTAAATTTATAGGGGATAGGGACAAAAAACACAATAGAGGACAAAATTATGAAAGTTCACCCAGAGATGGAGAGGATGAGTGGGGCTAGAGAATCACCTTGATCTATGATCTAAAGGCTAGCATATCAGAGGGATGTGCCACCCTATTACCAAAATGACCAATAATCAGAAGGGAGAGTAAAAGAAAAAAATAGAAGAATAGAAGAACTAAAATTGAAAAAGACCACTCATTGTAGCGAGCACACAAAAATATATAAACAATTGGGACATGGACTTCATGAAGCAATGGTTCAATGAAAAAACTATCAAACATGATAAAAGATATACATGCCCCAAAACCTTTAGTAGAGAGAGACTACTGGGTGTGACATCTAGGAGAAACGGGGATCCTTAATATAAGATAAGCCTACAAGGAGCTAATAAAATTGAAAAGGATAGTGATTGGATGAAATTTGCAAAAAGTTTGAAAATAAAATTATCATATAAGATCAGAACCTTCATGTGGATGTGTTTGCATGATGGACTGATGACTAATGCACAATGAAAGATTCTTGTCTTGATGAATGAGGATACATGCTTCAGATGTTAGATTGACCAAGAGAGTATATGTCTTGAGATGAGGGACTTCCTGCATGCACGCCAAGTTCAGAAAACTATATATCCTCAACTTCATCTCAACCACAATTTTTTCTAGGTGACAAACTTCAAGCTATGGTTAAAATATATTATCTTGAGAAATACAAGCTTTCCATGGAAAGTAGAGGATTGGGCAATTATAGTATGGCAAATGTGGAAAATGAGGAACATGATAATCTTCAGGAAAAATGCATCGCAGTGACTCATGTAGTTAATGAGATCAAAAGGACTATTTGTGAAAGTAAGGAAGCCTTTTCTAAATAAGTGGGGCATGGGGGTAGCATGGGAGACACTTAGCCAGCTGGAGCATGGGCACAATGTGATACTATCATCGATGCAGATGCTACTGAGAACAAAAGAAGCAAAACACATGTTGCTTTTATAATCCCTAGAAGGCACAAAGGTGAATGGATAATTGCAACCTATACATATATTCATGGGCAAGATACACTTATGGTGGATCTTCATTCCATACAAGGAGTCACACTTTCAAGTAAAATTGGAACACATACGGTAGTAATTTTATCAAATTCACAGGTGGCGAGCAATATGATTAAGCAAACTACGCATGAATGGGGAGATTATGGACCAATATGCTTCAATATTAAGGAGGAGGTGCAAATAAATGCACAATATAGGATAGTGTATAATTAAAGAAAGTATAATAACATGGTTGATAGACTACATCTGGGATTTATGTGGGACACCCGTTAATGCCTTGAATTCCTGATAGAAGCAAATGAAGAAGAAGCAAGCATACAAAGGGAGAAAGGGATCATGAGGTATGCTGCTCCAAACATGGTGATAGGTGTATCTTAAGTGAACACTTGTTTTAAGAAAAAAATAAAAAAATAAAAATTGAACTAGCCTAAAGATGCTCAATCTTTATAACACAATAGCAAAAATTTGACTTGGATCATCTTAGCATTCCTAGTAGAGTCGCTAGTTTATAGCACCCTACCCAAAAATGAGAGATAGAGATATATGGAGGGAACACTATCCTTTAGGTAGTGATATTCATATGGTAGTTGTATGGAAAATAAAAGAAAGGTAACTAGATTTTCCACCAAATTTTATGTGGAAAATAAAGAATAACGTGGCAAAATTATTGAAGCCATGGTGTAAAACTGAGTTGTCATTTAAGTCAAATACATAGAAAATAACAAGAAGAAGAACAAACCTAGAGATCAAACTCGGCGATTTGTTACGAATGGTAAAGGATTAGAACCCCATCTCACCCGACAAACAAGTATGAAACTGAAATTTTGTTGTAAAAATGTGTGATTAAGGACGGTAAAAACTAAAATCAAAGAGGTAAAAAATTAATTGTTGGGAAAGCTTTTAAGGATTTAGATGTTTGTGACCTTTTTATCATTGTCCTAAAAGTCCTAGTTTTAAGAATATTGAGGTCCTAATTACCTGTAGATCCATCACGAAGGACTATGGTGTAGGATTAGAGAGTGATTAGTAGATGTAGACATATAATGAGATTTGGATTTTAGAGGAATTTCATAATAATGCAGTTATGTTAGATTAGTGGAAGAGTTTAAGAAACATAAGAGAGTGAAAGTAGTAGTCATACTCAAATACTATTTCTATAGATGCATAATAGGGTAGGAGGTGTTACAGGAAGATTCCACTAATCACGAGCAAGGGAAATAAAAGAGAGAGGTAATTCAATCCTATGGCTTCATAAGGTTCAAAAGGGGCATATAATACATAGATATGGGGGTATTTATAGGTGGACATTAGGGTTTGAATTTTTGTCTAAATCTTCTGAAATAGGTGGTGAATTGCCCTAATAAGCCACAAATGTGCGTTGCATGATGAAAGTGATCTGCCATGTGGTGGATGGGTCCAATTTGTAATACATCCCAATGGGTTGAAAATTAGTTTTTTATTTTCCAGTATTCACAGGAATCATGTGGAAAGCAAAATGTACAAAAAGATTATTCGACATTGTCTCTTGGATTATCATGGAAAAAATTGAATATCTATGAAAAAATGAATATTATCATTTTATATAATTCAATTGAGTAATTTATGAGAAAGAGCTTGTAAAAAGTAGAATTGATAATAAAATTGCACTTTCATCTTGAAAATAAGGTTTCTTCATGAAAAGCTTCAAACTGGGTGAATGTGGGTGTACGTGGGTCAATTAAACATGAGGAAAATATGGAAAATTGTGGAGAAAATGATAAATGGAAATAGATGGAATGTGGAATGGACTCCATTGTCAACAAGAGAATTTGCATTAACCATGAATTTTTACTGAGTGAGAAAACATGGGGTTTCAACACCAATAGTCCGTAATAGGAACCTAGTAAAATAACCTAGCTCTAGTGCCCCTCCTCTCCATTTGGATTGATTGTTAACTTTTCGTATCTATACTATAATGCCAACCAATGGGGTTGCAGGGATGTGTATTGTGCATTTCAACATTTTCATTAAGGTTATAAATTTGATAGACAAGTGTGTGTATGTGTCTCATGCGCTATCAAGATTTCTGGTGCCATTGTCGAGAAGATCGTTGTTAGGCCTAGCTATTTTATCTTACTTTGACTTTTTCTATTGTCCTCACCATTAATATTATTTATTCTTTGTGCTTCTCTTGAATTTGAGGTCGCTAAGTCTTGTTGATTTTGAAAATTTCACATGACATATTACACTAGAGATGGAAGAAATGGAAAACCCCAATGGATGACTGCAACCGCCACCTCACAATGTAGGAGTTCCAAGGCCCCTCTATGAATATTTCATATCAGGCAAGTACTTATCTCCAATTTTTGCAAAAATAGATCAAATTATTAAGCAAGAATCATTCAACCCACAAACCATTGCAGGACTAGTTACAATTTTCTATGGGTTGAATCCTGACAACCCTTATGGGCAAATTGACACCTTCTTAGTAGCACACTCACCAAAATGATGACTCAGTTCATCTTATGTTGTTCCCATTCTCTCTAAATGAAAAAAGGTTGTATATTGATATGATTCAAAAAAGAAGACCATGAGTCGTGAAGATATGAACAATGCCTTCATGAAGAAATTATACAATATTGAGAGGTTGACACAAATGTGGCAGTCTATATACAATTTTGACCTAAAGTAAAATGAAATATTTTCATGATTCTTTGTTAGTATTTCAAATAACGTTGAGAGATTTCCCTTATCGTGAGATTCCCTTGTGGCAGCTTTTCTAATCTTTTTACTCTGGTATCTCTCATATGGGTCAAGCTACAATTAATTTTCTAATGGAGGTACTTTAATGGATAAACCCCCTGAGTACGCATGGCCTTGTTTGAACAGTTGGAAAGAAATTCTAGGCATAAAGCTTCTAGTGTGGTTAACAACATATTGTGACCATGTCTTTGGCGTGACATCTTCAACTCAAAATGATCAATCCCACAAATGATGAAGATTCTTATTGAAATGACAAACCTGATAAAGAAACAAGTGTGAGTGCACTTAGTTATTATGTTAATGATGTTGAGTCCTTTGGTGAAGGTTTAAGGCCCTTTACTCTCATATAAGCTAGGAACAACAAGGTCAAAGATATAGTTCAAGCTTTAAAGATGAATTCCTCTCTAGATTGAAAGGCTTTAATGAGATATAGAAAAATGTGTTAAGACTTGATCAAATTATGGATAACTCTCCTCGACACTTGCCCTCCACATGGAAGTGAAAATTACTTCCCAACCCACGGTGAACTCCAAGAATGGAATCAGATCAATTAATGTTCTTCCAAAATGTAAGTGCAACCCATGTACCAATATCAAGGCTCTCCTAAGACTTATACACCTCGACCACCACAACCACCCTGCTAATACACCTACCACTATAGATACTCCCCTCCATCTCATTTCTAATATCAAGGACCACCTCTAACTCCTCTACATCAATAACAAGCTTCCCCTCTTCACCATGAGCAATTTGATTCTATGACAGTTCTAGGGAATGGAAGAGTTATTAAGAAGCCTAAAAAATGGGAAATGACAATGTGAACTAAGGATATGTTGGGGAAATGATGACAAAGTAGAAAATTAATAGATTCATGATTAGTATAGATGGAAGTGATCATGTATACATCATGTTGAATTTTTGATACCATGTTCTCCACCCTCTACTCCATTTGCAAGTTCTACCATCCCTAATGTTCCACCCATTATTTCAACAGTGCATCTTCTGACACCCCCAATTTCATCATGTTGTTACAAGAAAATCTAGTTAAGTAAAACTCCATTTCCTAAAGCATTAGATGAGCCCTCATCATGAAAAAGGCAGTAGAAACATGATTTTTACATTCTAGAGACATGTTGGCAATTAAAAGTGAACATACCCTTTCTTGATGCAATCAATCATATTCAAGGTTATGTGATATTACTCAAGGAGTTGTGCACTTTCAAGGGGAAGTCAATGGGAAGAATGCCCAAAAGGGTGAAGCTTTGTGAGAAAGTGACAATTATTCAACATTCTACTCCTGTGAGAAGGAAGGATTAAGAACCCCACTCATACTTTTCAAAATAGAGGCACATAGAAAAGACCAATCCCTGCTTGATTTATGATGTAGTGTTAATTTGGTGCCATATAGTGTGTATGTTGAGATAGGGCTAGACAAGATAAAGCCATCCAATTGCAATGTTCAATTGGTGGTTCGTTCTATCAAAGTTCCTAGAGGAAGGTTGGTTGGTGTCTTAGTGATGATAGACAAAGAAATAATGGTGGTGATCCCAATGGATCTCATTGTTGTTAATATGGATCCAGAGGACAATAAGATCCCCATACTAGGTAAGGCCCTTTTTGGCAATAGTTGATTATAATATCCATGTGCACACTGGTTGAATGATAGTATCTTCTGGAACCTGAATCTGAATATAAACATCCTTAAGGCTTCATCAAGACAAGAGGAAAGGAAGGCCACACATGAAGATGGTCATTTTAAGGACCCACATGATCAATGGGATGATGAACAACTATTGCACGCACATGAGTAAGACCTTTACTTCAATAAGGTGTCCACAACGTTTCTTGATGGTTTATTGATAGAATTAGAAGTCAGGCTAAAGGAACAAAACTTAGCACTTGTAGGAGGCAACCCACATTGGACTGCACACTTTCTCACTCAAGCCTTGCTTTTCGGGGATACCTTTTCTTTTTCTATAGTTACTAAGAAACACAAACACATGTCACACTTGATAGTTTTTTTTTGTTTTGATTCATCTACGAACAAGAATTATAATTTAGGAATGACCCATTGAGTGGAAAACCCATGTGCAGCTGCAAAATAAGAAGAAAAAGAATGTTGAGTTGAGATGAAAAGCTACAAGAAACTGACCACCATGACTATTCTTTTCACCACATATGTGGTGTGATCCGACCATAATGGTCATTCTCCATAGAGTGGTCATGGTGGCCATGGGCCACTCCACTTGTTTAGAACATGGATCTCCCCACATATATTATTAGCCACCAAAGCTCTTTGGTCACATCACAATCATTCTAGAATTCTATATTGTGTTAAGTATATGTCCCAATTTTTTCCTAAGATGATCAAACAATGTCTTTGGTCTGATATGATTAGAAAAAGTAACCAACCATCATAATTGAGTAGATACACTTTCTTTTTTAATCCTTACACAAACATGCCATACTTGATAGGTTTGTTTGTATTTTTCATCTTAGAATAGTAATTTGAATTGAAGAATGATCAGTGGAGTGGGAAACCCATGTGAAGTTCCAAAATAAGAAGAAAAAGAATGTTGAACTGAAATGAAAATCTGTCAAGGAACAAACCACCATGACCATTCTCTTTACCATGTTTATAGTCGATTAGAATAATCATTCCCCACATAAGGGACGTGGTGTCCATGGGTCACCCAACTTGTATAGCACAAGGATCTCCTGACATTGATTGTTAGCCACAAAAGCTCCATGGCCGTGACCCTATAATTATAATATTTTATTTCATGTTGAGGACAACATGATTTAAAAGATTGGGGTGGTAGGGTGGGTAAGACTTTTATTTATTTATTTTGATCCTTGTTCTTACTCTTACCTGTGATGATCAAACAACATTTATTATCCGAGATTATCAAACAATGTGGCTAACCATCATAGCATCCTAGCTACACTTGAATTTATATCCTTACACACTTGCATACCATTTAGTCTACTTCCTTTCATTTTTGCAGTATTTTATCATTTTTTTCAATATTCTTGCACCCTTTCCATGCCATATGCTTACATTTCATTGCATGTAGATTTTAGCAATTTCTTATGAGTTTCAAGTTAAGGTTTGTGTTTAGGATATGCATTGCTTATTAGTGTGGATCATGATGTGAATACAGGCATTTGGCATGATTTTAGCCAAATTTTCCAAACTTGATCATTTTTCCCAAAATCATTTTTCAATCTAGTCTCCACTTAACAGGATGATATTGAACTATTTTTCCATTCGATGAATCAACTCACTAAATTTCATATGGTAGTTTGATTGATATATTTACATGTTGTAATTAATACATGTGTGTCATATCTCTCTATCTGGAGTGAATGGAAAGAAGCAATTAGAACAAGCATGGGATTGTTGAGGTTTACCACTATTTGTAAAAAAGAATGTGGTTAATACAACTCCTTAGTTCATCATGATTTTCCCATATTTTTGAAGTTTTTGGAAGTAATGAGCACGAGGCAACTCTTTTGTGATAATCCACCATTAATAATCCCTCTTTCACTCATTATTTCTTCCATCACTTTATACCACAATTCCTCACAAAAACATGCCAAACAACATACAAAAAACCTTGGTCACCTCCAAAAAGTGGAAGTCACCCTATTTCTACCACACTTCTTCTTACAACCACAATTTTCCCTCCATACATATTTGTGTAAAGAAAATGAAAAGAAAAATAAATTTCTCTATATAATCTTATCTTAGGAGAAAAAAGAGATGTATTATGTATGTAATAGCACCCCAACCCTTTTCCACAACCCTTTCTTCCCTTTCTATGCTATTATTGTAACGTTCAAGCCCACTACCCAAGCCTCTAGTAGAGTTTCACAAATGACTATCCTAGAATGATTGGCCCCACAAATCACCACTGACATTAATTACTTGCTTTTTCCTCACTCACACACAAGTCTGAATCAACTTCCTGATTGTTCACCCATCCCAATACTATTAGGTTGAGCTCTCTCAACCACAAAGTTCTTAGTATTGAGCTCTAAGAAAAGGAGATGTATGTTAGTGATATAGATAGTCAAATCATTCCTTTTATGATCATTTTATCATAGGCCTCAAATTACGAGATGTTACAATCTTCCACAGTTAGACTCGTGACGTCCTTATCAAGGCTTAACATATGGCCTCATAACCTTTAACTATTTTAGCGTAGACCCAAACAAATGATGTACACCCAATTCTGGATCACCTCTACCAGTAAGGGTGTCTTCATAACTAGGGGTAAACCTTTCCAACATGCCTAAACCACATGGGTTAAAAGACTGGCATGCATAGGCCCATGTGAGACCCACCAACTACACAATAATTGACTCTAATACCATTTGTAACGCCCAAGCCCACTCTGCAAGATTTAATTAGAGTTCTAAGAACGACAAATAACCCCATAGACCACCACTAGCCTAAATTATACATGTTTTCCTCACACGCGTACAATTTTTGATCAACTTCTAGACTGGCCACCCATCCTAGTGCTACTCTAGGTTGATCATGTTTAACCTTAGAGTTATTCATGATGTTCTCCCTTAAAAAGAGGTTCACTAGTGTTCTCCTACCAATTGTGTTTCACATTACTCAATTAGAGTTTGAATAGGTGCAACCCCACAGATAGAAGCACACGGTGGATTCAGTTTCAAATTTATAAAGACCTAGACTCAACACACTCACACAAACTAAAACACTACACCCGCAAGTGCACAAGGTCGTTTTGTAGTATAGGAGGATGGCAAGTATAGGGTTGATCTACAGGGAGAGAAGGGGGCACTAGAGCTAGGTTAGTTTTTAGGCTAGGTTCCTACTGCGGAGTCTAGGGTTGAAGGGTTTAAAGGTGATGTTTTGATTGATTACACTATGTTGAGAAAGAAAGCAAGTAAAGGAAAGAAAGAAAGATTAAATCCTAAGTTAACCCTAGACATTTGATTCCACTGAACAAGAAAAGACAAAGCAAGGTAAGAAAAGAACAATCTACACTAAGGCAAGCAAGAAAAGGTCTACACTACACTAAGATGGCAAAAAGGGTAAAAGAGAAAGTAATGACCTAAAATAGCAAGAACAAAGAAAGAACAAGGCAAGAAGATAACTAAACAAGTAAAGAGATTTTTTTTTTAGAAAAGTAAAGAGCTAACTAAGCTAACACTAGCTAAGAAAGAAGGAAATTAGAGTTATAAAGCAACAAAGGGAAATGTGGGTTGTTTGGGGGATACACTTATCAATTAGGTTGGGGGTGACGTGTGAACATTATTATTTCATTTAGATTACCAAACCAAACAACAAGTTAGAGTCTAATGAATTACCCTAGACTACTAACTAGCCATGGGTATGCTAGGTTTTGCATATGGGAACTAGTCCCTAACACGCCCTACTACCCTTGAGAGGCTGAACTGGGTTAGGGTTTAGGTGTAATTCAATTAGAGTCTAAACAAGTCTAGGTTTCTAGTTTAGATGATCTTAGGACTATTAGGGGATGATGTTAGTAATGGGAGAGGAAGTGAGGTTTTAGGCCTCCCATCACCCACATTCTAACCTTGAGTAAGCTCCATGCTAAACACACCAAATTCATCTAAACTAGATACTTAGATCTCTCAACTAGGGTTAGGAGGATTGATTAGCATGTAGGAGGATGGCTAGCTGGCTAGGGATCCAAGAATTGGACCTAGGAGCAAATCCCAAAGGTCACACATATGAGCAATTTCCCTAAATTCCTAGGTGATTTCAAGCACAAACCAACAAGCAATTCATGAAGAGCAAGATAGAAATAGGACATAATCATTAGAAAATGGAATTGCATAGTTTACATATCATTTCCTCCCCAACATGGTATCAAAGTAACATTTTGCACCCCAAACAGCCCACCCAAGGGGCCTAGCTACTCACAACAATGCAAAATACAGAAAGCAAGGGAGAAAGAGGTAGAAGAATCCATGGATCTCGATGTAGATGAAGAATTCCTTCACTTCAGATGTTGTAGGGATCCTTTTGTCTCCTCTAAGGTGCAATGGCATGGGATAATGGAGGAAATGGGTGGAAACGTGAGGAAACTAGGGTTTTGGTGGTGGAAATGGTGAAATGGAGTGGAATGGAGGTGAAGATGGAATGGAATGGTGAAAGGGCAAAAATGGATAACTAAGAGGCGGTAGAAGGTAGCTAACCTCATGCTAGAGCTACCACTCAGGTTACAGTAGGTGTGGGGGAAGCACTAGGTCAAGTAGGGGTACTATAGGAAATGCAATGCAAAAATATCTAGGTTTTTGTGAGCAGCATATCTATGGTGGGGAGGGGTGAGAAAGGTTGTGGTGGATGGGAATGACCGTGGTGAGAAATGGGGAAAATCACATGGAATTGGTGGATTTTGTACTAGAGGTGGCACAGATGTGGTGGTCAACATGACTGTGGTGGCTCGAATAGCTCAACCCGTTCTCTATTCCAAGTCCGTTCTGCCACTACTGTCACACAGTCGTGCAAGGTGGCATGGTTGTTCTATAGTCAACCACCATGACCATTCAGAGTGGCATGGCCATGGTGATTCTAGCTTTGCTTGGAGATGACTTTGTTGATTTGCAAATGTCCTAGCATGGTCGTTCTATGGTACCACATCCATCATGGCCTTTGGATCAATTCTTTGACTTTTTTTGGATGTTCTTGGACATCTTTGCTTCAATAGATCTTTGGCCATGAGGGGTAGGTTGAGGGAGCATCAGACTTCACCTTAGGCCTCTCCAAGGGTAGAGAAACCATAGGATCACTCCTTCTATCTCTCTTCCATCAAGCGTGGTCCAAATACCCGAAAAACATGCAAATAATGTCCATAAGTTCATTTTACACAAATATGCATATTGAGGAAAATAATATGTAATCTAATAGGTATAGATGTGATTGAAATGCAATATGACACAAGATGATGCCCTAAAATAGGACTGAATCATGCACTTTGGTGACATGGGCATCCATTCTTCCTTTTAAGACCATTTTATCCAATGTCTTAAAATGTGGGGTATTACAGTTAGGGTTAGGGGAAATCAAACCTAGCCCACATACCCCAATAAGCCACATCGGTCGTCACATTTGGATTGACATTTAGAAATTTCTATATGCATGTGAAAACCATTAATCTAATAGGCTTGTACTTAATCTCATAAAATGAAATGGCTTACTCAGCACCTTCTGGAGTATCGAGCATTTAAACTAATTGTGATGCCCTACATTTGTAGTATATGTGATTTGTTCTTTGTTTGTAGTCAAGACATGAATGAAAGAAGAAAGAAATGAAATACATGCATATCATCAAGGTTAAAGTATATATCTAATCAAATTATCATGTTTCAAGGTTGGTGAATGCTTTTATCATTTCCAATTTAACTAAAGTGAACCAATATTGATCGGTGTATAGTTGAGGACAATATGTTTTAAGCTTGGCGATTTTGATATTAATGCACTGAAAAACTCACTTGAGAAGTCTATCTCTGATTTTTATTAAAATAAATGTGCAATAATTATTATCAAAAAGAGGACAAGTTTTATCATGATATAGTTGAGGATTGAATACCAACCTTTTTAAGGACCTTGCTAGTTGTTATCGAGTTGAACTAAGACCAACATTTAAAGCCAAGTTTTGATCAGAATGAATTTAGCTACTTTCAAGAAATTAAAGAATTGAAATAAAATTGGGTCTAATATTAATAATAGATAACATTAAGATGAAATCAAGTTTGATCGCGATTACTAGCTCTTGAATCAAAAACTTGTATGAAGTTGGCCAACTTCCTAGTCAAAGGAGAGAATTTTTATAATATTAATTGCTTGCTCACAAATGGTGGGATTTATTGAGTTTTCCTCTTTAATATTTGAACATGTAACTCTCTTTGTTGTTGATTCCTGAAATGAAAAAATGAATGACTCATAAGGCCATTTGACCGTTAAAAATGCCTTGCAAAAACATTTTGCATGTAGGTCAAATGTTATGGTAGTTTATATGTTGATTATATATGAATTTCAAGACTACTACAAATTATGCAATTATATTACAAGAATATTTAAAATTGGAGTGATTAGTCCATTTTACTACAAAAATCCAACTAAATATATTAGAACTCCAATTAAAGAGATAAAATCTAAACAAGAATAATTTATTCTCAAACTAAGAAAATATTCAAGAGAACAATCCTAAAGAGATATTTAAAATATGTAAATAAATAGACAAATACACATTTACCATTGCTCTAGTGTATATTTCCATGGACCCTCTTGGGAGACAGACATCTTAGATACCACCATGACCTCTTTGTGCTTTTCACCTCATGTGTGTTTATCTTGCTTGTTTTAGATGGAATTTCCTCTAGTTCTTTCATCTGATGGGCGGTCCACACTACAATTTTCAGTCATCTACGCTAATTGTGGGAAAACTCAAGTCAAATACGACATCTTGACCTTCATGTAATGTATTGAAATTCACATTAGAGGGATTCACAAGGAGCATGTAATATCATATATGAAGATGCTTTGTGTTTTAGGATGGGTCCCTCCACACACTATGTCATACAAGGAATTGAAAGACTTTCCTCATTGATTAGGAAGTTCATAAATGGAGTGTTCATGGGTTCCTTAAGACATTCTCATGGTGAATGTTACACCTGATCTTACAATTACCACTAATCATGAGATTAGGGCATAAATTTAGGATTTAACGTAATACAAAGATCACCCTTAACTTTTTTTGCTTTCTTCATTTTGTTTCTCACATGCAATCACATAAACTAACTTTACAAGAGAATCTAAGCATTGATTTCTCTAATCTGATTTCAACAATAAAAATGCATGTATAAACATTCACTATGTTTCTCATTCTCTTAAACACATAAGACTTGTTGATTCACATATATTGCAAAAAGAGGAATAATGTTATACATCATCATTTACAACTCTCTCTTATTTCTTTACAAGGACCTAGAGTGATAAGGACCGAATGAACATAACAATACTCAAACTTAACTCTTGTGGCAGATCTACTCTAATACAATGATATCTTCAATCCCCACTATTTCTCTAAAAATTTTAAGTAGAGGGGTGAGCCTACTCTCTCAGTGAATGAGTAAAACAATAATGCAATCTAAAGTACTGAATCAGACATTTATCATTCTTGGATAATTGAAATAAAACAAGATAGTAATTTCAAATTTAAAAGACTAGATATTCAAAAACTTACTAATAACATTGAAGCCTACATCATTAGAAATAAACAAGTATGGAAATATAATCCTCACTATATTCAATATTACATTTGAAGAACAACTGCTACAAAACTGAAATCAAATCTTTCTTAACTCTTTTTACTTATAAGAAACTCTTTAAACTTATATTATCATATTTTTGCTTATGCCCTGATCATATGTAGTGTATTCTACATATGAAGACTCGTAGCGAACTACGATATCACTGTACAAGACTTAGCTTAAAACTCGGGAAGCTAAGCCTAGAACTGAATCCAGGTTTGCTTGACTCGAACCGTCATGTCTGACTAAGACGGATAAACAGCTGGCCTTTAACTAGACCTCTCCTTCTAGGCTGAGTACATAGGCAGAGGGTCTGAGATGCTCTGTGGGCCTCATCTTGGTATGCTTTGTGGGTACCTCTGGGTTACCACCGGGATCTCCGATTCATATTGGGTAACTTATCTTCTCTTAGGAGACTTCCTCAAGGGCTTCATCTCCCCGCACACTCTGTGGGTGCATTCCGATCCCCGTATATTGGTCGCTACCAGGGTGGATCATTTCCTCCCCATAGTGTAGACATCGGTAGGGAATCTACGGTGTTCAGGGCACCTATGTCTATTATTTTATTATTCTTGGAAAGATCTTACTATATTGTATCTCTTTATTACTTATTCTTAACTCTGGTATCTCTATGGTATCGAGTCTATTCATCTAAAGCTTATAAATACGACATGTACTTTCTTACTTAACTTGGTAGAGTAGTATATTTAACAACATTGTAATATACTAAAAATTCAACTGGTTATGCACATAGGTGGACTGAAATACTTAAACATACAGATTACATGTCAACTGGCACTGATATTTACTCGAATCATGCAATAAAACTATTGATTATACTGATCATGACTATTGAATTGAAATCACTGATGATACTGAACTGAATGCTTAACATACTATTTACCCCTTTCTTAGGGTTTCTCCTTCCTCATGCACATATAGTACTTCTCATGTATTCAAGCATATATCATGTCTACTAATATAAATATTCTCATTCAACATTTCTCACATTTATGTATGGCATCGATAACATACCTATCTAGGGCATGTCATATCTCTCCACTTGCAATAGCGTAACAACATCTGCATTTCATGACAAGTATTTGAGTTAGAAAATCCGAATCTCATAAACAAAGCATATATGCATATAAGATAATATTCAACTAAAATCCCACAATATCACATGAACCATTTCAATCAGCCATTTACTACTAAATTAGATATGTATACTTGTAAAAGCATACTAGATTGGGTTTTCATCCTTGATTACTTGTTATTCGTAGGATATTTATTGTGAAAATCAGAAACTCTATTTGTCAATATATCAAATCAAAGAGATCAAGCATGTAGAATTATAAGCACTAGGAATATAAGTAAGATCATATAAGCATAAATCCAAATTTCAGCTATAATGTTGTTCAAGCACCCAAATAACTTGAAAATTCAGATTTTCAGAAGATTCTCAATAAACTTCTTAATTATGTAGTATTCAAGATACATGGATATCTATATCCATGTCATCATATAAACATTTTCAGATCATAGTTGGAACATAAATTGAAGTATTCTATAAATTGAATTCAAGAACAATTCTTTTCATTTATTGTCATCTAGGGAGAAATCGAGAATATAAATTAAAATCATCTAATTGAGTACAATTGAGAGAAATATTCTTTTACCCACTAACCATAAGCTATAAAATAGATTAAAAACATATCCCATATCTGAAAATCTCAAATCCATATCAAAACCCTAGCAATCGCTACTTTCTTCTTCCTTTCAACTCGGAAACCCTAGAATTGAATATTAGGAGAGAAAGAGTGAGAAAAGGACTTGATTTGATATGATTTCGAATCCAATCAGGATAGGGAGGGAATCTTGACATCTGAGAGAATATTCACCATGAAAATATATCCAAAGAAGCTAAACTTACATGATTTCATCATTCCTCAGACCGCATAACCCTAGATCAGCATCTCCATCACTTTCTCCTCTTAAACCCTAACTCTCCCTCTCTCTAGGATTTCATTTCTCTGGATTGAATCACGAATTATGAGAGCTCCTTGTGTGTTAGGTTGACCATATAGAGCAATTGAGCTGCTTGGGTCAATTGCACATTGACCCCTCACTATACTTTCTCTTATTTTAGCTGAAATTTCTGTCATAGAAATGCTACTATAATTCATCTACTCGTAAGGTCTAAAAGCATCCTAAAATTATTAAAATTTAACATGTTGTTTATAATTGAGTTTAAGATATCTAGTTAAAATTTTAGTTCATTTGGAGTTACAAATAAATAAATAAAAATCAAATAGTTCACTTCTATATCAATCTGAAAATATGATCGGTTGAGTTTGAAACTTGACCGACAAATAGGTCAGAACATTCTTTAAAAATTGTTATATTTTTCAATACTATTAAATTTGAGCTATCAAAATCATATCCAAATTTGAATTCAATCAGAGTTACACATAAAATACTAAAAATTATTTAGTGAGACACTATACTTATCAAATTCTATATTCATATGTCATCAACACCCTAATTTGGGCCGATTAGGGTTTCCAAATCTTAAACCCTAATTATGTGAATAAAAGTATGATTAAATATTCTCATTATATTTAAAACATAAAAAATTAACAACCATCACTAATCAAGCTTTAAATAATGATCAACTTACTTATGCATACAATCATCCAAGTAAACCCTAGTTTATCAATTAAGCTCAGAAGCGATCATAACAGTGAAAGACACATGTGATGTTCCTTTTTTGTATTATCTATTTTAAGATGATGGCTCATGCCCCTGTCCAGGGTAGTATAGATGAGTACATTCATTTTTGGTGTGATTTGTACTTGCCAATGCATGGTGGAAAGGAAAAGTGAAGATGGTGGTCATTGTGATAGGTATGTGCTCTAGAAAAAATATTCAAACGAGAATGGAAGGTAGAGATTCAAGTGGTGGATCAAGATTAAGGTATATCTTACTAAGAAAATGATTGTTCCCAATACATCACTTTTCTTCACTAGGGAATCCTCATCCATGGGGGTTCCCAAACTAAAATCATTGGCAACATTCATGACACCCTAGTTTCCTCCTAGTTTGAGGAGTTTCTCCTAGGGGTTTTCCCCTAAAGATGACAAGCTATCAATAAGAAGGGAGCCTCCACTTTGCTTCTCGCTATTGTGTATGTGGTTGAGTATGGATTGTGGTCCAATTTTAGCTTATAGTCTTGGGCGATGAAAATGGTCACACAAACCAAACAATCGTATAGTTTATGGATATAGTCTAGGACCATATATGTGAGCTTAAAAGGATCTAGGTGGTCTAGTTTTAGGTCATAGTCCAGGACCCTAGTTATGGGTAGACCCGACATTGACAAGTGATGTTGCACTCATCATTCTTGAACTTCCTCACCCGACTAGACTGCAAAGGCATGACACCCTTTTTTTTGGATGGAAACAGATTTTATTCTTTTCTAAGGGTATCACTCTTTGAAAGGTTTGTTGAGTTTATATAAGAAATTGAATTTTTGGCAAGGCAATTTGATTTTTGAAATGACAGTTAATCTTTTGAAAAGTTGTTAATCTTTTGAAAGGTTGTTAATCTTTTGAAAGATTGTCAATTCTTTGAAAGATTCTTAATCTTTGAAAAGATTATTATATATGCAAATATTGTTAATGTTTTAAAAGATTGTTTGATTTGAGAAGATTGTTAGTATTTAAAAGTATTGTTTGAATTGAGATTATTAATCTATAAAAATATTGTTTGATTTGAGATGATTTTTAGTCTTTCAAAATATTGTTCAATTTGAACATATTGTTAACTTTTAAAAAGATTGTTTGATTAAAGAATATTGTAAATATTTAAAAGGATTGTTTGATTTGAAAAGAGTATTAATATATAAAAAGATTGTTTGATTTTAAAATATTATTATTATTATTTAAATATTTTTTTCAAAAAGATTGTTAATTTTGAAAAAGATTGTTAAATTTGGAAAGATTTTTCATCTTTGAAAAGATTTTTCAATTTGAAAAGATCTTATTCTTTAAAAGATATTTTAAGTTTATAAAATTGTTAATCTCAAAAATATTGTTTGATTTAAAAACATTGTTCATATTTAAAAAGTTGTCTGGTTTGAAAGTATTGTTTACCATTTTAAAAAAATTGTTTACGTGCATATGAAAGCGATTGACAACAATCGTAAACGCCCACAACTGCTAAAGAAAGACATACACATAGGAAGAAAATGACCCTCCCCATTTAGCACACGAGTTTAGACATGACATTAGGTCCTCTCTCAAATATGACCTGCATAGGAAGGGTTGGTTCTTATCTTCTCAATAGGTAGATGACTCCATCAAGGAGGTAACCCAAGTGCAATAGATAGGGGTATATCTCCAAATACATAGTGTGACCACAAAGATCATAATCAATCATCAGTGCTAGGAGAGTACGATGTTTCCAAGCTCTATGGATATATGACTTATCATCACGTCGACACCTTGATACATACCACATGATTTTCAAGGACCTAATGCGAGATTGGCACCCATTCCATTGCACATCAGTTTATTGGAGTGTAGTGTGCCAATGATGGGTTTTAGCATTCAATCCAATAAATTACAAAAGAAAGTTATATGCAGATAAAAAAAGAATAGCAGTATGTCTTTATAAAGATATGATCTTGCTTCAAACCTACATTTGTAGTTCATCCTTTCTTTTTATTTTCATATTTTTATTTTCTAGAAACAAAACAAAATGCAAGGGAAGTGTGGCTGAAACCCTAAATTGACAGAGGACATGGAAAAAAACAAAAGAGGACAAAATTATGAAAGTTAAACCAAAGATAGAGAGGAGTGGGGCATGCTAATCACCTCAAACTATGATCCAAGGGCTAGAAGATCATAGGGATGTGCCACGGCGTTGCCAAAATGACCAAAAATCAGATAGTGGAGTAAAAGAAAAAATAGGAGAATAGAAGAACTAAAATTGAAAAAACACTAATGCGTGTGGTGAGTGCACAGAAATACGAAAACAACTGGGATATGGACTTCATGAAGCAATAGTTTGATGATAGCACTATAAACCTGATAAAAGATATACAAGCCCCAAACCCTTTATCTGGGAGATACTACTCGGTGTGGCATCCAGGAGAAAAGGGAATCATTAACACAAGATCATCCTACAAGGATCTAATAAAATAAAAAAGGATAGTGACTAGAGGATATTGGTAAAAGGTTTAAAAACTAAAATTAGCATATAAGATTAGAACCTTCCTATGGGTGTGTTTACATGATGGACTGATGACTAATTCATGGCAAAAGATTGTTGGCTTGGTGAATGATGATACATGCATTAGATGCACAAATGACCATGAGAGTGTATGCCATGTGTTGAGGGACATCCTGTGTACACACCAGGTTTGAAAAACTATATATCCTCAACTTCATTACAACCATGATTTTTTCCACGTGGAAAACTTCAAGCTATGGTCACATATATTAGCTCGAGAAATACAAGCTTTTCAGGGAAAGTAGTAGATTGGGAAATTATAGCATGGAACATATGAAAAACAAGGAACATGGCTTTCTTTAAGGCTAAATCCATCCCAGTGACTCATGTAGTTAACGAGATCAAAATGACTATTTGTGAAATTAAGGAAACCTTCCCTGAAGTAGTGGGGCATGGAAGTAGAATGGGAGACATTGAACTAGCTGGAGCATGGGCACAAGCCAATACTATCATCAATGTAGATGTTGCTAAGAATAAAAGAAGAAAAAGTAGGTTGCTTATTCAATCTCCAGAAGGCACACATGTGAATGGATAACTACAACCTATGTAGTTTTCTTCATGGTCAAGATACACTTATGGTGGAGCTTCAGCCATACAAGGAGTCACACTAGTGTGTAAAATTGGAACACAACAGATGTCAATTTTATCAAATTCACAGGTGACGTGCAGGATGATCGAGAAAACTAGGCGTGAATGGGGATCTTATGGACCAATATTCTTCAAGATTAAGGAGGTGGTGCAAAGAAATGCAGAATGGAGGATAGTGCATAAATCAATAAAGTATAATAACTTGGTTGATAGACTAGCTAAGCATATCTTGAAGCAATTGGGATTTAGGTGGGACACTAGATAATGCATTGAATTCAAGAGAGAAGCATATGAAGAAGAAGTAAGAATGCAAAGGGAGAAAGGGACCGTGGGGTCTACTGATCCAAACATTTTGATAGATGTATCTTAAGTGAACACTTTTTTTAAAATAAAGTTGAAAAAAGAAAAATAGAACTAGCCCGAAGATGCTCAATCTTTATAACACAATAGATGGAGTTTGACTTGAATCGTCTTATCATTCCTACTAGAGTCTCTAATCTATATCACCCAACCCAAAAAGGAGAGATAGAGATATATGGAAGGAATCCTATCCTTTAGGGGTGAAACTTAATTTTGAAAGTTGCATGGAAAATAAAAGAAAGGTATCCAAATTTTCCACCAAATTTTATGTGGAAACAAATAAAAACACAACAATATTATTGAAGCCATGGTTTAAAATTGAGTTGTCATTTGAGTCAAATACATAGAAATAACTAGAATAAGAACAAATGTAGGGATCATTTGAGGATCTTGTTACAAATGGTAAAGGATTAGAACCTCCATCTCAACCGACAAAGTGGTATCAAACTGCAATTTGCTACAAAAAAGGAGTAATTAAGGACGGTAAAAATTGAAATCAAAGAATAAAAATAATAATTGGTGGGCAAGTTATTAGGGCTATAGATGTCTGTGTCCTTTCTATCATTGTCCTTAAAGTCCTAGTTTTAAGAATATTGGGGTCCTAATCACCTCAAGATCACCCACGATGTACATCCATCATGAAGGACCTATGTCGTAGGATTAGAGAGAGATTAGTAGATGAAGGCAAATAATGAGATCCACTATTCAGAGGAATTTAATAATAATGTAGTAATGCAAGAGCAATGGAGTACTTAAAGAAATGTAAGTGAGTGGATGCAACATTCATACTCAATTACCAATTCTACATATGCATAATAGGGTAGGAGGTGTTAGAGGAAGGATCACACTGATCACGAGTAAGGAAAATAAAGAGAGAGGTAATTCAATGCTCTGGCTTCATGAGGTTCAACAGGGGCACAAAATATAGACGATATGGGGGGGGTTATTTGTAGGTAGACATTAGGGTTCAAAGTTTAGTCTAAACCTTCTAGAATACATGGTGAATTTCCCTAATATGCCACAAATGCGGGGTGCATGGTCAAAGTGATCTTCCATGTGGTGGATGGCTCAGATCTGTTATGTGCCCCAATTGGTTGAAAATTAGTTTTTTGATTTTCCAATATTCTTAGAATTATGTGGAAAAAAAAATGTACATAAATATTATTCAGAATTATCTCTTGGATTTATTATGGAAAAAATTGAATATTTATGAAAAAATCAAATATTTTTATTTTAGATAATTCAACTGAGAAATTTAAGAGAAAGTACTTGTAAAAATTAGAATTGATAAGAAAATTACACTTTTTCTTTGCAAAAGGCCTCAAACTGGGTGAATTTGGGTCTAAATAGGTCAATTAAACATAAGGGAAAATATGGGAAATTTTGGAGAAAATGACAAATGTGGAACACTACAACAAATGTTACATTTCACGACATTAAATTTCGGCATTTTCTAAACAAGTTTCCGGTAATGCAATTTGCATACTCATGCAGGTTTTTTATCACCGCATTATCCCAACTGCTTCTCTCTATCGCGCGTTCGCTTTCCCCTTTCCCCTTCTCTCGCGCGTTCCCTCTCTTGCGCTCCCCCGACGACGCCGGCCCCCTTCTCCCATCCTTGCGCTCTTTGCGCTCCACCGCGTGCGCCGTTCGTGATATAAATCTCCTAGCCGCGCACAATCTGCTTCTTCCAGTCTCTACACGGGCTCTCCACTCGTGCTGAATTCCTATCTCACGATCTCCCCCCTCTTCAAGCGCTGGTGCAACGGGTACGAGAACAGCGGGTTCACAGTGCCTAGCTGCAGGTTCGGCTACGGCGGCGACTCAATCAAGCCTGACTGTGGCTAGCTCCCGCTGCTAGTTTTGCTATGGCGGCGAATCAAGCCCTAAATCTGGATGTGGTTGGCTCTGAAGGTACACGATCTCTCCCCCCTCTAATAATTGGCCACGGAGCCCTACGGTAGGGAGTTACGCTTCTGAGTTACATGACCCCGTGACCCCTCAAAACCCAAAATCCCCAAATAGATAGACCCCCCGACTTGTCTTCTCTATTTCCAATCGGAACACTGCGAGACTTCTACTGTTCTACAGCCGTAGCATGAAGTCCCGATGATGATTCTCGGCGAGGCTAGGACTCCTCGACTCCTAGTCCTAAGCCGTTGTCATCCCCTGTGCTCTTATGAGAGCGTGACTCCCTCTGTATCTTCTAATCCCCTCCTCATATCACTTTCTCGTCATCTCCTCCACAAAAAAGGAAGGATTGCTAATGGGTTTCTCAACGGCAGTCTTGGAGTCAACGTCCTCATCAGACTTTGTCATCATCTCCTCCACAGCGACGGAAGGATTCTTAGGGGGTTTCTTAGCGGCAGTTCTGGAGTCAAGGGGGGAGGTGGAAGGCAAGGTGCTTTAGTGCTAGGCTATGCGGTGGCCGTCCAGGAGTCCAGGCGATGGTTTCTCGGCGGATTGTTCTCTAAGCACAGCAGTTCATGTATGTTTTGTATTCTCTTCTTCATTGCTCTGTCTTACGCTCCCCTCACGCTCTGCTAGGCTGCTAGTTGTTAATTGTTAATGGTTGCAGCATGCAGCAGTAATCGTTTCCTTCTTCTTGTCTAATCCTTTCAACGTTTGAAGGTTGTAATCATCTACAACCTTGATTGCCAGCAGTTCATTTCAATTACCGCTTGATTTTCAGCTGTAGGTTGTTAACCTTGATTTTCTGAATTGATGCAATGCAAAGTCGTAGAACTCCATTTTCTTCCACATGAACGTGTACCAGACTGGTACTACCAGTACAAATAATCTCTTTGTTATCAGTTATGACTTATCACAATGCAAAAAAAACACCGTATACATCTTTTCTAATTTGTTAAACATCAGTAATTCAGTAGTATACTAAAATTAAAATACTTTATCAGTACCAAATCAGTAGTATATCATGCATCTTTCATCCTGCAATGTATTAGTCAATTGACGACATAGGAAAATAAACAGCAATATCATTAAACAAGTTATATCATTACATGTCTAATTAATTAGGAATGAATGTACCGACTACTGAATATTAAAGAGGAAATTTATTCAATAGTATACACCATTTGCTTTATCAGTACTGATTCCGTACTATATCAGTACTACAATTATATATTTCGTATTATATCTGCAATTGTATATCATGTATTGTTAAGTAATTACTAATTACTTAACAACGTAGGCAAACAAACATCAATAGCATTATATGTAATAAGGTATTTTATATACCGTGTATGCTTACATGACTATTCTAATTAATTACTAATTAGAAATGAATGTACTGAATACTTATTATCTTTTTCCTTTTACAAATTAGTATGGTTGGTGGTGATCACAATTGAAGTTTTTTTGCTTCTTATCTTGTAAACATTTAATTTTGTTACTAGGAACCATTTTCATCTATGAAATTTATTTGCAGCCGTGAAGAGTTACTCAAAATACTTGATTTTTTTGTTGATCTATGAAAGTCCAAATATATCTTATTGTTGGTAGTATGGTAATAATTTTTTTTATAAATTAATTTTAAACAACGTCAACCGCTTTTTCAAAAAGCGCCCGCTTCGGTCCGCTTCAAAACTCGCTTCCCGCTTTCCTCTTCAAAGGAGGCAATCCGCACGCTTCACGCTTTCCATAACACAACCTCTACCTCTCACCCTTTTCTCCACCAGATCCCTCAGTCTCTCCCTCTCGCCATTTTCTCCTTGCTTCATAGTTCTAATGGAATCCCTGCGATATGGAAGGAAGGGGTTCGGCCAAAGCAGACAAAATGGAATCCCTGCGATATGGGTTTAGGCCTTTTGATTTAATCCGGGTTTTGACGATTGGATTGAAGGAGATGCCAACCTCTCTATTCTAATGGAGGTGGCGGCGGAGGCGGTGGCAGAATCCGCAATCTATATACTAGACGTATAGGGAGGAGCGGTCGGGCAACCTGATTTGCAGAATAGCAGCACACACAATAGAACAAAGCAGCTGCCTTCTATTGCTATAGGTCCGCGCACTCCAAAGCTCTATAGCTGCGAACTAGCTGTGTGTAATATGATGATTAGGAATCTACTCCAAGTCACTACTAGAAATTGGACATGCTTCTTAGGTAGTTTTGTGCCCTCTAATCGATTTCGCATAGTATTCATAGTTCATTTTTCTCACGACAATTATGTAAGATATTTTGAGGGTATTTGGTATTAGTTTGTTAAGTGTAATTTTATTCTTTATCAATCTGTTCAGAATGGTTTATTCCACATTGCAAGACTGGAGAGACTATTCTCTTTTCTAAAGCACACGTAGACACAGAACATGTTCACAAATCAAAATTAACTACTTACAAAAAAAATTAGCAGTCTTGTACAATCCTCGCTTCCTTTTTATGATGGCCTTGATCGTTCCACCAACTTTTCACATCATAGGGACTGGTAATCTGTGGTCACATAGTATACACCACATTGATCTTTCAACTGTAGACTGGCTTCATTTCCTTATTGTTGTGAAGTATTCTGCATGAATTCTTACATTTATCAGTCAACTGTTATGAAACCCCCATATTTTCATGTACTAGATGCAATAAAAGATAATTCTTTCTTAATCTACAGTCAAAGAAACACAACAATCTAATTATTCAAAAGTTTGTATTTCCAACCTGAGCAGATCAATTCCAATGGTTCTATAGTTTGTCAGTATAGAAGCCCTTAAGAGCTAAACCTTAAATTGCAGTGGTCTTCATTCTCATTGTATATATGTAGGAGCAACGCAATCCTCTTTTTACTTAAAACACCATTCTCATTATAATAATTCTTGTACAATATTTTGGTTCTCCATCATATCGTTACATGGATGTTCATTTACAACGGTCAAAATAATACTGTCTTCAAGTCTAGGCATGGAAGAACATCTTTTGCATCTACATTCGTCTACAGATCCTAGGTTTCATCTGAACATAGGATAGGAAACGAAATGACCAATCCCTTGCATTTACCTTCCTGCCTTTGTCCTTCTCATATCTTTTCTTAGTCCTTTCCAGCAAACCAAATGGGGACTCATAGTATGTGGATTATTCAACATGTAGTAATCATTCACATGTTTTGGAAATGATAATGATGCTTTGGTACATTTTTCTTGATAGGCTGATGGTGATTTTACTTTTTCTTGAACTGGAGCTGATCACTTCTATTCATTGACTGAAAAAGGCAAGTACATGCTGACCTCGACTTGGGACACAATATATTTATTGATTCAGTTTCAGATTTATATTATTAGTTTTGTTAAAATAAATCATGGATGGATGAGAAAGATTGTTAATATTTTCTTTGGTCGAAAATGTTGCTAACATTATGCGTTCTATTTGTAACATGTGTGATAGGCCAATACTAATTTTTGTTGTTGTCTATACATGTATGATACGTTCTATCCTGCTGATGCTCAGACGATTCAGTCAAAATAATTCATTGGGCTTCTACTTGAAGGTACACATATCCAATACGAAATAGATGGAATGTGGAGTGGACTCCATCGTTAATAAGAGAATTTGTATTAATTGTGATTATCTACTGAGTGAGTTAAAATGGGGTGTCATTACCTATAGTCCACAATATGAATTTAATAAAATAACCTAGCTCTAGCGCCCTTTCCATCTATCTCTATACTTTAATGTCAACCCATGCACTTGCAGGGATGTGTATTGTGCATTTTAGAATTTTGATTGAGATTTTAAATTTAATATCCAAGTGTGGGTGTCTTGTCCGCCATCAAGCTTTCTGGTGTCATTGTTGAGAAGATAGGTGTTAGGCCTATCTATTTTATCTTACTTTGACTTTTCCTATTGTCTTCACCATTTCTATTATTTATTCTTTGCGCTTCTCTTGAATTTGAGGTCTCTAAATATTCTTGATTTTGAAATTTTCATTTGAAATATCACACTAGAGAGCATGAAATGGCAAACCCCAATGGATGATTGTAACCACCACCTTACAATGTAGGTGTTCCTAGGCCCCTCTATGATTATTTCATACTAGGAAATTACATAGCTCTAATTTCTAGAAAACTAGATCATATCAATGAGCAAGAATTATCCAACATACCAACCTTTGTAGGACTACTTGTAGTTTTCTATGGGTTGAATCATGCAACCCCTTATAGGCATATTAACACCTTCTTGGAAGCATGCTCACCAAAAATGATGACTCCATTCATCTTATGTTGTTCCCATTCTCTCTAAATGAAAAAAGGTTGTAGATTGATATGATTCAAAAATGAAGATCATGAGTCGTGAAGATATGAACAATGCTTTCTTGAAGAAATTATACAACATTGAGAGGTTGATACAGATGTGGAGGTGTATAGTCAATTTCAACCAAAAGTAAAATGAAAGAATTTCAAGATTATTTGGTAAGATTTCAGATAATGTTGAGACAATTCCCTCATCATGAAATTCCCTTGTGGCATCTTGTTTAATCTTTTTACTCCAATCTCTCTCATATGGGTCAAGCAATAATTGATTTTCTAATGGAGGTACTTTAATGGATAAGCCCTCTGAGTACTCATGACCCTTGTTTGAACACTTGGCATAGAATTCTTGGCATAAAACTTCTAGTATGGTTAACGATATATTGTGACAATGCCATTGGTGTGACAACTTCAACTCAAAATGATTCAAGCCCACAAATGATGAAGATTCTTGTTGAAATGATGAACATGATAAAGAAACAAGTGTGAGTGCACCTAGTCATTATTTTAATGATGTTGAGTCCTTTGGTGGAGGTTGCAGTCCCTTCACTCTCATAAAATCGAGGAACAACAAGGGCAAAGATACAATTCAAGGTTTGAAGATGAAAGGATTTGATGAGGTATAGAAGAATGTGTCAAGAGTTGATCAAATAATGAAGAAACTCTCCTTGAAACTTTCCCTCCATATGGAAGAAAAACTTACTTCCCAACCCATGGTGAACTCCAAGAATGCAAGCAGACCAATTGATGCTCTTCAAAAATGCAAGTGCAACCCATGTACCAATATCAAGGACCTGCTAAGACTTATACACCTACACCACCACAACCACCATACTAATACACCTACCACTACAAATACTCTCCTCCATATCATTTAAAATGCCAAGGACCACCTCTAACTCCTCTACAGAAACACCATGGTTCCACTGTTCACCATGAGAAAGTTGATTCTATGACAGTTCTAGGGAGTGGAAGAGTTATTGAGAAGCTTGACAAATGGGAAATGACAATGTGAACCAAGGATATGTTGGTGAAATGATGACAAAGTAGATAATTGATAGATTCATTATTAGTAGAGATGGAAGTGATCATGTAGTACCTCGTGTCGATCTTTTGATACCATATATCACACCCTCTACTCCATTAGCAAGTTCTATCATCCCTAGTGTTCCTCCCATTATTCCAACAATGCATCTTGTGACACCCCAATCTGATCATGTTGATACAAGCAAAGCTAGTTAAGTGAGACTCCATTTCCTAAAGCATTGAATGAGCCCTCATCATCAAAAAGGTAGTAGAAACATGTTGTTGACATTTTAGAGATATTTTTGCAATTAAAAGTGAACATACCATTTCTTGATGCAATCGAGCATATTCCAGGATATGCCATATTTCTCAAGGATATGTGCACTTCCAAGACAAAGTCAATGGGAAGAATGCCCAAAAGAGGGAAGCTTTTTGAGCAAGTGATGGTTGTTCAACATGTTATTCCCTTAATAAGGAAGACTCAAGAGCCCCACCCACACTTTGCAACATAGGGGTACACATAAAATACCAATCCCTACATGATTTGAGATGTAGTGTTAATTTGATGCCATATAGTGTCTATGTTGAGCTGGGGCTAGGAAAGCTAAAGCCATCCAATTGCACTGTTCAATTGGTGGATCGTTCTATTAATGTTCCTATAGGAAGGTTGGTTGGTGTCTTAGTGATGATAGACAAAGAAAGGTCGTGGTGATCATGGTGGATCTCATTGTTGTTAATATGGAGCCAAAGCACAAGAAGATCCTAATAGTCTAGGTAAGTCCCTTCTTGCAAACAATTGATTCTAATATCCATGTGTGCACTGGTAGAATGACATTTATCTTCTTGAACTTGAAGTTGAGTATAAAGATCCTTAAGGCTTCATCAAGACAAGAGGAAAACAAATCCACATATGAATATGATCATTTTGAGGACTCACATGATCAATGGGATGATGAACAACTATTTCACGCACATTAGAAAGAACTTTACTTCAAGAACGTGGCCACAAAGTTTCTCAATTATTTATTGATGGAATTACAAGCCAGGCTAAAGGAAAAAACTTAGTGCTTGTGGGAGGCAACCCACATTGGTCTGTGCATTTTCTCACTCAAGCCTTACTTTTTGGTGATAGTTTTTCTTTTTCTATAGTTTCCAAGAAACACATACACATGCCATACTTGATAGTTGTTTTGTTTTTATTCATATTCCAACACGAATTCTAATTTAGGAATGATCAATTAAGTCACCAAGCCATGTGAAGTTGCAAAATAAGAACAAAAAGAATGTTAAATTGAACTGAAAAGCTACAAGAAACTAACCACCATGGCTGTTCGTTTCACCACATATGTTGTGAGAGTCGACCATAATGGTCATTCTCTATAGATAGGTCATGGTGGCCATTGTTCACTCCACTTGTTTAGAACATGGACATCCCCACCTCTATTATTAGCCGTCAAAGCTCTTTGGTGATGACCCAATCATTCTAGGATTCTATATCATGTTGAGTAGATGTCCTAATTTTTGCCTGAGATGATCAAACAATGTATTTGGTCTAAGAGATTACAAAAAGTGACTAAGCATCATAGTTGAGTAGCTTCACTTTCTTTTTTAATCCTCATACAAACATGGCATACTTGATATGTATGTTTGTATATTTTCATCTTAGAATAGTAATTCAGATTGAAGAATGATCAATGGAGTGGAAAACCCATGTGGAGTTCCAAAATAAGAAGAAAAAGAATGTTGAACTGAAATGAAAAGCTATTGGAGAACTAACCACCATGACCGTTCTCTTTCCCATGTGTAGATCTGACTAGAACAATCATTATCCATAGAATAGGCATGGAGGCCACGGGGCACCCCACTTGTGTAGCACATGGATATCCCCACCTTTATTCTTAACCATCAAAGATCCATGGTCATGACCCTATCATTATAAAATTTTATTTCATGTTGAGGACAACATGGTTTAAAAGATTGGTGTGGTAGGGCGGTAAGCCTTTTTTATTTTAATCCTTGTTCTAACTTTCACCTATGATGACCAAACAACTTTTAATTATCTGAGATGATTAAACAATGTGACTAACCATCATACCTTCCTATCTACACTATTTTGTTATCCTTACACACTTGCAGACCATTTAGTCTACTTCCTTTCATTTTTGCATTTTTTTTCTTCATTTTTTTAATATTCTTGTACTCTTTCCATGCCATCTGCTTACATTTCATTGCATGTAGATTTTACTGATTTCTTATGTGTTTCATTGAATGCAGATTTTAGTACTTTGGATCATGATGTGATTATAGGCATTTGGTACCATTTTAGCCAAAATTTTCCCAACTTGATTATCTTTTCCAAAAGCATTTTTCAACCTAGTATCCACTTAATGGGATGATATTGAACTAATTTGACCTTTCATGAATTAGCTCACCAAATTTCATATGGTAGTTTGATTGATATATTTGAATGCTATAATTAATACACGTGTGTCATATCTCTCTATTAGGAATGAATCATAAGAAGCAATTTGAGCAAGCATGGTATGCTTAAGGTTTACCACGATTTATATAAAAGAATGTGGTCGACGCAACTTCTTAGTTCATCATGATTTGCCCGTGTTTGTGAAGTTTGTGGATGTAATGTGCATGAGAATCTCTTGTGCGATCATCTACCACTAATAGTCCCTCTTTGACTCATAATTTCTTCCATCACTTTTAACCTATCGTCCTCAACAAAACATGTCGAACAACACACAAAAAGCCTTGGTCACCTCCCAAAAGTGGATGTGACCATACTTCTAACACACTTCTTCTTACAACTACAATGTTTCCTCCATACATATTTGTGTAAATAAAAATAAAAGAAAATGAAATAATAAATTTCTCTATATAATAGTATCTGAAGAGGAAAAGAGATGGGTTCTCTACGTAATAGCACCCCAACCCCTTTCCACATTGCTTTCTTCCCTTCTAATGGTATTAGTGTAACACCCTGGCCCAATGCCCAAGGTTCTAGTAGAGTTTCATGAAAGAGTGTCCTGGAGTGATTGGCCCCTCAGATCACCACTGACCTTAACTACTTTTTTTGTCCTCACTCACACACAAGTCCGGATCAACTTCCTGACTGGTCACCCATCCAATACTATTGGGTTGAGCTTGCACAACAACAATGTTCTTAGTATTGAGATCCAAGAACAGGATATGGCGCTGGTGATATGGATAGTCCAATAATTCCTTTTAAGATCATTTTATTAGAGGCCTCAAATTGCGAGATGTTACAATATTCCACACTTAAACTTTTGACGACCTTGTTAAGGGTCAACATATGGCCTAATAACCTTTAACCATTTTAGTGTAGAACCCAAACAACTGATGTACACCCATTTCCTAATCATGGGTGCCAGCACAAGGGTGGCTTCATCACCATGGATAACCCTTTCCAACATGCCTAAACCACATGGCTAAAAGAATGGCATGCCATAGGCCCATATGGGCCCCACCTACTGGATAAGAATTGGCTTTGATACCATTTGTAATGCTCATTCCCACTCTCCAATATTTTTATAGATTTTTAGGAATGCCAAATAATCCCACAAAATGTTTTATCCTCACTCACGCACAATCTAGGATGAACTTCTAGACTGATCACCCATCCTAGTACGACTCTACATTGAGCATGCTTAACAATAGAGTTCTTAGTGATGTGCTCCCTTGAAAATTGGTGCACCTTAGTGACATGGGCGTCCATTTCATTCCTTATGAGATTATTTTAACTAATGTCTTAAATCATGGGATATTACAGTTAGGGTTAGGGGAAATCAAACCTAGCCCACATACCTAGCATAAGCCAAATTGGTCATCACATGTGGATTGATAATTAGAAATTACTATATGCATGTAAAAACAATTAATCTAATAGGCTTGGACTTAATCTCATAAAATGAAATGGTTTACTCATCACCTTCTATAATACAAGTCATTTAAATTAATTGTACTGCCCTATATTTGTAGTATATGTGATTTGTTCTTTGTTTGTATTAAAACCATGAATGAAAAGGAGAGAGAAATTAAATACATGCATGTCATCAAGGTTAAAGTATATACCTAATCAAATTATCATGTTTCATGGTTGGTGAGTGCTTTTATCATTT
The DNA here is from genome assembly GCA_963693085.1 of Alisma plantago-aquatica. NCBI lineage: Eukaryota > Viridiplantae > Streptophyta > Magnoliopsida > Alismatales > Alismataceae > Alisma > Alisma plantago-aquatica. Next base: position 645,137,692 of record OY856414.1, on the reverse strand, counting down.
TTGCTTAAACTAAAGTGAAAATGATTGAGTTGGTGCATACTTAAGGACAATATGTTTGAAGCATGGTGATATTGATATTAATGCACTAACAAATTTACTTGAAAAGTTGGTCTCTCATTTTTACCAAAATAAATGTGCGACAATCAATATCAACAATAGGACAAGCCTTATCATGGTAGTTGAGATTGAATACAAACCTTTTTAAGAACCTTGGTAGTCATTATCTAGTTGAACTAAGACTAACATTAGAGCCAAGTTTTGATTGAATTGAATTTAACTACTTGCAAGAAATCAAAGATTTGAAATAAAATTGGCTCTAGATTAATGATGGATAACACAAAGATGGAATTGAGTTTCACTGCTGCTACTAGCTCTTGAATCAGAAACTTGTATGAAGAATTAATTGAAGATATGCAAATTTCCCCTTTTAGCATAAGAAATTTAAATAAGTGAATATCACAGTAAGCTCATTGTCATGTTACTTATAAATAACGTATTCACTACTCTAGATGCTTCCCCACTGAAGTTCTGATCAAGGCATCAACCAAAGTTAACTGACATTCAAATTTTAACATTAAATTTCTCTTGGTCTAAGGTTATAGTAAATCATGTGGGTGATCAATCCACAAAACATATATTAAACAATCAACAATGAATAAAATGAGGTATATACAAGTTGAGATGTAATGGAACAAAATCTTAGGATTGGGTAGCATGGCTAGTCCCCACACCCCAGTGAAAGGATTACTCTCTCCTCATAGTGAGCTTTTTATAACCAGCTAAATCTGGGAGGAAATTCTTAGACATCGCCATAGATAGGCAACATATTGTCTGGCCAAATGAAAGAGGTCGACCAATATTCTAGGTTGACTATTTCCATTCAAATATGGTGTGTGGACAATAGCTCATAGAATTGGTCGATCAATCTAGGCAAGTGGTCAATTTCTCTTGGATCGTAGAGGCCGATTACACCATGGTCGATCATAGAGAGGTCAGGCACATAGATATTGACCAATTTTGAGATTTTGGTATACCTGAGTTCAATTTATTTTTGGTGGTGTGGTTGATCTCTTAGCAATGAAGCATTTCATCACTCAAGAACCTCAAGGGGTCGATCACTCTCACTAAAGAGGTCAATCACCCAAGATGAATAACATGTTGATCTTTTGTCCTCTTCTGGAGAATAGAAGTATAACTTGACTGGTGCGGGGTATGAGAAGAATTATCTATAGGTGTACATTGGTTATTTATAGGATCCATATCCAGGTGTTAGTAGGGGGATATGCACAACATGGATGGTCGATATCATTTCTAGGAGTCTAAGAAACTCGGGCAAGGTTGATATCTTGGTGATCAATCATTGAAGAGGTTCGTTATTGGATAGTCCAGGTCGATAGATACTTGACTGTGGAGATTGATCATTAGGGATTGAGGGGTAAAGTTGTGCTTGTTGATCTTCATATATCAAACTACATAGAGGTTTATTGAATAGAAGTTGATTGGATGTGTTGCTCAAGCTCTAGCTACTATTCCTATTAAGCTATCGACCTTGAAGGTCAACAGAGCGTCCGTCCATTGAGTCAATCAATTGCTAGGAAATGTTGACGAGCGTCAAGCTTCAATGATTAAACTTGAAGTTGATTGATGGATGGTAAAAAAAAGAGGTCGACCAATCCTAATGAATTGTAGATGGATTGATCTTTGACATAGTTACATCAACCTGGAAGTCAATTTGTTGGGAGGTGTTAGACTTGATTGATTGTTAATGCATGTTTATCGAGTTGGCGGTCGAATAGTGGATCTCGATCGAAATTATTCAATAACTAGAGGCCAATTAATAAGACACTCAGTGAGTCTATTATGGTTTTGATCCCTAAAATGTTGACCGATCTGCCTTCTAGAACTTCCCAACATTTGTTTTGGACTAGGACATGACCCCACACCCCATAAGAGGCATCCCCCTCTGAACTCCTATGCCCAGAATGACATAGGGATCCCCTATGCCTCACTGGTATGTAGAGATAAAGCTCAAAATATGCAAGAGGAGTCAAGAAATGTTTCAAAATCCTAAAAACTAGAATAAAACTTAAACAGAACAAAATGATGACATTTCCAATAAAATCCAAGAGATATAAATGTGAAATCGAGCCAAAAATTGCGCTGAAGCTAGGATAATATGCATTCATCACTTGGGGTGCTGATGAATACCTTAATATGGTCTTCATTTGTATCATTATGTCCTTTATTCACATCAAGATGTTTTGTAATGCATGTCCCCCAGTAATTTACTTTATAGTCAAATGCACTTATGGATGTTCTATGCATGTTTTTGAGGTACTTTGACCATCCTTTGGATGGAAGGAAGACAAGAAGGAGGATCCTAGGGATCCTTCATGTAAGGACCCTGACCTCCGTTTAGGGCTTAACCTGTTTGCTTTGCTTAACCCTAATGCTTGGTTTCTTGCTAAATCACCTTTAGTGGTGATTAGGGTTTGTTGGTGCTTTGTTGAGAGCTGGAGGTGCTACTTGCAATCTACCCAAGTCTAGGGTTTGTGGGCAAGTTTGTCACCTTGTGAGGTGTTCCTCCCTCTCCTTGCTTCCTCTTGTGTTGAGAGGAAGGGTTGGGATCGTTTCTTGAGTTCCTTTGGACTTGGTTGAGCCTTGTTGGGCCTTGTTGTGCCTTGCCTCTGCCCTTTTGGACCTTGTGTCGGGCAAGTGAGCCTTGTGTCAGCCTAGGTGTTTCGGCCATGCTTGTGTCCGCCTAAGGTGTGTCGCCCAGGGGTGTGTGTCGGGCATGGTGGTGTAGAGGTGTGTCGCCCATGGACCCTTTGACCCTCTTTGACCTCGTTTGTGTCACCACTAGCGGACACTTGGTGCTTGATGCGTGCATGTGGCAATGGCTTTGGACAAGTGTCCCTAGGTGGGAGACACCTTGCCTTGTCTTACCTTGGTTTCTCCTCCATCCTCTCCTATATATGTGTCCCCTTTCTATTGCTAAGGATCCCTTTAGTTCCTTAGTCTCCCTCTCCCTTAGTGCACGACACCCCTTCCTTTGCAAGCTTGGTAGCCGATCCTTATCTTGGAGTCTCCTTCTTCCTCTAGTGGTGGCCAAACCCTAGAGTGTCTTGCTCTTCTTCTTGTGGTGGAGCTTGGAGCTTGGTTCTAGGAGCTTTGAGCTTGCTTAAGGTGGGTTACATAAATCCTAACCCTAACTATACTACCTTCTATGTTCTTGTATGTTTCTTATGATCATAATCGGTTATGTATGTTGCTAGTTGGTTTCTTGCTTAGTTGCATCTAGTTGGCCGAACCATGTTTCTAGGGTTTCCTTGTTGAGAAACACCCCTCTCCCTCCTTGGTCTAGAGAAGTGAGCTTGAACTCTAGTGATATGGGCAATACTCCTCTCTCGTTTAAATTGAGAGGTGAGCTTGTGTTCTAGTTTCTTGAGCAACACCCTTCTCTCACCATGGATTCGAGAGGTGAGCTTTGTGGTGATTGTAGACCTTTGTTAGAGTTGACCCTTATGTTGCCGTTTGGTGATAAGAAGGTGTGCAAGACCCCTCTCTTTCTTGATTGTTGAGAGGTGAGCCATCTTCTTGATCCATTAGGGTTTTGGTGACCTTGTTCTTGAGGTTTATGATGACCTTGTTGTGGGTTGCATCTTGACTGATATGGCTTGGGGTTGATGTTGCTCGATATCCCTCTTGACCTAGAGCCTTGGTTGACATGTTGTGGCTGTGTTGGGCGATACACCCTGGTCCTTGACCTTTTGTGTGTCGGGTGTCACACTATGCTAAATGCCTTGCCCGATACACTCAGCCTTGTTTGGTGGTAGGCATTACACCTGGTTCCTGCCCTGTGTGTGCGTGTGCCGGGCGTCACACCTGGTTGAATGTCCTTCCCGATACACCTTGCAGGTGGTTGCTTGGTGCTGTTACACTTTGGACGTTAGGGGGTGTTGTGGTCTGGTCTTGTGTCGGGTGTTGCTCCTTGTTGGGTGGTGCTGCCCAATACACCTGACCTGAGATGGTAGCCTAGAGCCCGTTATATCTTGTACGATATGAAGTTGAGTGGTTAGCTTTGTGCTGGGCATCATGGCATGGTTGTGATGCACATTATACATGGTGTTGCACGATACACCTGGGTGCACGATATGCTTTGGTTCCTTAATGCATGACGCACCGTTGCACGACACAGAGTTGCACGACACGCCCTTGAGCTTAGCTGCACCATATGCTTGTGCACGTTATACCTTGGGTCCTTGTTGCACGATACATCTTGAGACGGTAGCCCGCTACCTTTGCTAAGTGCTTGGGTGATATGTTGCTGGTTTGCTTGGCCGATTTGAAGCTTGAGTGTTGGGCGATATGAGGAAGTACCCTGCCCGATACTACCTTTAGTGAGGGTGCCCTTCCCGTCACACTTCTTGTGAGGGTATCGGAGACTTCTAGTGAGGGTCTTGTTCCTTCTAGAAAACATATATGCTAGCTCTTGTTCATGAATCACGTTTGGTTTATAATAGTGACCCTTGATATGCTTGATATAGTAGATTACATCTATGTATCTTGGCATGACATTACATGTGTTTATGATCATCTTGAATTATATGTATAATGCTGAGGAATGGTAAGCATATAAGGTGCTTTGCATGATGTTATGATCACAGGTTGAAGCATGAATGATAAAGCAAATAATCATTAATGTTGCCCTATGTTTGAGAATATGATCTTTCTATTAATCCATGGTGATTTTGCATACTAACCATGCAGGTGTTTCATACAGATGCATAGCCACGTAAAAGGGCTATGAGGTATATATGTTTGAGTAACACTTCTTTGATGGTTACTCTTGATGAGAAGATAACATGCATGATGTGTTTTGGTCTAAGGACCTGAGTTTGGATAAAGTGCCTAGTTGAGGTGTTATCCTTTGATGATGATCTGGTCCAAGAGATGAGAATGCCTTTTGAGGCAGTGGTTCCTTATGATAAGGAATTGAGATCCCAAGATATTGTGATGATGGTAACAATAATGTAACTTTATGTTTTGCATGTGTTACCTTGGTTGCCTCAATAATCGACTTAAAATCTACTAACTAATCACAGTGGAACATATCATGTAGTTAGCCCTGGCAATAGATCCATCATCGTTAGTAGCTGGTGATGGTGAAATAGGTTCTCTTGCGGGTTAACCTAGAAGCGCATATTGTTGAATATGTGTGGTTTCTCCTAGCCTAAAATAGAGAGGATGCGAGTGCATCTGCGGTTGCAGACTCAGGATATATGTAGAGCATGGTGAACAGGCCCATGGCTCAGTGTGATAGAGAATGAATGCATTCATGGCTCAGGAAGCACAGTGAACTGGCCTGTGGCTCAGATATACTAGCGTCGAGACTTATACCGAGGTGGGCTAGAGGAAGGGTAGCCTATAGAGCTGACCCTGTAGTTGAGGCCACTTAAGCATGAGACTGCGGTCCTGCTTTGGTTCTCGTACACTGACCACGAGGTGGGAGGTCATGGAGTCCGACTCTTCCATTGACCTTGTATGGCACCGACTTGGGTTTCGCAACCAAAGGTTGTATTTGAGCATTACGGCTCACTCCCTCAGGGCATAATAATATGTAATCCAGGCGAATAGTACTGCTTAAGGCAAAACACGGAACAATGGTTGAGGCCTTGCTTGTGTAGTTAATCTTGTTATACTTGGAGTTGCTTATACGTTCCTGATGTTATGTGGTAAGATCTTATAAATCTTATCTTGTCAATCATGTTCCATAAAGAAATACTTGGTTTTCTACCTTCCGTACAGCCTGGTAAGCTTGATGGTATGAATAGCTTTGCTATATAGACTTCTCTTGTTATACCTTCTATCAGTCATCTGCTGCTTCAACTTTAATCTTTCTATGGTTTTATGGTTTCGGCGGGAAGTTATGTTTCTCGCTGGGACTGTGTGTCTCACCCCGCTGGTTTATACCCTTTTTAGGTGTTCCTGTTAGACGTGGTGGTGGTCGCGGAGTTGCGGCCGAGCACCAAGACAAGCAGTAGAAGGCAAGAGATGGACATGCTGCTGTTTTGGTCATTTTGTAGTAGAGTCTTAGAGTCATCCCTATACTCTCAGGTCCTTGGAGACGTTTTGACATTGTTTCACATCGTATAGCTGTTGATGCTTTGTATATCCTGCTACTGGCCAGATGTGGGCTGTTATATATGTATAAATAGGTGATGAACTCATGTGATGACAAGACAGCTGATCTCCTAAGTTGTGGACACATATCAAGACTTGTAAATGTTTATATAACCTGTTTCTTTGCAGGATGAGGATCTGAATGTAATAGTTTCTTGGTTTATCCGCTCTTCAAAATTGGTGTGATAGAGCATGAATGCGAGTGCAGCTGCGGTTGCAGACCCGGGATGTATGTAGAGCATGGTGAACAGACCCATGGCTCAGTGTGATAGAGCATGAATGCGTTCATGGCTCAGGGAGCACGGTGAACTGGCCCGTGGCTTAGATATACTAGCACCGAGACCTGTACCGAGGCGGGCTAGAGGAAGGGTAGCCTATGGATATGACCATGTGGCTGATGCCACTTAAGCATGAGACTGTGGTCCTGCTTTGGTTATCGTGCACTAACCACGAGGTGGGAGGTCGTGCAATCCGGCTCTTCCATTGACCTTGTATGGCACCAGCTTGGGTTTCACAACCGAAGGTTAGATTTGAGCGGTATGACTCAGTTCCTCAGGGCATAATAATACGTAATGCATTCGAATAGTATTTACTGCTTAAGGCAAAACACAGAACAATGGTTGAGGCCTTGCTTGTATAGTTAATCTTGTTATACTTGTAGTTGCTTATACGTTCGTGATGTTATGTGGTAAGATCTTATAAATCTTATCTTGTCAATCATGTTCCATAAAGAAATACTTGGTTATCTGCCTTCCATACAGCCTGGTAAGCTTGATGGTATGAATAGCTTTGCTATATAGACTGCTCTTGTTATACCTTCTATCAGTCATCTGCTGCTTCTGCTTTAATCTTTCTATGGTTTTATGGTTTCGGCGGGGAGTTATGTTTCTCGCTGGGACTATGTGTCTCACTCCGCTGGTTTATACCCTTTTTAGGTGTTTCGTGCTAGACATGGTGGTGGTCGCGGAGTTGCGGCCGAGTAGCAAGACGAGTAGTAGAAGGCAAGAGATGGACATGCTGATGTTTTGGTCATTTTGTAGTAGAGTCTTAGAGTCATCCATGTACTCTTAGGTCCTTGGAGACGTTTTGCCATTGTTTCATGATGTATAGTTGTTGATGCTTTGTATATCCTGCTGCTGGCCGGATGTGGGCCATTATGTATGTATAAACATGTGATGAACTCATGTGATGACAAGACAGCTGATCTCCCAAGCTATGGACACGTATCGTGACTTGTAAATGTTTATATAACCTGTTTCTTTGCAGGATGAGGATCTGAATGTAATAGTTTCTTGATTTATCTGCTCTTTGAAATCAATTTTAATTAACTTGTGTTTTTGGTAATATGTGTTTTATGGTGTTTTCCGCACGTTTGTGCATGACACCTCACTGTCTGTGTGATAGCGGGATGTGTCGCCACAACGTTTTGGTATCAGAGCTGTAGGTTCGTGAGTCTACAGGGATCTAAGACTAGGTCGTGTCTATTCTTATGGGTCTTCCATATTTTCTTACAATCATCTTCTTCCCTCAGCGGAAGAAAAAGCCAAGATGTCTAGAAACCATGAAGAACATGCTGCTGAGAACAACGATGTTGCATCAGTTGATGGAGCTAAAGGGCAGGCACATGAAGATCGGGTGCCTAAGGTCCCCCAACCTGACCCAGCCATTCTCGAGAACCCTGCCTACCAACAGCTTATGGGGCAGATGATGGCTATGATGAATCTCATGGTAGAAAGATTGCCAGTACCTTTTTCAAGAGAACAGGCTCCCCATGGTGAAACATCGGGTATGGGGAAGACCGTTGAGCGGCTTCACCGAGTCAGAGCTTTAGACTATGCTGGGACGGCTGATCCAACGGATGCAGATCTGTGGCTGACAAGTCTTGAGAAGGCTTTCCGAATCCTCGACATCCCCAAAGAAGACAAAGTCAAGAATGTTGTCTACCATCTGAAGGGTAGTGCTAGTCACTGGTGGACCATCGAGGAGGAGAAGGGACCCGGTGAGGTGATCGGTTGGGAAGTTTTCCGATGTGAGTTCATCAGTAGATACTTTCCGAAGGCGTATCTAGATGAGAAGATCAGTCAGTTCGAGCGCCTGTGCCAAGGAACGATGAACATCACCGAGTATGAAGCCAAGTTCATGGACTTGTTGAGGTTTTGTCCTCACATGGCAACAACAGATGATGAATGGATCAGACATTTTGAGAAAGGTCTGAGTGTTGATGTGACAACACCTGCTTCTGTGTTGGAGAACCGTGAGCGGTTTGCAATGTTTGTGGAATCTGTCAGGAGGATCGAACGGTCAGTTAGGGAGAAAAGAGAATCCATGTCTAAGAAGAGGCATGCTCAGTTCCAGGGATAGAGGTTTGGTGGCTTCAAGAAGCCAAGGTTTTCAACACCTTTCGTGATGAGAGGTTCCAGTGTACCATTGCAGTGGTCTCCGAGTAAGGGAAAAGGTTATGTTTCTTCACTGTCAAAGGCACATAGTACAACTTCAGTGGCTGTGACAGGGCCATCTAGGCCACAGTTTGAAGTTAAGGCATGCTATATCTGCGGTCAAACAGGGCATTTCAAGTCAAATTGCCCAAGTAGAGATGTTGAAGTGATGCAACAACTGAGGCAGAATCAGCAAGGGTCGGATAGATAGTAGCCCAGTAGCAGAGGGTGAGGACGCGGCCAAGCGTCGCAAGTAGGATCGTCTACTCAAGGAAGAAGAGGACATGGACAGCAAGTCACGACTTGATTTTATGCTATGAGTCAGCCGAAGGCGATAGTCAACCCGCGAGTGGTGGCAGGTCAGATGGAGTTATTTCACTCTGATATGTCTTCTTCTTGCTTTATATCTGTTCTGGTTGACCCGGGTGCTACACACTCTTTTATCACCTATAGTATGCTTGAAAACTATCGTTTACCTATTAGTTGTAAGAAAGATAGCTTGTTGTTAGAAACCCCTATTGATGGTTCCTCGATGCTTCAAGAAGAGTGTCCATATTGTGTCTTATCGTTTTCGGGACATAGTATACAAGTGGATATTATACCACTTGATATGCGTGGTTTCGATGTAATCCTTGGGATGGATACCTTAGAGAAGTATAAGGTTGTTTTGGACTGTGGTTCCAAGCAAGCAGTGTTTGATGATGGCGGTAGGAAGTGGATCTTCCAAGGAGATAGGGAGATTCTTCCAAAGTGTCTAGTATCAGCTTTGGTGGTAGAAAAGTTGTTACAGCAAGGATGTAAGGCATTCTTAGCTCATGTTGTAGATACCTAGGCGAAAGGTCCTAGCCTGGAGGAGGTGACAGTTGTCTGAGAGTTTGTGGACATGTTTCTTGATGAGTTCCCCAGTGTTCCTCCACCCTGAGAGATTGATTTTGAGATCAATATGGTTCCAGGAACACAACCAGTTGCACATACACCGTATTGGATGGCTCCAGTAGAGATGGCAGAGCTTAAGAAGCAGTTGCAAGAGTTGTTGGAGAAAGGTTTCATCTGACCGAGTACGTCGCCTTGGGGTGCTCCAGTGTTGTTCGTTAAGAAGAAAGATGGATCGATGTGGTTGTGTATAGATTACCGGTAGTTGAACAAGGTCATGATCAAGAACAAGTACCCATTGCCAAGGATAGATGATCTGTTCGATCAATTGTGTGGTGATACATTGTTTTCAAAGATCGGTCTGTGATCTGGATATCATCAGTTGAGGATTAAGGTGGATGACATACCAAAGTCAGCTTTTAGGACAAGGTATGGTCGCTTCGAGTTTGTGGTTATGTCATTTGGGCTAACCAATGCACCTGCTGCTTTCATGGATTTGATGAACAGAGTGTTCCGTGCGTTCCTAGATCAGTTTGTTGTAGTCTTTATAGATGACATCTTGATCTATAGTCGGGACAGGCAAGAGCACAAGCAACATCTTTGACTAGCATTGACTCTTCTTCACCAACATTAGTTGTATGCCAAGTTCAGTAAGTGTGAGTTCTGGTTGGAAGAAGTAACTTTCTTGGGTCATGTGATATCAGCAGATGGAGTCAAAGTGGACCTGAAGAAGGTGGAGTTAGTAGAAGATTGGGAACAGCCGAAGGCGCTGACAGAAGTTCGTAGTTTCCTGGGATTAGTAGGATACTACCGGAGGTTTATCAAGGACTTCAGTGTGATTGCGTTGCCAATGACGAAGTTGAACAGAAAAGATGTACCTTTTGTTTGGGATGATCATTGTTAGCAAGCTTTCCAGAGTTTGAAGGAGAAGCTGATGAGTGTTCCAGTGTTAGTTCTACCAGATCCTGGGAAAGGCTATGTTGTTTTATGTGATGCTTCCAAGAAAGGTTTAGGATGTGTGCTGATGCAGGAAGATCATGTGGTTTCTTTTGCTTCTCGACAACTTAAGAAACATGAGGAGAACTATCCAACTCATGACTTGGAGTTGGCAGCAGTGGTTCATGCGTTAAAGATTTGGAGATACTATCTTTACAGGGAGGTATGCCAGATCTTTACAGATCATAAGAATCTGAAGTACATCTTTTCGCAGAATGAGCTAAAATGCGACAACGTCGATGGATGGAGCTAATCAATGATTGCGACTGCACCATTGAGTATCATCCTGGTAAGGCGAATGTGGTAGTTGATGTGCTTAGCCGAACGTCTTCTTCTTTTCCTTCAAAGAAGGCACAGTTGAGTTCCTTGGTATTCCATAGAAGAGATATGTTTGTTTCCCTGCGACATAGGAATGTGCAGATGGAAGTTTCCTTGTTAGTTGGACTTTTAGCACATATGCAAGTCAAGCCTACGCTGAGACAACATATCAAAGATGCACATCAAACAGATGATACAGTACAGTTGATCAGGTCAGAGTTCGACAGTGAAAAGCGTGATGGGTTCCATGAGTCTGAGGATGGACTAGTTTGCTATCAGGATAGGATGGTGGTCCCTAATGATGATGATATGTGGAAGCTAGTGCTCGAGGAAGCACACACGTCGATGTATGCTATGCATCCAAGAGTCACCAAGATGTATCATAATCTGAAGGACTTGTATTGGTGGCCTGGTTTGAAGAAAGAAGTAGCCGAGTTTGTGGCTAGGTGTGCGGTATGTAAGCAAGTCAAGGCTGAACATCAGAAGACGGCAGGTACGTTGCAACCCCTACTGATACTGCAGTGGAAATGGGATCATATAACCATGTATTTCTTAGTTGGTCTACCCAGGACAACTCAGAATCATGATTCCATTTGGGTAATAGTGGACAAATTAACAAAGTCTGCCCATTTCATACTTGTAAAGACAACATATACAGCCGAGAAGCTCGCTTGGGTATATGTAGACAAGATAGTACGTTTGAACGGTGTGCCAGCAATGATAGTTTCCGACAGAGGTCCTCAGTTCACGAGTTGTTTCTGGGAACAGTTGCACAAAGAGTTGGGAACGCAGTTGAGGTTCATCACCGCCTTCCACCCATAGACAGATGGACAGTCTGAGAGGACTATTCATACTTTGGAGGATCTCCTACAGGTTTGTGTTTTGCAGTTCCTAGGCAGTTGGGATGTACATCTCAGTTTGATAGAGTTTGCCTACAACAATAGTTATCAGTGAAGCATTGACATGGCTCCATATGAGGCCTTATATGACAGGAAGTGTAGATCTCCATTATGTTGGTATGAGTCTGGTGAATATCAGCTTTTGGGGCCTGAGTTAGTACAATAGATAACAGAAAAGATCAAGGTGATACATCAACAGTTGAAAGCGGCACAGGACATGCAAAAGTCTTACACAGACAATCGCCGACGACCTTTTGAGTTCCAGGTAGGAGACACAGTGTATCTTAAAGTCTCGTCGTGGAAAGGTGTGCTAAGGTTGGACCGGAAGGGTAAGCTAGCACCCAGATATATGGGGCCATATCCAATCATAGCACGTATGGGCAAGATAGCCTATGAGTTAGAGCTACCGCCAGAGTTGCATAGGTTACATCCAGTGTTCAATGTCAGTATGCTGAAGAAAAGTCATCCGGATACAGGAACAGTGATACAACCAATCGAAGTTGAGCTTGATGAAGAAGTAACCTACGAGGAAGGTCCTGTGATGATCCTTGACAGAAGAGTTAAGAAGTTGAAGAGGAAGGACCTGGTCCTGGTTAAGGTTCTTTGCATCATCGTGGCGTTGAGGAAGCCACGTGGGAGCTTGAGGAAGAGATGAGGAGGAAGTATCCCTCGCATTTCTCTTCGGATTTTGAGGACAAAATCCCTTTGTAGGGAGTTATAGCTTGTAAGGACCCTAACCTCCATTTAGGGCTTAACTTGTTTGCTTTGCTTAACCCTGATGCTTGGTTGCTTGCTAAATCACCTTTAGTGGTGATTAGGGTTTGTTGGTGCTTTGTTGAGAGCTGGAGGTGCTACTTGCAATCTACCCAAGTCTAGGGTTTGTGGGCAAGTTTGTCACCTTGTGAGGTGTTCCTCCCTCTCCTTGCTTCCTCTTGTGTTGAGAGGAAGGGTTGGGCTCATTGCTTGAGTTCCTTTGGGCTTGGTTGAGCCTTTTTGGGCCTTGTTGTACCTTGCCTCTGCCCTTTTGGACCTTGTGTCGAGAAAGTGAGCCTTGTGTCGGCCTAGGTGTGTCGGCCATGCTTGTGTTGGCCTGAGGTATGTCGCCCAGGGGTGTGTGTCGGGCATGGTGGTGTGAAGGTGTTTCTCCCATGGTCCCTTTGACCCTCTTTGACCTCGTTTATGTCACCACTAGTGGACACTTGGTGCTTGATGCATGCATGTGGCAGTGGCTTTGGACAAGTGTCCCTAGGTGAGCGACACCTTGCCTTGTCTTACCTTGGCTTCTCCTCCATCCTCTCCTATATATGTGTCCCCTTTCTCTTGCTAAGGATCCCTTTAGTTCCTTAGTCTCCCTCTCCCTTGGTGCACGACACCCCTTCCTTTGCAAGCTTGGTGGCCGATCCTTATCTTGGAGTCTCCTTCTTCCTCTAGTAGTGGCCGAACCCTAGAGTGTCTTTCTTCTCTTCTTGTGGTGGAGCTTGGAGCTTGGTGCTAGGAGCTTGGAGATTGCTTAAGGCAGGTTACATAAGTCCTAACCCTAACTATACTACCTTCTATGTTCTTGTATGTTTCTTATGATCATAATCGGTTATGTATGTTGCTAGTTGGTTTCTTGCTTAGTTGCATCTAGTTGGCCGAACCATGTTTCTAGGGTTTCCTTGTTGAGAAACACCCCTCTCCCTCCTTGGTCTAGAGAAGTGAGCTTGAACTCTAGTGATATGGGCAATACTCCTCTCTCGTTTAAGTTGAGAGGTGAGCTTGTGTTCTAGTTGCTTGAGCAACACCCTTCTTTCACCATGGATTCGAGAGGTGAGCTTTGTGGTGGTTGTAGACCTTTGTTAGAGTTGACCCTTGTGTTGTCATTTGGTGATAAGAAGGTGTGAAAGACCCCTCTCTCTCTTGATTGTTGAGAGGTGAGCCATCTTCTTGATCCACTAGGGTTTTGGTGCTCTTGTGCTTGAGGTTGATGACGACCTTGTTGTGGGTTGCGTCTTGACCGATATGGCTTGGGGTTGATGTTGCCTGATATCCCTCTTGACCTAGAGCCTTGGTTGACATGTTATGGATGTGTTGGGTGATACACCCTGGTCCTTGACCTTTTGTGTGTCGGGCGTCACCCTATGCTAAATGCCCTGCCCGATACACTTGGCCTTGTTTGGTGGTAGGCGTTACACCTAGTTCCTGCCCTGTGTGTGCGTGTGTCGGGTGTCATACCTGGTTGAATGCCCTACCCGATACACCTTGTTCAGGTGGTTGCTTGGTGTTGTTACACCTTGGACATTAGGAGGTGTTGTGGTCTGGTCTTGTGTCGGGCGTTGCTCCTTGTTGAATGGTGTTGTCCGATACACCTGACCTAAGATGGTAGCCTAGATCCCATTATATCTTGGACGATATGAAGTTCAGTGGTTAGCTTTGTGCTGGGCATCATGACATGGTTGTGATGCACGTTATACATGGTGTTGCATGATACACCTGGGTGCACGATATGCTTTGGTTCCTTGATGCATGACGCGCCGTTGCACGACACAGAGTTGCACGACACACCCTTGAGCTTAGCTACACCATATGCTTGTTCACGTTATACCTTGGGTTCTCGTTGCACGATACATCTTGAGACGGTAGCCCGTTATCTTTGCTAAGTGCTTGGGCGATACGTGCTGGTTTGCTTGGCCGATTTGAAGCTTGAGTGTTGGGCGATATGAGGAAGTACCCTGCCCGATACTACCTTTAGTGTGGGTGCCCTGCCCGTCACACTTCTTGTGAGGGTAGCAGACACTTCTAGTGAGGGTCTTGTTCCTTCTAGAAAACATATATGCTAGCTCTTGTTCATGAATCACGTTTGGTTTATAATAGTGACCCTATATGCTTGATATAGTAGATTACATCTATGTATCTTGACATGACATTATATGTGTTTATGATCATCTTGAATTATATGTATAATGCTGAGGAATGGTAAGCATATAAGGTGCTTTGCATGATGTTATGATCACAGGTTGAGGCATGAATGATAAAGCATATAATCATCAATGTTGCCCTATGTTTGAGAATATGGTCTTTCTGTTAATCCATGATGATTGTGCATACTAACCATGCAGGTGTTTCATACAGATGCATAGCCAAGTAAAAGGGCTATGAGGTATATATGTTTGAATAACACTGTTTTGATGGTTACTCTTGATGATAAGATAACATGCATGATGTGTTTTGGTCTGAGGACCTGAGTTTGGCTAAAGAGCCTAGTTGAGGTGTTATCCTCTGATGATGATCTAGGATGGTTATTCCAAGAGATGAGAATGCCTTTTGAGGAAGTGGTTCCTTGTGATGAGGGATTGAGATCCCAAGATATTGTGATGATGGTAACAATAATGTAACTTTATGTTTTGCATGTGTTACAACTTGGTTGCCTCAATAATCCACTTAAAATATACTAATTAATAACAGTGGAACATATCATGTAGTTTGCCCTGGCCATAGATCCATCATCGTTAGTAGCTGGTGATGGTGAAACAGGTTCTCCTGTGGGTTAACCTGGAAGCGCATATTGTTGAATATGTGTGGTTTCTCCTAGCCTAAAATAGAGAGGATGCGAGTGCAGTTGCGGTTGCAGACTCGGGATATATGTAGAGCATGGTGAACAGGCCCATGGCTCAGTGTGATAGAGAATGAATGCGTTCATGGCTCAGGAAGCACAGTGAACTGGCCCGTGGCTCAGATATACTAGCATCGAGACTTGTACCGAGGCAGGTTAGAGGAAGGGTAGCCTATGGAGCTGACCCTGTAGCTGAGGCCACTTAAGCATGAGACTGCGGTCCTGCTTTTGTTCTTGTACACTGACCACGAGGTGGGAGGCCGTGGAGTCCGACTCTTCCATTGACCTTGTATGGCACCGACTTGGGTTTCGCAACCGAAGGTTGGATTTGAGCATTAAGGCTCACTTCCTCAGGGCATAATAATACGTAATCCAGCCGAATAGTACTGCTTAAGGTAAAACACGAAACAATGGTTGAGGCCTTGCTTGTGTAGTTAATCTTGTTATACTTGGAGTTGCTTATACGTTCCTGATGTTATGTGGTAAGATCTTATAAATCTTATCTTGTCAATCATGTTCCATAAAGAAATACTTGGTTTTCTACCTTCCGTACAGCCTGGTAAGCTTGATGGTATGAATAGCTTTGCTATATAGACTTCTCTTGTTATACCTTCTATCAGTCATCTGCTGCTTCAACTTTAATCTTTCTATGGTTTTATGGTTTCGGCGGGAAGTTATGTTTCTCGCTGGGACTGTGTGTCTCACCCCGCTGGTTTATACCCTTTTTAGGTGTTCCTGTTAGACGTGGTGGTGGTCGCGGAGTTGCGGCCGAGCACCAAGACAAGCAGTAGAAGGCAAGAGATGGACATGCTGCTGTTTTGGTCATTTTGTAGTAGAGTCTTAGAGTCATCCCTATACTCTCAGGTCCTTGGAGACGTTTTGACATTGTTTCACATCGTATAGCTGTTGATGCTTTGTATATCCTGCTACTGGCCAGATGTGGGCTGTTATATATGTATAAATAGGTGATGAACTCATGTGATGACAAGACAGCTGATCTCCTAAGTTGTGGACACATATCAAGACTTGTAAATGTTTATATAACCTGTTTCTTTGCAGGATGAGGATCTGAATGTAATAGTTTCTTGGTTTATCCGCTCTTCAAAATCGGTGTGATAGAGCATGAATGCGAGTGCAGCTGCGGTTGCAGACCCGGGATGTATGTAGAGCATGGTGAACAGACCCATGGCTCAGTGTGATAGAGCATGAATGCGTTCATGGCTCAGGGAGCACAGTGAACTGGCCCGTGGCTTAGATATACTAGCACCGAGACCTGTACCGAGGCGGGCTAGAGGAAGGGTAGCCTATGGATATGACCATGTGGCTGATGCCACTTAAGCATGAGACTGTGGTCCTGCTTTGGTTATCGTGCACTAACCACGAGGTGGGAGGTCGTGCAATCCGGCTCTTCCATTGACCTTGTATGGCACCAGCTTGGGTTTCACAACCGAAGGTTAGATTTGAGCGGTATGACTCAGTTCCTCAGGGCATAATAATACGTAATGCAGTCGAATAGTATTTACTGCTTAAGGCAAAACACAGAACAATGGTTGAGGCCTTGCTTGTATAGTTAATCTTGTTATACTTGTAGTTGCTTATACGTTCGTGATGTTATGTGGTAAGATCTTATAAATCTTATCTTGTCAATCATGTTCCATAAAGAAATACTTGGTTATCTGCCTTCCATACAGCCTGGTAAGCTTGATGGTATGAATAGCTTTGCTATATAGACTGCTCTTGTTATACCTTCTATCAGTCATCTGCTGCTTCTGCTTTAATCTTTCTATGGTTTTATGGTTTCGGCGGGGAGTTATGTTTCTCGCTGGGACTATGTGTCTCACTCCGCTGGTTTATACCCTTTTTAGGTGTTTCGTGCTAGACATGGTGGTGGTCGCGGAGTTGCGGCCGAGTAGCAAGACGAGTAGTAGAAGGCAAGAGATGGACATGCTGATGTTTTGGTCATTTTGTAGTAGAGTCTTAGAGTCATCCATGTACTCTTAGGTCCTTGGAGACGTTTTGCCATTGTTTCATGATGTATAGTTGTTGATGCTTTGTATATCCTGCTGCTGGCCGGATGTGGGCCATTATGTATGTATAAACATGTGATGAACTCATGTGATGACAAGACAGCTGATCTCCCAAGCTATGGACACGTATCGTGACTTGTAAATGTTTATATAACCTGTTTCTTTGCAGGATGAGGATCTGAATGTAATAGTTTCTTGATTTATCTGCTCTTTGAAATCAATTTTAATTAACTTGTGTTTTTGGTAATATGTGTTTTATGGTGTTTTCCGCACGTTTGTGCATGACACCTCACTGTCTGTGTGATAGCGGGATGTGTCGCCACAACGTTTTGGTATCAGAGCTGTAGGTTCGTGAGTCTACAGGGATCTAGGACTAGGTCGTGTCTATTCTTATGGGTCTTCCATATTTTCTTACAATCATCTTCTTCCCTCAGCGGAAGAAAAATCCAAGATGTCTAGAAACCATGAAGAACATGCTGCTGAGAACAACGATGTTGCATCAGTTGATGGAGCTAAAGGGCAGGCACATGAAGATCGGGTGCCTAAGGTCCCCCAACCTGACCCAGCCATTCTCGAGAACCCTGCCTACCAACAGCTTATGGGGCAGATGATGGCTATGATGAATCTCATGGTAGAAAGATTGCCAGTACCTTTGTCAAGAGAACATGCTCCCCATGGTGAAACATCGGGTATGGGGAAGACCGTTGAGCGGCTTCACCGAGTCAGAGCTTTAGACTATGCTGGGACGGCTGATCCAACGGATGCAGATCTGTGGCTGACAAGTCTTGAGAAGGCTTTCCGAATCCTCGACATCCCCAAAGAAGACAAAGTCAAGAACGTTGTCTACCATCTGAAGGGTAGTGCTAGTCACTGGTGGACCATCGAGGAGGAGAAGGGACCCGGTGAGGTGATCGGTTGGGAAGTTTTCCGATGTGAGTTCATCAGTAGATACTTTCCGAAGGCGTATCTAGATGAGAAGATCAGTCAGTTCGAGCGCCTGTGCCAAGGAACGATGAACATCACCGAGTATGAAGCCAAGTTCATGGACTTGTTGAGGTTTTGTCCTCACATGGCAACAACAGATGATGAATGGATCAGACATTTTGAGAAAGGTCTGAGTGTTGATGTGACAACACCTGCTTCTGTGTTGGAGAACCGTGAGCGGTTTGCAATGTTTGTGGAATCTGTCAGGAGGATCGAACGGTCAGTTAGGGAGAAAAGAGAATCCATGTCTAAGAAGAGGCATGCTCAGTTCCAGGGATAGAGGTTTGGTGGCTTCAAGAAGCCAAGGTTTTCAACACCTTTCGTGATGAGAGGTTCCAGTGTACCATTGCAGTGGTCTCCGAGTAAGGGAAAAGGTTATGTTTCTTCACTGTCAAAGGCACATAGTACAACTTCAGTGGCTGTGACAGGGCCATCTAGGCCACAGTTTGAAGTTAAGGCATGCTATATCTGCGGTCAAACAGGGCATTTCAAGTCAAATTGCCCAAGTAGAGATGTTGAAGTGATGCAACAACTGAGGCAGAATCAGCAAGGGTCGGATAGACAGTAGCCCAGTAGCAGAGGGTGAGGACGCGGCCAAGCGTCGCAAGTAGGATCGTCTACTCAAGGAAGAAGAGGACATGGACAGCAAGTCACGACTTGATTTTATGCTATGAGTCAGCCGAAGGCGATAGTCAACCCGCGAGTGGTGGCAGGTCAGATGGAGTTATTTCACTCTGATATGTCTTCTTCTTGCTTTATATCTGTTCTGGTTGACCCGGGTGCTACACACTCTTTTATCACCTATAGTATGCTTGAAAACTATCGTTTACCTATTAGTTGTAAGAAAGATAGCTTGTTGTTAGAAACCCCTATTGATGGTTCCTCGATGCTTCAAGAAGAGTGTCCATATTGTGTCTTATCGTTTTCGGGACATAGTATACAAGTGGATATTATACCACTTGATATGCGTGGTTTCGATGTAATCCTTGGGATGGATACCTTAGAGAAGTATAAGGTTGTTTTGGACTGTGGTTCCAAGCAAGCAGTGTTTGATGATGGCGGTAGGAAGTGGATCTTCCAAGGAGATAGGGAGATTCTTCCAAAGTGTCTAGTATCAGCTTTGGTGGTAGAAAAGTTGTTACAGCAAGGATGTAAGGCATTCTTAGCTCATGTTGTAGATACCTAGGCGAAAGGTCCTAGCCTGGAGGAGGTGACAGTTGTCTGAGAGTTTGTGGACATCTTTCTTGATGAGTTCCCCAGTGTTCCTCCACCCCGAGAGATTGATTTCGAGATCAATATGGTTCCAGGAACACAACCAGTTGCACATACACCGTATTGGATGGCTCCAGTAGAGATGGCAGAGCTTAAGAAGCAGTTGCAAGAGTTGTTGGAGAAAGGTTTCATCTGACCGAGTACGTCGCCTTGGGGTGCTCCAGTGTTGTTCGTTAAGAAGAAAGATGGATCGATGTGGTTGTGTATAGATTACCGGTAGTTGAACAAGGTCATGATCAAGAACAAGTACCCATTGCCAAGGATAGATGATCTGTTCGATCAATTGTGTGGTGATACATTGTTTTCAAAGATCGGTCTGTGATCTGGATATCATTAGTTGAGGATTAAGGTGGATGACATACCAAAGTCAGCTTTTAGGACAAGGTATGGTCGCTTCGAGTTTGTGGTTATGTCATTTGGGCTAACCAATGCACCTGCTGCTTTCATGGATTTGATGAACAGAGTGTTCCGTGCGTTCCTAGATCAGTTTGTTGTAGTCTTTATAGATGACATCTTGATCTATAGTCGGGACAGGCAAGAGCACAAGCAACATCTTTGACTAGCATTGACTCTTCTTCACCAACATTAGTTGTATGCCAAGTTCAGTAAGTGTGAGTTCTGGTTGGAAGAAGTAACTTTCTTGGGTCATGTGATATCAGCAGATGGAGTCAAAGTGGACCTGAAGAAGGTGGAGTTAGTAGAAGATTGGGAACAGCCGAAGGCGCTGACAGAAGTTCGTAGTTTCCTGGGATTAGTAGGATACTACCGGAGGTTTATCAAGGACTTCAGTGTGATTGCGTTGCCAATGACGAAGTTGAACAGAAAAGATGTACCTTTTGTTTGGTATGATCATTGTTAGCAAGCTTTCCAGAGTTTGAAGGAGAAGCTGATGAGTGTTCCAGTGTTAGTTCTACCAGATCCTGGGAAAGGCTATGTTGTTTTATGTGATGCTTCCAAGAAAGGTTTAGGATGTGTGCTGATGCAGGAAGATCATGTGGTTTCTTTTGCTTCTCGACAACTTAAGAAACATGAGGAGAACTATCCAACTCATGACTTGGAGTTGGCAGCAGTGGTTCATGCGTTAAAGATTTGGAGATACTATCTTTACAGGGAGGTATGCCAGATCTTTACAGATCATAAGAATCTGAAGTACATCTTTTCGCAGAATGAGCTAAAATGCGACAACGTCGATGGATGGAGCTAATCAATGATTGCGACTGCACCATTGAGTATCATCCTGGTAAGGCGAATGTGGTAGTTGATGTGCTTAGCCGAACGTCTTCTTCTTTTCCTTCAAAGAAGGCACAGTTGAGTTCCTTGGTATTCCATAGAAGAGATATGTTTGTTTCCCTGCGACATAGGAATGTGCAGATGGAAGTTTCCTTGTTAGTTGGACTTTTAGCACATATGCAAGTCAAGCCTACGCTGAGACAACATATCAAAGATGCACATCAAACAGATGATACAGTACAGTTGATCAGGTCAGAGTTCGACAGTGAAAAGTGTGATGGGTTCCATGAGTCTGAGGATGGACTAGTTTGCTATCAGGATAGGATGGTGGTCCCTAATGATGATGATATGTGGAAGCTAGTGCTCGAGGAAGCACACACGTCGATGTATGCTATGCATCCAAGAGTCACCAAGATGTATCATAATCTGAAGGACTTGTATTGGTGGCCTGGTTTGAAGAAAGAAGTAGCCGAGTTTGTGGCTAGGTGTGCGGTATGTAAGCAAGTCAAGGCTGAACATCAGAAGACGGCAGGTACGTTGCAACCCCTACTGATACTGCAGTGGAAATGGGATCATATAACCATGTATTTCTTAGTTGGTCTACCCAGGACAACTCAGAATCATGATTCCATTTGGGTAATAGTGGACAAATTAACAAAGTCTGCCCATTTCATACTTGTAAAGACAACATATACAGCCGAGAAGCTCGCTTGGGTATATGTAGACAAGATAGTACGTTTGAACGGTGTGCCAGCAATGATAGTTTCCGACAGAGGTCCTCAGTTCACGAGTCGTTTCTGGGAACAGTTGCACAAAGAGTTGGGAACGCAGTTGAGGTTCATCACCGCCTTCCACCCATAGACAGATGGACAGTCTGAGAGGACTATTCATACTTTGGAGGATCTCCTACAGGTTTGTGTTTTGCAGTTCCTAGGCAGTTGGGATGTACATCTCAGTTTGATAGAGTTTGCCTACAACAATAGTTATCAGTGAAGCATTGACATGGCTCCATATGAGGCCTTATATGACAGGAAGTGTAGATCTCCATTATGTTGGTATGAGTCTGGTGAATATCAGCTTTTGGGGCCTGAGTTAGTACAATAGATAACAGAAAAGATCAAGGTGATACATCAACAGTTGAAAGCGGCACAGGACATGCAAAAGTCTTACACAGACAATCGCCGACGACCTTTTGAGTTCCAGGTAGGAGACACAGTGTATCTTAAAGTCTCGTCGTGGAAAGGTGTGCTAAGGTTGGACCGGAAGGGTAAGCTAGCACCCAGATATATGGGGCCATATCCAATCATAGCACGTATGGGCAAGATAGCCTATGAGTTAGAGCTACCGCCAGAGTTGCATAGGTTACATCCAGTGTTCAATGTCAGTATGCTGAAGAAAAGTCATCCGGATACAGGAACAGTGATACAACCAATCGAAGTTGAGCTTGATGAAGAAGTAACCTACGAGGAAGGTCCTGTGATGATCCTTGACAGAAGAGTTAAGAAGTTGAAGAGGAAGGACCTGGTCCTGGTTAAGGTTCTTTGCATCATCGTGGCGTTGAGGAAGCCACGTGGGAGCTTGAGGAAGAGATGAGGAGGAAGTATCCCTCGCATTTCTCTTCGGATTTTGAGGACAAAATCCCTTTGTAGGGAGTTATAGCTTGTAAGGACCCTAACCTCCATTTAGGGCTTAACTTGTTTGCTTTGCTTAACCCTGATGCTTGGTTGCTTGCTAAATCACCTTTAGTGGTGATTAGGGTTTGTTGGTGCTTTGTTGAGAGCTGGAGGTGCTACTTGCAATCTACCCAAGTCTAGGGTTTGTGGGCAAGTTTGTCACCTTGTGAGGTGTTCCTCCCTCTCCTTGCTTCCTCTTGTGTTGAGAGGAAGGGTTGGGCTCATTGCTTGAGTTCCTTTGGGCTTGGTTGAGCCTTTTTGGGCCTTGTTGTACCTTGCCTCTGCCCTTTTGGACCTTGTGTCGAGAAAGTGAGCCTTGTGTGGCCTAGGTGTGTCGGCCATGCTTGTGTTGGCCTGAGGTATGTCGCCCAGGGGTGTGTGTCGGGCATGGTGGTGTGAAGGTGTTTCTCCCATGGTCCCTTTGACCCTCTTTGACCTCGTTTATGTCACCACTAGTGGACACTTGGTGCTTGATGCATGCATGTGGCAGTGGCTTTGGACAAGTGTCCCTAGGTGAGCGACACCTTGCCTTGTCTTACCTTGGCTTCTCCTCCATCCTCTCCTATATATGTGTCCCCTTTCTCTTGCTAAGGATCCCTTTAGTTCCTTAGTCTCCCTCTCCCTTGGTGCACGGCACCCCTTCCTTTGCAAGCTTGGTGGCCGATCCTTATCTTGGAGTCTCCTTCTTCCTCTAGTAGTGGCCGAACCCTAGAGTGTCTTTCTGCTCTTCTTGTGGTGGAGCTTGGAGCTTGGTGCTAGGAGCTTGGAGATTGCTTAAGGCAGGTTACATAAGTCCTAACCCTAACTATACTACCTTCTATGTTCTTGTATGTTTCTTATGATCATAATCGGTTATGTATGTTGCTAGTTGGTTTCTTGCTTAGTTGCATCTAGTTGGCCGAACCATGTTTCTAGGGTTTCCTTGTTGAGAAACACCCCTCTCCCTCCTTGGTCTAGAGAAGTGAGCTTGAACTCTAGTGATATGGGCAATACTCCTCTCTCGTTTAAGTTGAGAGGTGATCTTGTGTTCTAGTTGCTTGAGCAACACCCTTCTCTCACCATGGATTCGAGAGGTGAGCTTTGTGGTGGTTGTAGACCTTTGTTAGAGTTGACCCTTGTGTTGTCATTTGGTGATAAGAAGGTGTGAAAGACCCCTCTCTCTCTTGATTGTTGAGAGGTGAGCCATCTTCTTGATCCACTAGGGTTTTGGTGCTCTTGTGCTTGAGGTTGATGACGACCTTGTTGTGGGTTGCGTCTTGACCGATATGGCTTGGGGTTGATGTTGCCTGATATCCCTCTTGACCTAGAGCCTTGGTTGACATGTTATGGATGTGTTGGGTGATACACCCTGGTCCTTGACCTTTTGTGTGTCGGGCGTCACCCTATGCTAAATGCCCTGCCCGATACACTTGGCCTTGTTTGGTGGTAGGCGTTACACCTAGTTCCTGCCCTGTGTGTGCGTGTGTCGGGTGTCATACCTGGTTGAATGCCCTACCCGATACACCTTGTTCAGGTGGTTGCTTGGTGTTGTTACACCTTGGACATTAGGAGGTGTTGTGGTCTGGTCTTGTGTCGGGCGTTGCTCCTTGTTGAATGGTGTTGTCCGATACACCTGACCTAAGATGGTAGCCTAGATCCCATTATATCTTGGACGATATGAAGTTCAGTGGTTAGCTTTGTGCTGGGCATCATGACATGGTTGTGATGCACGTTATACATGGTGTTGCATGATACACCTGGGTGCACGATATGCTTTGGTTCCTTGATGCATGACGCGCCGTTGCACGACACAGAGTTGCACGACACACCCTTGAGCTTAGCTACACCATATGCTTGTTCACGTTATACCTTGGGTTCTCGTTGCACGATACATCTTGAGACGGTAGCCCGTTATCTTTGCTAAGTGCTTGGGCGATACGTGCTGGTTTGCTTGGCCGATTTGAAGCTTGAGTGTTGGGCGATATGAGGAAGTACCCTGCCCGATACTACCTTTAGTGTGGGTGCCCTGCCCGTCACACTTCTTGTGAGGGTAGCAGACACTTCTAGTGAGGGTCTTGTTCCTTCTAGAAAACATATATGCTAGCTCTTGTTCATGAATCACGTTTGGTTTATAATAGTGACCCTATATGCTTGATATAGTAGATTACATCTATGTATCTTGACATGACATTATATGTGTTTATGATCATCTTGAATTATATGTATAATGCTGAGGAATGGTAAGCATATAAGGTGCTTTGCATGATGTTATGATCACAGGTTGAGGCATGAATGATAAAGCATATAATCATCAATGTTGCCCTATGTTTGAGAATATGGTCTTTCTGTTAATCCATGATGATTGTGCATACTAACCATGCAGGTGTTTCATACAGATGCATAGCCAAGTAAAAGGGCTATGAGGTATATATGTTTGAATAACACTGTTTTGATGGTTACTCTTGATGATAAGATAACATGCATGATGTGTTTTGGTCTGAGGACCTGAGTTTGGCTAAAGAGCCTAGTTGAGGTGTTATCCTCTGATGATGATCTAGGATGGTTATTCCAAGAGATGAGAATGCCTTTTGAGGAAGTGGTTCCTTGTGATGAGGGATTGAGATCCCAAGATATTGTGATGATGGTAACAATAATGTAACTTTATGTTTTGCATGTGTTACAACTTGGTTGCCTCAATAATCCACTTAAAATATACTAATTAATAACAGTGGAACATATCATGTAGTTTGCCCTGGCCATAGATCCATCATCGTTAGTAGCTGGTGATGGTGAAACAGGTTCTCCTGTGGGTTAACCTGGAAGCGCATATTGTTGAATATGTGTGGTTTCTCCTAGCCTAAAATAGAGAGGATGCGAGTGCAGTTGCGGTTGCAGACTCGGGATATATGTAGAGCATGGTGAACAGGCCCATGGCTCAGTGTGATAGAGAATGAATGCGTTCATGGCTCAGGAAGCACAGTGAACTGGCCCGTGGCTCAGATATACTAGCATCGAGACTTGTACCGAGGCAGGTTAGAGGAAGGGTAGCCTATGGAGCTGACCCTGTAGCTGAGGCCACTTAAGCATGAGACTGCGGTCCTGCTTTTGTTCTTGTACACTGACCACGAGGTGGGAGGCCGTGGAGTCCGACTCTTCCATTGACCTTGTATGGCAACGACTTGGGTTTCGCAACCGAAGGTTGGATTTGAGCATTAAGGCTCACTTCCTCAGGGCATAATAATACGTAATCCAGCCGAATAGTACTGCTTAAGGTAAAACACGAAACAATGGTTGAGGCCTTGCTTGTGTAGTTAATCTTGTTATACTTGGAGTTGCTTATACGTTCCTGATGTTATGTGGTCAGATCTTATAAATCTTATCTTGTCAATCATGTTCCATAAAGAAATACTTGGTTTTCTACCTTCCGTACAGCCTGGTAAGCTTGATGGTATGAATAGCTTTGCTATATAGACTGCTCTTGTTATACCTTCTATCAGTCATCTGCTGCTTCAACTTTAATCTTTCTATGGTTTTATGGTTTCGACAGGGAGTTATGTTTCTCGTTGGGACTGTGTGTCTCACCCCGCTGGTTTATACCCTATTTATGTGTTCGTGCTAGACGTGGTGGTGGTCGCGGAGTTGCGGCCGAGCAGCAAGACGAGCAGTAGAAGGCAAGAGATGGACATGCTTCTGTTTTGGTCATTTTGTAGTAGAGTCTTAGAGTCATCCCTATACTCTCAGGTCCTTGGAGACGTTTTGACATTGTTTCATGTCGTATAGTTGTTGATGCTTTGTATATCCTGTTGCTGGCCGGATGTGGGCCATTATGTATGTATAAATAGGTGATGAACTCATGTGATGACAAGACAGCTGATCTCCTAAGATGTGGACATGTATCAAGACTTGTAAATGTTTATATAACCTGTTTCTTTGCAGGATGAGGATCTAAATGTAATAGTTTCTTGGTTTATCCGCTCTTCGAAATCAGTTTTAATTAACCTGTGTTTTTGGCAATCTGTGGTCAAAGTGAGCCCTATGGCTACGCGAATTACCCCAAGTTGCTAAAGATCAAACCAAGTAAAAAAAATCACTATAAAGGATCAAATGGAAGGCCAACGTGAAAGAGAAACCCCCATCACAACCATAATAACTTTGAATGGCTATGCCACCAACATCAATTTCTAGTGAAAATAAGAACTTGAGACAAGTTCAAGAAGCTCTTACAAGATGACCATTCAATACAAACAGTCATGTTGGGAAGTCTATAGAGCGGTCATTCCATCCAACATGGTCATGTAAGGAAGTCCTTAGAACAATGATTCTAGCTAAAACGGTCATGCTGGGAAGTCCTTGGAATAGCTATTCCATCTAGAATAGTCATAATGGGAAATCCTCAAAATGATTGTGCCAGCCAAAGCAATCATGTTGAGAAGTCCTCAGAACAGTCATGTTAGCTAGAGCGATTGTATACATACCCCCAGAGTAAACAAAATTTGTTTATCACTTTTCCATCGCCACTACAAGGGTTTTCTCTTAGAGTGTCCATTCCCACTCACCCCACCATGATATTTCTTCCTTCAATAGTTGTGCTAAACACTAAAACTGATTGCTCCCCTAGTATCATTTTACCTAAATGCCCCCACTTAACCCTATGATTAGCAAGCCCCGATATGATCATTGGTGGTGTGACACCCCTCCATCACACAGATAGCGAGATGACACGTGAAAATGTGTAGAACCACATATTAACAAAAACACGGGTTAATTAAAACCGATTGCGGAAAGCATATATCAGAGAACTTTGCATCCAGATCCGGTAGAGAAACATGTTATAAAAATATTACAAGCTTTGATATATGTCCATAGCTTATCAGAACCAACTGTACTTTCAACACTAGAGTTCATCACCTGTTTATGCATACATAATAGGCCACCTCCAAGGACTTGAGAGTACAGCTAGTCATCGTGAAACGTTGTCAAACACCTCCGAGGACTTGAGAGTACAGGGATGACTCTAGGACTCTACTACAAAACCACGAAAACAGCAGCATGTCCAGCTCTTGCCTTCTACTACTCTTCTTGTTGCTCGGCCGCAACCTCACGACTACTACCATGTCTAGAGCGATGACCTAAACAAGTTGTAAACCAGCGGGGTGAGACACACAATCCCAGAGAGAAACATAACTCCTCGCCAAAACTAAAAAACCTCAGAAGATTTAAAGCAGATAAAGAAGATAACTGATATAAGTAGATAATATGAGCAACATACTGAGCAAGGCTATTATTACCATCAATCTTACCAAGATAGCCAGGAGGCATATAACCAAGTATTTCTTTATGGAACATGATTGACAAGATAAGCTTTACAAGGACGTATCAAAAAATATAAGTATCGTACGCATAACTGCAAGGTATAACTAGATCAGGTATATAAGCAAGGCCTCAATCAATGTTCCGTGTTTTTCTCTAAGCAAGATATACTATTCAGCTGGATTACGTTTTATTATGCCCTGAGGAAGTGAGTTGTCCCTTCTTAAATCCAACCTTTGGCTGTAAATCCCAAACACCAGTGCCATACAAGGTCAATGGGAGAGCCGAACTCGATGACCTCACCTCCTCATGGTCAGTGCATGAAAACCAAAGCAGGACCGCAGTCTCATGCTTATATGGCCTCAGCCTCCCTCAGGGTCAGCTCCGCAAGCTACCCATATTTCTAGCTCACCTTGACACATGTCCTAGTACATACATCCGAGCCATGAACACATCATGCTCATCATCACATATCCTGAGCCATGGGTCTATTCACCATGCTCCATATATTCACAGTGGTACTCAGATTCCTCCTATTTTATGCTAGGGGAAAACCTCACATATTCAACAATATGCGCTCCATGCAAACTCGCATGATAAACCTATTTCACCATCACCATGGTACTGTCGATGATGGATCTATGGCCAGGGAAACTACATGATATGTTCATATATAATTAATTAGTATATTTTAAGCCAATTGTTGAGGCAAGCAAATTATAAACATAGCCTTACATCATTATTGCCATCATCATACTGTCTGGGACCTCAATCCCTCAGTATATCAACAATTGCCTCTCAAGGCATCATAATCATGCATCAAAATTCTGGGAACACATCCCTTATCTCATAATCATAGGATAACACCTCAACTAGGCACTCATACTTATATCAGGTCCTCAGAACTATCAACTTGTTATCTCATTACCACATGGTGCTACTCAAGCACATACATCTCATAGCTCTTACCAGGCTATGAATACACATAAAACACCTTCATGGTTAGTAAACACATCCATAGAGATACTGAAGCCATTATGGATTAACAGGATTATCATGCTATCAAGTATAAAGAAACATCCATGAGTATATTACACATAACTTGTAGAAATCATAGTTTTATTATCTAAGCATATATCATGCCCCATATTTATCATGTGTAGCAACATCATATCCTTTCAAACTTCGTGGTTCACAACCTATCATCTTATCTCATCATCATAGATATAACTACATGATCAAGAACTATTGCTAGGTTCCCGGGTTATCAAAACCCTCACCAAAAGCTCCTGCTAACATCACTAAAAGTGTGGCGGGTAGCGCGTCCCTCACCACAGGTGGTATCGGGCATGGTAACAACCCTCGCCAAAAGCATACTGACCTAGGCATTTAGCCACAAATCGACCAACCCTAGAAGATATCAATCCACCACCCAAGGTGTATCGTGAAACTAGAGAACATGGCATTATCAAGCAACCTCATCGTGCCTACCAGGAGCACAAGGTGTATCGTGCATATGGCTCAAGAGGTTTATCGGCTAGAACCCTACCGGCCAGCTAGGATTAGGGTTGTATTGGGCACCCATTCTCACCACTCTATCGACTGAGATCATGGAGCCCCAAGCCAACATTGTATCGCCCAACATGTTCATGACATAGGCGACACAAAAGCACCTCAAGGAAGCCTATCCGTCAACAAGGGAAACACTTCATATCGGCCTCTAACAAAGCAACAACTAGGGTTTCCACTCAACCCATATCGGGATGCTCAAACTCACCCAACTTGTGTCACCCAAGGAACCAAATAGAGATGTTGTCTAAGCATCATATCGTCCAAGGGAACAACACCACTTAGGTCAAGAAGTCCATATCATTCATCTAAGTCAAACTTCTCATATCGGCCACCACTTAAGGCACCTACTAGGGTTTCTCTGTACAACCATATCAGGCACCAAACCAACCATCTGAACTAGGTGTATCAGCCAAGGGTAAAACCCTAGACAAGAGGATATCGGGCAACACTTACAAAAAGGACACATCATGTAAGGCACAAGGCTCAACCCAACAAGGTCATCTTCAACCTCAAGCACATGACCAACAAACCCTAATTGATCAAGATGACCGGCTCACCTCTCTACAACCCAAAGAGGGGTTTTGTACAACCTCTATCACAAATCGGGCAACCACAAGGATCAACCTCAACTTAGGTCATCACATAGATAAGAGCTCACCTCTCAAATCCATGGTGATAGGAGGGTGTTGCCCAAGCAACTAGAATGTAGACTCACCTCTCAACTTAAACGAGAGACGGGTATTTCCCACATCACTAGAGCTCAAACTCACTTCTCAAAAACCAAGGAGAGAAAGGGGTATTGCCCAACAAGAAAGCCCCAAACCATGGTTCGACCAACTAGATCTAAAGGCATATAAACCATCAAAAACATCAACAACATCATGCTCACTATCTCATATGATCAACAACATGTACTAGAGCAAGAAACATAACATGCAATGGCCGATCATCAACATATATGAATCATGCAACATAAAGAAGGTAGTATAGCTAGGGTTAGAAGTTATGTAACCCGCCTTAAGCAAACTTCTCAAGCTCCAAATCTCCAAGCTTTTGGATCCTAGCTCCAAGCACACCACTTTCGGCCACCTCAAGAAAAGGAACAAGAATCATAACCACCATGGCCAAAGAGTAGGCAAGATGGAGAAGAAGATGCTAAGGAGAGAGGGAAGATGCTTACCAAGGAAACAAGGACCACCTAGGGTTCGGCCACCAAGCTAGAGGAATAAGAAGAGATCTCTACCAAGGGGGGATCGGCCACCAAGCACTCCAAAGTAGGTGTTTCGTGCACCAAAGAAGAGAAGGGCAACAAAATATCTAAAAGGGATCCTAAGGAAGAGAAAGGCAAGGCATATATAGATGAGGATCAAAGGGGAACCAAGTCAAGGTGTCACCTTACGAAGGGACACATGTCCACACGTTTGCCACCTTGAAAAACACATGCACAAGCCATGCCACCACACAACCAAGGTTCGGCCACATGTCCAAGATAGGGTGATACAACCAAAGCAAGAAGGTCAAAGAGGTCAAAGGCCGATGCACACACATCATACCATGCCCGGTACACTACTCCATCTTGGCCGACACATCCTTGGTCGACACTCCATGGTCGACACAAGGCATATTTGCCAGATACAAGGCTCCTCAAAGTAAGACAAGGCCCAAAAAAGGGTGAAACAAGGACCAACAGAGCTTCAACAAAGCCCAAGACAACACAAGGCATGAGCCCAAACCTCCCTCTCAACTCTAGAGGAAGCAAAGAGAGAGAGAGAGACATCTCTCAAGGTGAAAAACTCGCTCTTCAACCCTAACTTAGGTTATTTTGCAAGTAGCACCCCCAACACTCGACAAAGCACAAGCAAACCCTAATCACCACTAAAGGTGATTAGCAAGCAACTAAACACCAGGGTTTAGGCAAAACAAATAGAATAAGCCCAAAACGGAGGTCATGATCCTTGCAGGTGGTATGGAAGAAGAAGAAGATAGATCCCTTGGATATTCATTTCACTCCTTACCACCTACCTACCCACTCCACTCCCATTTCATTATCTTTCAACCCAAAACCCTAACGTTTAGGGTTTTGGCTACTATGCATTCCATTTTCATGCATATTAACTTGGAGGGAGGTTTTCAAGCTTACGACTATTGGATAAGAATATATCAACCTCTACATCAAGCTATGTGACGTCTTCTATATCTTTCTTCTTCATTTTTGTGTTTCCAATTGATGTGGGTTGCAAATCTCATTGTTGGGTTTTTCTGATAACATGTTGGGAAATTATTATTGAAAGAACTATATTCTTGCCGGGAGTGTTATCCTTATGCTTCTATCTCATTTTCTCATATTTTATTGTGGTGATTGATGATAAAAACCACCTAAGTTTAGGAGAATGGTGTATATGTGTGTTTTTCTGGGATGGAATTCCTAAATTCAACTAGTACATCCTTATCTAGATACCTCTCTTCCTACATACCCATATACTCTGCTACTCCTAGGTGTGAGATCTAAGTATCTAGTAGTGCCTCACTTAATGTGATTAGAGAAGACTGTGTTTATAGATTATATGGAGTGTAAAAGGAGGTTGAATACCCTTCTTTTACACTCCATGCCACCCTTTTCCACAAAGTACAATAGGATAATGACTCCTAGATACCTAAATTAGTGTGATTGTGATTTAATTATATATGCCCTAGTTAATAGAACCTAGTAAGGCTGGATGGGGGTAATAGAGACTAGTGCTCTATGTACACCCTATACCAAACATGGTCAACTAGTAGTATAGGACAATCTACCACTGACTATGTTGTTTGGTTAGATAACATGTTTTCATTGTTTTATTGCGTAATATGACCCTATCTAGGTTGATAGTCACAATTACCCCCAAAAGACCCACTTACTTAATTAACTCCTTGGATCCCTAATTGTTCATTTTGTTAGTTTTTGTCAAACTAGTTGGCTTCCTTTCTTGTGTACTTAATTAGTAGAATTGCTAATTATAGTTTTTGCTTGGAGTAGTTAGCTCCTGCCTCTAGTATTTTGAGCTAGAATTTTCTATTTTGTTCATTGCTTGCCTTCTTATGGTACTAGGATTGGTTTTATTAGTGTAGAGTTATTTACTAGTCTAACCTAGTTTAATTTCCTTAGTTGTTTGGTGATATAACATTAGTTGTGTAAGGTAAGATTAGGTTTGATTCTTTCTTTTTCACTTCGTGTAATTCAAACTCCAATGTCAAAATCTAAAAAACCCACGGTTCTCAATAGGGACCAAGTAAAGCAAACTAAGCTCTAGTGCACCCATATATCACTATGGATTAACACCAAACTTGTTGTATCTATATTATAAAATGAACCCATGCGCTTGTGGAAAAGTGTTGTGTATTTAAGTGTATTAATTAGGGTTATAAATTTTCAGCCCAAGTGTGTGTGTGTCTCACACAAACATCAACAATCAAGATGTCTAGATGTATAACCAAACATTTGGAAAACATTCAAAAATAAGAAATAGTCAATTATAAATGATTATTCATAAAATAACCCATTTACTTTTTAATGAAGGATCCAAGCAAAATTCATATAAGCACTAAGTGTTGTATGTAATATAAAAAATCTATTTTTTGCAAAAATGTTATGGTGGTATGATCATTTTTTTTATCCATTAGGGTTTGGTTGTGGTCCTAGAGGTTCTTTCAGGAGTATATTAGAGTTGAGTTAGGTTTAGGCTTTAAAACCTTATGTTTCTCATGTTAAGGGTCTACGAAATATAAAATATTAGATACACATCTGAGTAACCCTAACTTTTAGTTATCTTAATGTTTACTACTATTGAGTAAGGTCAGTTATCTAATAGAGTAATTGTATACGAAAATTTTAGCATCCTAAAAATTAAACTTAGGATTGCACATTACATTATATTATATTTGTATATCAAATCATACTTTTTGAATCTAAGGCTAAAATAGGTCTTGAAACCATTTAATTTAGACTCTACATAATGCTTTGATAAATATGATACAGAATATGTCAAGGTTTGAACCTACCAATTATTTCCTATTGTTATTGTGAAAATACATATTGACTAATAGGGAGGTGCCACGTCATTAACATGGTTGGCTTAGAGCTAGAGGAAAAGATCATATTGCCCACATGTTATAAACACACACTTAGGGGGGGAACTACAACTATTGCTGACGCAATCATGTTATCAAAGGGGTAAAAGACCTTCTTACCCCTACATAATCATCAGGTGGATCATGTGGATCTGGGGTAGCAAGGTCAAATCCCATTAGAGATTGTCCATCACCCATCTTGTATAGTTAATCCCCACTATAGTGGATGAGGATTCATCAAATAGTGTGTTTTGGATTGAGGCTTTAGAAACCACATCAGAGGGTGTGTCAATGTTTGTAGAACACCCACAAACCTATCCATACCTTTTGTTATGAAATAGGTGGACAAAGATAAGAATACTAGATTATGCTTGCAACCATAGGAACACAAACTGGGTGAAGGGGAATATAATGTGATGGGCTAGTCAGAAGATATGCATGAGTTCATGAGGTTGTTAAGAAGCCCCCTGATCATTCACCATTTCCTGGCATTGTTAGGATCACCATGTCCTACTCCCACCTTCCAGGTATAGATGGGGTTGGCTACATAGGCATGGGGACTACCATTGTTTCTTATTGAATCATGATTACCTATGAGAAACCAAAATTCTACTTTAAGTCAAAGGAATTGGTCTAGGGCAAAAAAAGGGGGTCATCCCTTGCTCTTGGTTTTTTATACGTAAGAGGAGTTTGGGGAAAAGTTGTGGGGTCTTTGGATTGCAAATGAGTGCTACTTTGTGTTGTTCCAGTAGACATGGATATCTCTAGGGTCCTTCATAGACAAAGGATCAAGGGGAGACACAATGAAGACCATCACTGAATGTTAGGATTGTCAAAACTATTGGACATCATCTCATTTTTTTTAATATAATGGCAATTTGAGGGCTGATTGCATTCAACTTAACCTCCTGAAGCTTAAGGCATGACTATCTAGTAGATATTAGGGTTATAGATGGAGAAGGAGACTAAATAAGATTGGGCTTTTGTTATCACAAAACATAATAGAGACCACACTAGAGAGATGAGATCCCTACTCAAAGCTCTACCTAGGTCCGCGAGTCCAGATCTGCTTCAATATAACCATCTTAGATATTTCTTTTTAAATAAAACTACACTTCAAATTAATAATTTTATAATCAATGTCATAGATCCATTTTATCTCAATTTTTTTTGATAATCTTTAATTTGATATTATCTGGCATTGATCCAAAGATCATACTAAAACATGTTTTTTTTGACACATGAAACTTTCTTTTCAAGAAAACACTAGAGAACTGTATTAGTATTTACCTATGCCACAAGGCAACTTTGGATGTTTTAGAATTTTTCTTATGATCTCAAAATTCAGGTATAAAAAACTAAAAATAACAATGCCATTAGTATGATAACGAAATAATGTATTCTTAGTTTGTATACAAGGACCCGTTTGTAAACATGAAAATGGTCCAATTA
Source organism: Alisma plantago-aquatica (assembly GCA_963693085.1). NCBI lineage: Eukaryota > Viridiplantae > Streptophyta > Magnoliopsida > Alismatales > Alismataceae > Alisma > Alisma plantago-aquatica. The sequence continues at coordinate 645,102,790 of OY856414.1, read as the reverse complement.
AGGTATAATTGTATTCCAGAGACATGGTTGAAACCTACATCCTCCAATGAATCCAAAAGCTTCACTATATTCCTAGTCCCAAATTTCAGACTTTATTCACTATAGATAATGTTATTGTAGTCGTATATGCGAATATCAACAAATTAAGCCAAACCTTTCTCTATTTTCTTGAATAAATGACTAAACATTGTCCTAATCTCGAAATGATTACTCAAAGTCTAACATTTCTTTCATTAATCAAATTTAATTTTCAACATTATCTTCTTGAATTCCATACTATTAAATTTAAAACTTCGAACTTTTGAGACCCTCTGAGTTACCCTTTTGACCAAACTAACAACATAGGGAAGAAGAGTGAGGTTGACTTACCCTTTTATGTCTTTATATTGGTATACAAGTCTTCTTCCTCTGTCTCTCTTCCTCACTCAGTGAGAAATATTCACTTTATAATGATTCATGCTCTTGATCTTGGTTTTTTTTTGAACTTTGGAGGAGTCATCCATCTTTCTCGTAGAGGACTCTTCCTTGTATTCATTATCCTAGTGTTTATCCTTACTTCATAAATTTGAAGGTTACCTATGATGTCTTCTACTATAAAAAGTTATAGGTTTTGAATTTTCTATATGTCTATCACTTTCTTCTATCAATGACAAGGGAGAAACCAGAGGATCTACGCTCATATATCTTTGTATTCTATTTTTACTTCAATAGCGGCAAGACTATCACCTTGAGTACAGTTTTGTTACATACTGCATGTTTCTAATGTGGAAGATCTCAGGTTGGTGAGTGAGAAAGTTGATCTTTGAATCCTTTACTCGATTTGTTACTTTGATGGTTATGAAGAGATTGTTCTAAATATCATGATCATTCTTCTTGGAAGAAAGTAATTTTTTCATATAGGGAGAGAGGAGAATAAGAGGATTCTAATCATCTAAAAAATTATTCGTTCCTTCTTCCTGGTTTCTTCCTTCAAGGTGCTTATCTCTGCATAATGCATGGTGTAGAGGAGATCTTTGATATTCCACATATCATAGATGAATTCTTGATGTATATCACATACTCCTATTCCAATATTGATATATGATGTCATTGGGGATTGTAGGGTGGGTGGAGAAGCGGACCTCTAGATCAAGAAACCCAAGGATTTTGTTTCACACATTCTCTTAAAAGTGGGATTAATTTCTCATAGAATATATTTCTATGATATCACTTGTATGATCTATTGTCTCAATAGAAGGAAGGGTGAATTGAGATCTAAAAATCTAAATATAAATAATAAATTCTTGAAAACATCTCACAATAAAATTATGCATATATTAAGGTAAGGGAGACGAATACTAATAATAACATATAAAGGATATGATTAAGTATAGTCTTGTCTCCAAGAATTATTTCCACTAACAAAAGAGGTCGACTTTTATGATTTTTAAAACTTGAGTATCACATTGCATTCACACCACACAAATTATATCGAGTGACCTCTCTTTTTATTTTAAGGGTATTATATCCTTTGACTTCAACAAGGAGCCAAGACCCTTGTAAGGGACTCACCTTCACTTGCCTTTGTGGTACTTACCCTTCATATTTTTAAGCCAACAAAGAGATTTGCTACATCATCTTTTCATACAAATAGATTGAAATGGGGATGGGAGATTTACAATAAACAAGTAAAGACTAGCCCATTCACAAACATTATAATTCAGTCTAATGATTGTAGCATGTGATTAAGCTCAAAAGTGATATTGCATGTCTAGTGGTACTTTCTCTCATCTATAAAATTGGAGTACACATGGTAACCTTATGAAGCTCCCATGTATGTCCAATTTTGAGACATTTAAGGGGGAATAGGGAACATCCAACTGACATGTTTTAACTTTTTAACCACCTCTAAAAGATATTTTACAATTTATCAAAAGTAACATTTAAAAAATAGTGAGTGGAGTTTAGATTGACAAATATCGACTGCTCACACTAGTAGCCAAGATATAGTAAGGTCATTCGACTAGTTTCACCAATGAAATATCATTTTATGAATCATACCACACTTTGTCTTTTGTAGGCAGCCATGTTACACATGAGAAATCTCATACAACAGAGGTGAATTAAGAAACCTAGGAAGATGTCATCAGTTGAGTTTGCTCTAGAAAATAACTAACAGATAGTTCTATTGTATGTAACCTATTCTAAATATATTTATTAAATGTTTGCACTTAATCATAAGTGATACAATCCCCAGAAATGTTTTATGACATACTTATGTTGGAAATTCTACCTATTATTTAGTTTGAAAGTTTGATCTTGTATGACTTGATTTTCCCCATTGTAGGGTTTGCAGTTTTGTTCAGTTTGACTATATTTATTAATCTAAAATGATCTCAATAGAAAGGTAAGGTCAATATGAATTCAATGGTGAAGTCATCATCAAAATATGGGGACTGTCAACTATGGAGTCAATATACCTCTACCTTATATAGAAATAGATCTTATAATTAATTGTTGGTAGTCATGACAAAAAATTATTTGAAATAAATAGAACATGACCATAAAAGAGGATGTACCTATATACTTAGATGTGATTAATTTGGCGAGATGGTTTTTCATGTAAGGTAATGAATCGTTTCTAGCAAATTATTCACCTAGGAGGAAATAATCCTTTGGTATACAATTTGTTCAGGAGGAAAAAGGTTTTTATAAAATTATTATGCATAAGGAGTACATTTTATATTCGATGGAATATAAATCTTAGAGGAAGACTAATATTTAATAAGAAATATTTTTCTGCTTATATTTTTATTTGAAGGGAAACATTTTCATGTGACATATATATCTTTTTGTGGAACAAAATTTTAGTAGAAAAGAAACAGTTGGTAGAGAATATTTAGTGGGAAGAATGAAACCACAACATGAAATATTTTGCCTGAAAACTATGTACTTATAGGGAACCTTATTATGTATGGGGATGTAGAGTCCTTCAAACAAACTTTACCTAAGACTCTGATTGGTTTGATACAAGTTATAAGTTATGTGGAACTTGTTTTCTGGGACCTCTAGTTCAGTTTATGGAACTTGAGTTCCATTCACTTTGATTTGTAAGTTTGACTATGGAAATCAATTTAAAAAAATTGTTAATTATTGTTGTGTAACATATAATAATTAAGTACAACAAAGAAATAAATAAATAATCATATCCTAAATAATCATTATATTTTTTAATAATTTTAACCCAAAAAGTGGTCATGATGCAGCTGTTGCTCCTTTAATAATATTTTGATGTAGTATAATTATAATTTTGGTAGAAATATTATGGTTCAAATCACTTCACAATATTTTTATTTTATTTTATATGTACAAGCTATTGTGATTATATCTACATTCTATGTGTTTGTAAATCTAAGTTTTAGTTCATCATTGTTAAACAAAATGTATAACGTTAACTTCTAGAATAGTCTTCATATACAATTGTAGTTCATTATCATTTTGCACATCATATTATTTAAACATGAAGAGCAAAAGTATGTTAGATAAATCAAAGTTTGTCACATAGTGCAATATGATTACTTTTTCATTGTGTTGATATATTTTTCATTTTGTAGACCAAAGTGACAGTGGTAGTTGTAGTGTAAAATGTTTAAAATGCCCTCTTATGATGTATAGTATTTTTTCATAATATGTTATGATTTTTACAATAAATCCTATCCACAAAGATAACATTCCTAGTCATAATATATTACATGTGTCATTAACAAAAAATGAAAAAATAATTATACATAAATATTGTCAATTGTTTCAGAACACATTTTCTACTCTTTTTAAGAGGGAACTCATGAATTCTATTTTTTCTATAACTCTGTAACTCATTGGAAGTAATGAAACCTAAGTTTTAGCAATTATTTTAAACCAATCATGAAAAACTGCTTTTATGAATTGTAGTTTATAAGTGTTATACACCAATTACAACAAACCAAGCTTAGTCTAAAGTGAATTGCCTATAACTAAAATTCCCGTAACAAGTAAAAAAATTTAATTAGGAAAGTTTAGCTTAATAAAAGAAATAAAATTATAACTAAGATTTTATTTTAAAAAGGAAGTTACTAGCTGAAATCATTACGAGAGAGAGACTCAGAGAATTTTTTTATATATAGTGGCAAAGAAATCTGGGAAAGAAGTGTGTTTGTGAGCATAAAAAATATTATAGAGTTTTTTTTCTACACGCGTGCCTAAATAAAAAATGAAGAAAGATGTTTTGCTAAATTTATCTTCTAATCATGACTCATGGTTTACTATGCGGACAAATGCAAATAAAAAATTCTGATACATTTCATGAATTATTTTTCACTCCACATAACCAAACAACAAAACACTTTTAGTTTTAATGTGATTCTTCTATCGTGGATTCACCATGTACCTAACTCAACCTTAAACTTAAATAATGAATGTTTGTCTAAAAATATCTAATCCAAATATATGAACATGTGCTAAGGGGATAATGAATATATGCAATTATAGATATTCACGTTAAAGCAAAGATCTAAATATAAACATGATCGTAGATTTTTAAACTAAAAAAGTCATGAAAATATAATTGCATCTCATCTTGGGAATGGGGTATCACTTTTGTAATGATGTTTCCCCTAATGGAAAAGGAGATATAAAATGATATGCAAAAAAATACATTAATGATTAACTATTTAGGGAGTTCCTTGGGTTTGGGGTGCAATTGTTATCACTTTATTCAGCTACGACTACCAAATCTAAGCAGACTTAGTAAAATGGTTGCATGTCAAGAAATTATTTAGTTAGATATAATTCTGAGATGAAAGGTAGTAGTTGGAAAGATATATTTTTTTATCATAACCTTATTTTAAGTGAAATAATTAAATGGAAATAAAGTTGAAGTAGAAATAAGATATTGGAGGAAAATTTTATTTAAACAATAAATTATCGAGACATCACATAGAGACATCTATATATATATATATATATATATATATATATATATATATATATATATATATATATATATATATATATATATATGGTGGTTTATTCACTATCTTAGCAAGTAACCAAGTTTTTGCTACCCGTACAGTCTGAAAAGTAACTATTTGGTCTGTAAAGTAACTATCGAGACAAGTAAATTACTATGTTGTCAAGAAGGTAACTATTTGACTAAAGAGGTAAGATTGGACATAATCTACAGTAAAAAATTTAGAACAAATATGTAACTGTACATTTAATACAAATGTAACTATTATATATGTAATATAACTATTTGTAAGGTAATGTAACCTTACACATGCGTAAAGTAAAAAACTTTAAAAATGACTATTTCTAAAGAAGATATCTAACGTGTATCAAAAATGATATATATATACATATGTGTGCATATATATATATATATATATATATATATATATATATATATATATATATATATATATATATATATATATATATATATATATATATATATATATATATATATATATATATATATATATATATATAGACACACACACACTAAGACAGAGAAAGAGAGAGAGAGGGAGAAGAATGATCCAATGAGAGCCCTAAGATGGTTAGAGCATGAGAGCCCTTTCACTCATTTTTGACAACGATCTATATTTTATGATCCAACCATATAGACTGAAAATATATCATTGTATTTACCTACTCAAAAAGTTTCACATACATCAGACTAATGGATTGCTTGTCGTAATAGAAAACTTTTAATGTTCTATATTGAATTCAGGATTAACTATTAGATGTAATATATGTAAATTGTGTATATGGATGAGAAAACAATGTTCTATGATGATGTTTTTTTCGTGTGAATCTAGTGGAAATGTTTCTTTTCACATCCATATGGTTGGATTTGCAAAAACCTTTTAATTTATAGTTATTATATATAGGTCATTCATTCACTACCTGTGTAGGTAACCAACATCTATTTTGTAATAAGAAGGGATATATTTGTAATTAGACATGCATCATTGTAATTAGATGACCAAAAATGTAATTGACAAACTAGTTTTATAATACTACGTAAATTACTACCATAAATGTTATTTTTACTATATTCAAAGGGACAATAACATGTTCATACTGTATTTACAAAACGAGTCTTTATATTACACTTTTGGTTATCTCATTACAATTAGGTCTCTTTCTATTACAAAATAGATTCATAGGTAAACAAAATTAGTTACCCACACGGGAAGTCAATATATATATATATATATATATATATATATAGAGAGAGAGAGAGAGAGAGAGTCAGGCTAGAATACACTCGAGTGTATCCGGAGCAGAATACACTCAAGTATTTTTTCATGATGCAATATTTTTTTTGAAAATCTAATCTGTTGATTTTCTTAAACATCTTTTGAACAACTCATACGCAAAATTTGATCACATTTGGATATGTATAGCTCATGTTGTGAAGACCGCAAAAATTATGCATTTCAAATTAGTTTCACGCGTCGATTTTGTTGCCTTTGGATGAGTGACTTACACTCATCCAAATGGGCTCAAAATTTGTATGTAGCCTATTTATAGTATGACGGTGAAGATCAACGGTTTACATTTTGCAAAAAATAGTCTTGATATGCAAACACACTTGAGTGTATTCGTGCGATTCGTACACTCGAGTGTATTCTAGCCTGACTCTCTCTCTCTCTCTATATATATATATATATATATGAAGATATATATATATATATATATATATATATATATATAGTCTAGGATATACTCAAGTGTACCGGAGAGCATATACACTCAAGTCATTTTCTATCATGCAACGTTTATTTTAGAATTTTAAACCATTGATCCTCTTAAATTTCATATGAACATAGTACATATAAAATTTGATCTCATTTGAACACTTATAGGTCATGCATCTAAAGGAGACATAATGTATACAATTCAAATTAGTTTTGTGTGTTGATTTTGTTGGTCACAAAAGAGTGACCTAAAAAGTTCTAAATGAGCTAATTTTTTTCCTATAGCATGTATTTGTTATAACAATGAATACCAATGATTTGGATTTGTCAAAAAAGATGTCAATATATGTAAACACCAATTGAGTGCACGATGTGATATGTACACTCGAGTGTATACCATCCTGACTCTATATTTAGAGTCAGGCTAGAACACACTCGAGCATACTGGAGACTGAATACACTCAAGTCATCTTCCATAGTGAAACATTAATTTTGGAAATCTAAACCATTAATCCTCTTACATATCATATGAACATAATAAATATAAAATTTGAGATTATTTGGACACTTACAGGTCATACAGGTCATGCATCTGAAGGTGACAAAATTTATACAATTCATATTAGTTTTGTCCATCTATTTTGTTGGTCACAAAATAGTGACTTAAAAAATTCCAAATGAGCTTAAATTTTTCATGTTGACTATATTTCTTACAACAATGAATATCAATGGTTTGGATTTGTCAAAATAATGTCAAGATATGCAAACACCACTTCACTTTACGGTGTGATTTGTACACTTGAGTGTATTTCTGCCTGAGTGTATAGAGTCAGGCTAGGATACACTCGAGTGTACCAGAGACAAAATACAGTCAAGTCATTTTCCATCGTGCAATCTTTATTTTGGAAATCTAAACCATTTATCATCTTAAATACCATATGAAGACAATACATATAAAATTTGACCTCGTTTAGACACTTATAGGTCATGCATCTAAAGGCAACAAAATGTATACAATTCAAATCAGTTTTGTGAGTTGAATTTGTTAGTCATAAAAGCGTGACTTAGAAAATTTCAAATGAGATCAAATTTTGCATGTAGCATATATTTGCTATAACGATGAATATCAACAATTTGTATTTGTCAAAAAAATATCAACATATGCAAACACCACTTGAGTGTGCGGTGTAATATGTACACTCCAGTGCATTCCAACATGTATTCCAACCTGACTATATATATAAAGTCAGACTAGGATACACTTGAGTGTAAGGGAGACCAAAAACTCTCGATTTCTTTTCCAGCATGCAACGCTCATTTTGGAAATCTAAACCATTAATCCTTTTAAATATCATATGAACTAAAACCTAGCCTCCTGACCCTGATCATATGTCTTTGAGGATAGTCAACTTGGTTCTTTGGGTTTAGCCAAACAAGGATAAAGGTATGTTCATTAATGGCTTAATTAAAACCCTAAAATGTTAATGCATAACAACTCACCTTAACATGTGGACATATAAAACAATATGACTTAATGCATTCATAATTAATCATTAAACCAATATGATATACATAGGATGTGTCATATGAAGTAATAATGATTTAGGTATGATGATAAGAAAGATAATATGCATATGAAGACTATGTGTTCATGATTGATAGAAAATGTTACATTATCCAAATAAATATAGAATTAATAAACTAAATGAAATATTGTTCGGAAAAATGTGTTCTAGACATTTCTATAACATTTTAGAACAATGAAGAGATAAAAAGATAAATAATAACTCTTTAAGAAAGGTAATGTGATATTGAATAATTTAATAAGAGAAATAATGGTAATAATGAGTATTGGGTTAAATTTAGAAAAAAAAGAACTTATTGGATTAAAATAATCTCAATTCATTTTCTTTGGATATGATTTAGCTTGGAGGTCAAGTTTCATAAAATTTAGGATAATAATAATCACATCCATTTTATTTAGAAAAGAAAAGGTGTTTTCCCTCAAAATATGAAATAAAATATGAATGACTCCAAAATTAGAAAATAATCTTAGATTCGTAATAAACACATTAAAATATGCCTTTGGGTGAATTTTCACTCAATTTAGAGAATATTTGATTAAAAGATGAAATCAGTAGAGAGAAAGGGTGTAGAACCTTTAAAATATTAAATGATTATAGAAACAACTTCAAAAAGATAAATTGAGGCCAAATTTGTATCCAACATACTTAATTTGACTTGTGGGTGAAGTTTCATCAAATTTGGAGAATCCTAGAGCCATTAATGCATGAGGAAAGAGAAAATGAGATTTGTTTATTAAATGAATCAAAAGATTTCAAATGTGAAATATAATTAGTTAATTGGAATCTACATGCCTTAGTTGGCCTCTGTAAAAAAATCATCAAATTTGGAGTTTATTTGTACCCTCAAAAGAAGAAAGAGAAAAAATTAAATAAATACATCCACACTTTAGTCCAATTTGATTTAGGACTTCATTTATAGCCACATAGCCGATTTTAATTTTTTTATATGCATAAGATTTATGGACCGTCAGATTCTTAATTGAACAGACCTAATGTTGTCTTCTATCTCAAGACCGAAAAGGAAACATGCTACTATATTGTTGATTCATATTTCTGAGATATATCTCTATGTAATTGTTCATTGTCCAAGATTTCTTAGTTGGTGGGTTCCTCATTAGATCCCACACAATCTGAGCCCCAACACATGAATTGATTTTCCTTTTTGGTGATTCACCCAATCCTCTAATTACGGTTCTCGACACCTCTACGTACAAATTACTTACATCAATGTCCGCCTATATATCGACACCCTAGTATTCGGTCAATAATTCTAAACTTTCCTCTCAAGCCAATTTCTCCCTTCCTTGGATGAGTGTCCACTGATGATCATGGTTCAATTTTGAGCTTGCATCACTGCTCCTTGGATTTTGATGCCACCTGCATCCCTATTGACGCGTGTCAAAAGCTCGTGAGACCATGCTCTTCAATTCTCCATCTTTAGAACGACGAATTATCTTGGTTTGCAAATTTGCTCAAAAATTTGAGAAATCAACTTGTTGCTTGCAGCAACCATAGTGTGGTGAGGTTGGGAATGAATCCCCCTTGTGTTTTCTCATATCTACCCTCCTATTTTCTTCTTCCATTGCTTTCTCTCGTTATGAGTATTTTCGGATTTTCACCCTCATTTTATTTATTTTGGGTGAGTCAAGTGGACCGCTGGCACACGACTTGGCCTCCTCTTATTGGGCCAAGTCAGTAGGACAATATCCTCTCTCTCTCCATGTCGTACAAGTTTACTGCTTATTTGACATTTTTTGATTGGTTGAATTTCTAAAAATCATATATTTGAATCTGCTCTTCCAAAAATGATAAAAAATAAGCTTTGGAATCAGAGAAATGTGATCATTCTAATAGAATTATTTTGAGAGTCTGATTTCCATTTTTTTATAATGGATTTTTGAGAATTTAATTAATTAATTTAAAAGCCCTAAAATTGGTAACTAAATTAATATGAACTCCAAATTTAGTGAATGAATATGTTTTCTTGACCAAAAAAAATCTAATAAGTCAATTGGTTTATGTTTGAGGTCTAAAATCTGAGTTTTGCTTAAAGGACTAGAATTAGGGTTTAATTATATTTATATGAATCTCAAACCCTAATATACACAAATAATTTGTAATTAGGCAAAGTTGATCTTGGAAACAACTAGATTGGTGAAGAGGTTTTCTAGGACTCAGGTTTGAGGTATGTTTGCATATCCTATTATTCCATTTGAGAAATTCACCTATTTTCTTCTTTCTCTTGGTCATGTGGACATTATCCTACACAATATCTCATTCTTTTAGAAAATATGCTTCATTCTAAGTACATTATATTGTTACTGATCTTGATCATGTTATCATGTCTGGACATGCTCTTGGTATCTTCTATACTTTATATATGATGATGACATGTGATGTCTTTTGCCCACTTGTAAGGTGGATGTATATGTTGGTCACTTTTATGGTGACTACTTTGTAAAGTTGGACTATACTTTATACTTTCATCTACATTAAGCATGTTATGTGACTCAGTAGCTCTAGAGTAGTGTAATTGCATTGATTTTTGGTTATGTGCCCTTATTATATTTTTGGGATGGAGGTTATGTGACCCATACCCGGATTTAAAATTTATGTGGTTTGGCCCACACACTTTATATTGGGGAGTTTGGTTATGTGTCATTCTTTATCAGGTTTCGAGTTTATGAGGGTTTGGCACCATTGTTATTTATATTGTAATAGTGTTATGTTTATCTCACATACATGCATTTTCCAATTATGGTGATGGGTTTTGTGCCCAAAGAATTATGAGTGCTTTTGTGGCACCACTTTTATTATTGTTTTTATGGAAAGTAATTTCTTTGATATCTCTTGTTTGCAAATCAAGTTCTTTTATGCCCGATTGGGTAGTACTTATCTCTTTCATTGGAAGCCTTTATTTTGATGTCCTTTTTTCATATATTGCTTAATTTCCTTTTTAGTATGAACATGCCAACCTTTGTTTATGTCTTGTATTTTTTTCTTCTTGTTGGGGTACGCTTCCAACCGTAGGTGGAGGACAAGGAGGACATGGGATGAAGTTATGGACTTAACTTAAGGAGTTTAAAGCTCGGAGACAAACTTGTAATGGTTTAGATTTTGTTCTACTTAGATCCACATGTTGTATCTTACATGTACACCCTATTTGGGAGATATGATAGAATTTTATAATCTTTTGAAAGATTGAGTATAGTCATGATTTTTCTTTCCTCTGCTAAACACTTTGGTCTTTTATATACCATTATATAAATATTTGAAAATTTTACACTTGTTTCAGCATACCCTTTTGAGTATGTTTGGGATAGATATTTAATTTTTCAAAATTTTATTAAAGGGGTGATTTCAATCTTTTAAATGAACATATTATATATAACATTTGAGATCATTTGGACACTTATAGGTCATGCATCTAACAATAACAAAATTTATACAATTCAAATTAGTTTTGTGCATTAGTTTTGTTGGTCATGAAAGAGTGACTTAGTCCAAATGAGCTCAAATTTTGCATGTAGATTATATTTGTTATAACAATAAATATCAATTGTTTGGAATTGTCAAAAGAATTTCAAGATATGAAAACACCACTTGAGTGTACGTGTGATTTGCACACTCGAGTGTATTCCATCTTGACTCTATATATAGAGTGAGAGTAGGATACACTCAAGTATATTGGAGACCGAATACACTCAAGTCTTTCCCATCATGCAACGTTTATTTTGGAAATATAAATCATTGATACTCATAAATATCATATGAACATTGTACATATAAAATTTGATCTCATTTGGACCCTTATAGGTCATGCATTTAAGGGTGACAAAATTTTTACAATTCAAATTACAACCCCAAATTTTGGGATCATTTGGTGAGAAATGTAATTTCTCATAATAAAGATAAATGAAAAAATAATGATGTCTTTTGATTGAATGCATGAATTTCGTTTAAAATAGTCTTGTTGATTTATTTGTGGGCTTTATTGACTATTGGGCCCAATAACAAGGAAAAAACAAAAGAAACTCCATTATTAATAAGAAATGGAGAAAAGAAAAATGTAGAAACCTCTAGAAGGCAATAGAGTGTAATCCAAAGGTGGATTTCGTGCCTCTTGGGTTCCTTGGGTCCCAAGGAGTCCAAAATTGCAAAGATAAAGCAATAAGAAAAGAAAATATCAATCATATATTTCTTTATTAAGAAAGAAATTGAAAACAATGATAAAATGTAGAAAATAAGTGGAAAGAGGCATAATTGAGTATCCATGGTGGATTTTCGTATCCATGAGGTTTCTAATATTAAAAGGAATGCCAATGAGGAAAATAAAAATAAAGATAAAGAGAAATCCTTAAAAAGTGATATTTTAATAAGAAATAAACAAGATAATGTGAAATAATGAATATAGATGCATTTAGAAGAAAAATAAGTATCCTTATGAAGTAATTTCGAAATCTTGGAGTTTTTGGGGTCCAAGGAGCCCCAATGAAGAAAGAGGAAAGAGAAAATACCAATAATGTCAAATAAGAGGATAATATGATGCATAATGAATGAATTATGTGGTATTTCTAAGAAGGAAATATTTCCTACTTGAGGAAAATATTTTCTCGTGGCCAATGGATTAAAAAGCAAGAATAAAGAGAAAAAGAGAGAGGATTTTCGAATTCCTAAATATCTGAATCATAAAGAATATCAAAAGGATTATTAAGAGGGAGAAACTTTCTTTTTCATGGAGGAATCAGATTTCTAGTAGGAAAGAACCTTGTTACTTCGTAAGCAAGCATCGTAGGGCGTTGTTACCCTCATATATAAAAGGAGAGAGAGACATGGGCCGAGTTCAGGAGAGAGATCCTACATACCTTCCTTTCTTCTTCTTCTTCTTCTTGTTTTTGACATATAAACCCTAACTAACAAGAACGACGTGAACCTGAGACATGAGGCGGCAAGATGGTGTGCGAGGGAAGCCTGATGCTTCGTGATCGCAGGTAGTAGATTCACCATCAAGGTCGTGCCCTAATGCAGGTGCAACGACAACTTGTTGGCTGCAACAAGGGCCACAAGACACAGGCCTATTACTCCTGACCTAGCCCTGTAGGCCACGCATTGGCGGCGCCCCAGGTGCGGATGATGGCAGTGAGGTTAGTATGAGGGGTGGTGACATTTGTTGGGGTCCGAGGGAGAGAGAAACAACTGCCCTGTTTGCTCCTAGGGCTACACTCGACGGCAGCAGGAGCAACAAGAGGTTGAAGACAACCTATTGTCCGATTGGACGGATATACCCTACAGGGTATGAAGCATCGAACCACATAAAGGAGGGCTGAACAGACATTTTGAAATGTTTCTGAACAAGTCAAGCATGCGTTGCATGGGAGAGGCTACGTGGCGCCTCCTTATTGGCCAAAGTAAGTGGATTTTGTAAAATTCATAGTTAATTATTCGTAGCTCAGATTAGCACGTATAAAATATGAAAATTGCTCAGAAAAATGAGAGGAATCTAATAAAAATGCATATAGAAGCAATTCCTCTTGCAATTCAAAAAGTAGTATTAGTTATCAACTTTGACGAATTAAAGATTAAGAAACCATGCACCAAAAAAAAGATTAAGAAACCCTATTTTGAGATGATTAATATATTTAATAGTGTTTAATTGATGATTAAAGTTGGTATTAACCTGTTAATTTGAAAAGGAACATTAGGAACAAAAAGGATGAGCTTTGCACATAATTGGTTTAAGTTAGAATTTCATGTGCATGAATATACTTTAATGGGCCTTAAAACCCTAATATTGGTACATGTGACTCTTAATGGCTTTAATTATTCAAAATCATGAATAAAGCTAAGATTTGATAGTTCTAAACTATTTTGAGTATAAAGGCTTCTAATCGTGGATAAATACCTTTAAGGTAGAAATTAGAGTTTTCTAATGAATAAAGGTAGAATTAATGACAACTAGAATTCATATGTGAATTAGACCATAATGAACTATGAATTGATGATAAAAGAGCATAATGATCTTGTCATGGAATAAAAGGGATAAAAATGGTAGCTTTAATGTAAAAGAGGCTTAATGGACTTAATATATGATTAATTGTGTTATTTCTGAAATTAAGGTTATATGTTGTTAAAAGGTAACCTTAATAACTTTCATGAAGGATAAATGAGAAATTAAGGTTTAAAAGAGTAAAATGAAGATTCTTTTACTTGTATGTAAACTCCTAATTGCAAAGTAAACCCTAAAAGAGGTAGAAATCCTAAAACGGAATAGAAACCTTAAGTAGCAAGATGGTTTGAATAGATTTTGATAAAAAGGAATTGGATGTAATTTCAAGATTCTTTTACTTTCTTGATTGGACTATTCTATCTCAATTCAACCCAACATGTATGTGGTTACGCTTATGACTATCCCGAATTAGTTTTCTGAGGATTTTGTCAATATTTCCATCGTGGCTTGAATTAAATTGTTGGATGAATTTAATTCATGCAAACTATAATGTGGATATGACTATCACCTAAGATATGTGCCGAACAACTCAAATCCTAGTCCCCTCTGTAGCCTGATAGACTGACCTAGTATATGGCTACCTATGGGGTAGGTCCATCAGGTCATTGGATGACTAGTACATGGCTACCAATGGGCAGGACCATCAAGTCACCTTGAGTTAGGGATTGGACTACCTTTGGGTAGGGCCATGCGACTCTATAACCCTAAGTATTGGCTACCTGTAAGGTAGGTCCACGGGGGTAAGGATCTACCATGTGAGAGAGGTAGTATCCATGTCCACTGCAGGGACAGCACAGAGATAGGGGATAGGTAAGGATTGAGTAGTAATGCTTAAAACGTAATCTTGAATGTTAAATGATAATTGGTTGATTACATTGCTATCATAGTTGCACAATTTTTGTAATCCCCCACATGCCAGCTTTATGTTGACCGCATATTTGTTTGTCAGCGTTTTAGGTACAAACCCCAAAAGAACAAACAGTAAATTGTCACATTATAAAAATAAGAAGTAAAGTGCATGGAGGATTAGATAGAGTAGATTCAAGCTGTGGATAGATAAACTTCCAAAATTTTTAAAAGGTATGCAAGGTTTTATTTTATACTAGTTTTTAGTTTAGTTAGAAAATTTTGATAATTGTTATCAATTATTTTTCGAACCTTTGATCCTGTTAATTGAGAAAATGGCTCTGATCTCTTGGTCTCCCTTAATTGGGGGTTACCGGGAGGCGGGGTCGTTACAGATACACTCAAGTATATTGGAGATCGAATACGCTCAAGTCTTTTCCATCATGCAACATTTATTTTGGAAATCTAAATCATTGATACTCATAAATATCATATGAACATTGTACATATAAAATTTGATCTCATTTGGACCCTTATAGGTCATGCATCTAAAGGTGACAAAAATTTTACAATTCAAATTAGTTTTATGTGTCGGTTTAGTTGGTCATGAAAGAGTGACATAGAAAATTCCTAATGAGCTCAAGTTTTCCATGTAACTTGTATTTTTATAACAATAATTATCAACAGTGTGGATTTAAAAAAATGTCTATATATACAAACACCACTTGAGTGTACACTACAATCTATATAGTCAATTGCATTCCAACCTGACTATATATCTCGAGTTAGGATAGGATACACTCGAGTATACCAGAGACCGAATACACTCAAGTCATTCTCTATCATGTAATGTTTATTTTTTGAAATCTAAACCATTGATCCTCTCAAATATCATATGAACATAGTACATATAAAATTTAAGCTCATTTCAACACTTAAAGGTCATGCATCTAAAGTGTGGCGAACGAACTGTCTTAACCAATATAACAATATTAACTAATGCGGAAGCGATTACTAACAGCAAATTACTGAAAATTATTAAAAATTAAAACCATTTATCAAGAGATTCATTCACAGAAAAACTCTTTCATTCGGAACCAAAGTAAAACATTTACAACCTGGTTCATAAGTACATGCCTTGTACCACCTCTTCTCGAGGATTACAAACATTAACTATCCTGTTAACACAATACACAGGCAGTATAAAAATCTTGAGGCTTAAAGACAAAATATTAGATCAAATCATTAAAGCACTAACTATTAACTCCGAGGACCTGAGAGTACAGAGATGACTCATAGGACTAACTATACTAAACTAGACAGCTAGTATCTCCACCTGATGGATCACTATTGTCCCTGTTACTGTTGCTGCTGCTCTTCCCCTATAGTAGGGTTTCTGCCTTTTTGTCTGCGTCTACCTAAAAATGTTGGATCCCACGGAGGTGAGACAATTATAAAAATTTCCCCAGCGGGAGATATAACTCTCCGCTGTAAACATTGTTATTGCAGTTTAAAACAAATAAACTGAGCAGTGGAATCAAAATAATCAACAAAAAATAATTTACTTATTTAAAGAAGATTAGAGCAACATTCTCACTTGAGATTATTAGCTATAACTTGATAAGACAACGTGTCTAATATTCAATAAAGAATTATATGACATGTATAACATTTATCCATCTAGGATATGTTAAGCAAGATAAACATCAATCAGTGATTCTCGTTCAATCTTATGCAAATACGATACACGACTGATTACAATTTTACAAACATACTTAAGCTCTGAGGAGATGAGGTATACCTCTCATACTCCAACCGACCATTGCTAAATTGAAATCAGTACCATACATAGGTCAATGGAAGAGCCAGATTCCCATGACCTCTCACATCCCGGTCAGTACGGGACCACAAGCAGGACTACACTACTACAGAAATGGCTTATAAAGTCACTTTTCAAGGTGTCGGTTGTATACAAAAACCGACACCTAAAATCTACAGTGTCGGTTGATAACATAAACCGACATCCAATCTATGAAGGTCGACCAGACACGGGTACCGCTTTTATTAAGTGTCGGTTAATTAATAAACAACCGACACCTAAACTCAACCGCCAAAACCAAAATTCCAGCGAAAAAATTGGCTCCAATATTTTACATATGGCGTCGGTTCGTAACTAAATAACCGACGACTAAAGGGTATTCGTGAGACAGGAATAGTTGTTGGTTGTCTTTTACTCAAAAACTGACGACTATAATGTAGTATAGGTGTCGGTTTTTGGAAAAAAACCGACACTGTTGGTTTAGTTGTCAGTTTTTTTAAATAACCAACACTAATTGTCAACTTAATATCTCACCAGCGTGACTGATTCTTCCCCTTTCCCTGTTTCATTCCTGATTTCTCGATTAGGTCCGGCGATTTCTTGCTCCCTGCTGCCGCCGCCGTGCTCCGTCGCCGCCACTCCTTCCACGCCGCATCCTCCACGCCGTCGCCGCCGTGCTCACCGGCCCTCTGTGCTCCGTGCTCGTCGGTGCTCCTCTTCTCATCGTCGTCGCCGCCCGCCCGCCGGTAGCATATAGCTCTCCTAGCCTCGCCGCCCTCTCCGCTGCTCCTCTCCTCGCCGTCGGCAGCTTCTAGGTCTTGCTCCGGCCGCTGCTCCTCTTCTCTCAAGGTGCCCACCCTACCTTCTTCCTTCTTCCTCTACTCCGGCGGCTGCTGCTGGGCATTTTTTTTTAATTTATTTACTTCCTATGAGAATCAGTTTTAATTAGGGTTCATACACATATTGATGTACATAAACCTGTTAGAATAAATGCTAAAAAGGTGTGATTTTAGGGTTTAGGTACTGATTTTGTGCTTCTACTGAGATGAATCCTCTATTGTCTATACAATACATGTTCTATGATAAGCCTTAGTTAATTTAATATGCATACTTTGTATGTAAGACATAGTAATCGGGTACTGCTGTATATCCAAGTAAATTACATGTAACTAATCATGACATAGATTTTAGAACGCGTACTTTGGTTAAATTACTGCTGTAAGTTTTGATCAAGTGATGATATGTAAATGTAGCAATAAGTTAGTAAGGTATCAATGATAAGTCTATTGTAATGTGATGCAAAATAGTTATTGTATCATGCATATATACTTAATACTTTTTTGTTTTATAGTCGTATAGGGTGTTTTATGTGTGGCAAGTCTATTGTTTAATAGTTTAGCTATAATCATTGTTTAATAGTTTAGCTATATTCTTGGTGAGAATCCTAATCACCCTTCTTGCTGAATGATGAACTGTAATGCACACATGTGACATGTTTGGAATGTAAATGATGAACTTTTCCCTAAATTGCCAATCATGCTTTTAAAGACATCCATAATCACCCTAACTTGAAGAACTAGGATTTTAGGTATAAGAATGACAACACATTATTTGTTGGCCTAGAAACCCATCCAAGATTTACTCATTAGGAGTAAATCTTGGATAGTCCCCGGTTTGGGACTGTTCTTGAACACCTAATCTCACTTAGGATGTAAGTGTATATAATGTGTATTGGGTTTTCAAGAAAATTTTGGCAGCATTTCTCCGTTTGTTCTCTAAGTACATATGTACTTGGAGAACAGCAGGGAAATGCTGCCAAAATTTTCTTGAAAACCCAATACACATTATACAGTTACTAGTGAGATTAGGTATTCAAGAATGGGATAGGTGGTACACATTTATTATATATAAGAATGACATCACATGTATTTGTTAACCCTAGACCCTAATCTTGTCCTAATATATACTTGTTTTCTCTTTGATGATAGAATGGATAGATCATGGATGTCCATTCGTAATCGCTGCACCCCAGAGTTTATTTCTAGTCTTCACCAGTTCATTAGATTTGCTGAGGAACATAGGAAACAACCTGGAGATAGGTTCTACTGTCCATGTAGGCATTGCGGTAACAACTTGAAAGTCAACACTGGTGACGAAATCAAAACTCATGTCATGTGCAATGGGATTATACAAGGCTATACATAATGGCACTGTCATGGAGAGATTTCAAACCCGAAACCAGTGGATG
Organism: Alisma plantago-aquatica; assembly: GCA_963693085.1. NCBI lineage: Eukaryota > Viridiplantae > Streptophyta > Magnoliopsida > Alismatales > Alismataceae > Alisma > Alisma plantago-aquatica. The sequence continues at coordinate 645,083,559 of OY856414.1, read as the reverse complement.
TCGATAGCAGTGCTTGTGTGGAAGAAGAAATTGCCTGCGATGACGTAGATGTGAATGAACCAGTTCCAGTAGACATCGTTGATGCGATGCTGGATAGTTGTGGGGTTGAGCACACCGATCCACCTCCCATTTTTAGAAACATTGTGCATGATGTTGAGATGCCATTATACACTGGTTGTACTAAGTTTACGAAGCTTAGCGCTGTGTTGCGATTGTATAAGTTGAAAGCTAACAATAGATGGAGCGACAAAAGCTTCACGTCGTTGCTGTCTTTATTGAAAGAAATGCTTCCTGAAGGAAACGAGCTGCCAATCTCAACATAACAGGTAAAGAAATTGTTGTGCCCAATAGGAATGGATGCCAAGAAGATACACACATGCCCGAATGATTGTATATTATTTCAAAAGGACTATGCGGATTTGAAAGATTTTCCAAAATGTGGTGCGTCACGGTATAAATTGACGAATTTGGGGGAGACCAAAACCGGTTCTCCTGCCAAGGTGATGTGGTATCTACCTATAATATCACGGTTTCAACGCTTGTTTGCCAATCCGATAGATGCGAAGAATTTGAGGTGGCATGCAGATGTTAAGAAAAATAATGATGGGATCCTACGACATGCGTCTGATTCCCCACAGTGGAAGAAGATTGATGTATTGTACCCTGAATTTGGTGAAGAAGTCAGGAATCTAAGACTTGGGCTTTGTACAGACGGGATGAATCCATACGGGACATTGAACAACCAACATAGCACTTGGCCAGTCATGCTTGTTATATACAATCTTTCTCCTTGGCTGTGTATGAAAAATAAGTACGTAATGCTGTCGTTGTTGATATCGGGCCCTAAACAACCTGGAAATGACATCTATGTTTATCTTGAACCTCTTATTGATGACTTAAAGAAACTTTGGGGTGAAGGTGTGATGATCTATGATGCTTCACAAAGAGAGACATTTCGTTTGCATGCTATGTTGTTTTGCACTATTAATGACTTTCCAACATATGAAAATTTGTCTGGATATAGTGTCAAAGGAGCTAAAGCGTGTCCTATATGTGAAGAGAACATTGATTCAACAAGACTAAAACATGGCGGTAAGAATGTATATCTCGGTCATCGAAGGTTTCTTCCAAAATTCCATCAGTATCGTAGGAAGCGCAAAGCATTCAATGGATTGAATGAGGAACGGAGTGCACCTAAACCTATACCAGGGGAGGTTGTTTATGAAAGAGTAAAAGACTTTGTCAATGAATTTGGTAAGAGATCACAATGTACTACACGGAGTGACAATTCTTCATTCAAGAAGAAGTCAATATTTTGGGATCTTCCTTATTCGAGTTCTTTGACAGTCAGACATTGTATCGATGTAATACACGTTGAGAAAAATGTATGTGATAGCATCATTGGTACTCTGTTAAATATACCAGACAAGACTAAAGATGGGATAAAATCCAGACTGGACCTACGTGAAATGGGAATAAGGTCAGAATTAACAGAATTACGTGAAATGGGTAATAAAAGAACATACTTACCTCCCGCTTGTTACACGTTGTCTAGAAAGGAGAAGAAAGCTTTTTGTGAATGCTTGGTAAATGTTAAGGTGCCACATGGTTACTCATCCAACATCCGTAGATTGGTATCAATGAAAGATCTGAAGTTGATAGGTCTTAAATCTCATGATTGTCACACTTTAATGCAACAAATATTGCCCGTGGCAATTCGATCTATATTGCCGAAGCATGTAAGGTTTGCAATCACCAGACTTTGTTTCTTTTTCAACAGTCTCTGCAGCAAAGTTATTGACCCTGAGACTCTCGATAATTTGCAAAGAGAAGTGGTTGTTACCCTATGTCAGCTTGAGATGTACTTCCCTCCTTCGTTCTTTGATATCATGGTACATCTTGTTGTCCACTTGACTAGGGAAGTGAAAATCTTGGGACCGGTTTTCTTGCATTGGATGTATCCCTTTGAACGATACATGAGCGTTTTTAAAGGTGATGTTCGAAACCGTTATCGGCCTGAAGGGAGTATTATTGAAGGTTATGTGGCGAGAGAGGTTATGGATTTCTGCAATGACTTTCTCAGTGGTAATGACACTCCTGATAATGACAAAAATATTGACGAGCTATTTGGCAAAGGAATTTTGGGATCACGTGTGAAAGTAATCAGCCGTGAGCAGTTGGAACAAGGTCATTTGTATATTTTACACAACATGGACGAAGTGAACGTTTATATCGAGGAACATACCAATTTCATCAAAAGACAATATCCTCGAGCCAATACAATGTGGCTTGCTAGAGAGCATAACAAGACTTTTATTAAGTGGTTTGAAGATAAAGTCTTACATCAACTATCTCAAACACCAAATGATATTACTGAAACTATCAAATGCCTCGCCTTTAAACCAAAGTTGACTGTTATGTCTTATGAAGGGTATGACATTAATGGATTCACATATTACACAAAGCGCCAAGATGATAAGAGTGTCGTCCAAAACAGTGGGGTCACCCTTCAAGCATCGACTATGTTTTTTTCAAGTGCAAAGGATAAGAGTCCATGTGAAGCTAAAATGTCATATTACAGTGTCATTGAAGACATATGGGAATTTGACTATACAGATTTCAGAATTCCGCTCTTCAAATGTAATTGGGTTGATAACACCAAAGGAGTTATAGTGGATGAATTGGGTTTCACTTTAGTGAACTTTGAAAAGATTGGCGAGAAGGCTGAACCATTCATATTGGCATCACAGGAGAAACAAGTATTTTATATCGATGATCCTGCAAATGATAAATGGTCGGTTGTTCTTCATGGTAAAAGACAGTTCATTGAAGATCCTATAGATGAAGAACAGTACTATGATAAGTATGATGAATCCAGTCCATTCTCAGTTGGGTTGCCAACACCAACAAATATTGAAGCTAATGATGACTTGTATGTGCACGGAGATCACAATGAAGGATTGTTAATTGATAAAAAATCGCAATATTAGAGGTATGTTTTGTTTTATACGTTTTTATTTTTCTGAATATGTGAACTTTTGAATTAAAATTTGAATGTGAATTACTTTATAATGTGACCTTTACAATTTGAATGTGAATTACTTTACAATGTGAGCTTTACAATTTGAATGTGAATTACTTTACAATGTGAGCTTTACAATTTGAATGTGAATTACTTTATAATGTGAATTACTTTACAATGTGAACTTTACAATTTGAATGTGAATTTGTAGATGGCTGACCATTCTCCTGATGATCGTGTTGATGATTACCGTGAGGGTGAGGACATCAATGCGCCGCCTCACAATGTTAGTTTTAAAAAAATATCATATATTTATATCTATATGTCCATTTATAGTTATATCTTGTAAATGTGTTTATTTTGTCAAATTTTAGGTTGATGATGCACAGGTACCACCTGAAGCACTTGATGCACTTGATCAGCAACACCAAAAAGTTGACAAGAGAAGGGGCATCACTATGATGAAGAAGTTAATTGCGCAAAAGGGCAATGGACCCAAACTTGTTGTGGATTTTGATAATGCAGGAAATGCATGTGGTGTGAATCGTAATTCATTTATTTCATATCTTGGGTTTGTTACTCGTAGCCATTGCGGTTGTCGCTTAGATTCTTGGCATAACGTTTCTAAGGAGAAGAAAGACACAATATGGAGGGATTTATGCGTGAGTTATTATTAATTTGCAATTCTATTTTTTAGATTACTAAATTTTTGGATACTAGTTAATAGCAATTATATTTTGCAGAGTATATTTGAATTGGATGAAAAGTTGCATCGTAAATGGGTGATGCAACGCTGTGGGAGAGTCCTAAGGAACTATAAGACAAATCTCACACGAGAATACATAAAAGAAGCTGACAAGAGGAAGAAGACAGCCACTGAACAGTGGAACTTCCTCGACAAAGAAGAATGGGAGGCGTTCCTCGCTTCAAGACAAACTGATGAATTCAAGGTATTAGGCGTCAGTCTCAATCTCATTATTAATATATGTTGTATTCACCTATTCAAGATTAACATTTAGTGTTACTAACCAAATCATTAATGTGCATACTAACAAGGCCCTCAGTGATGCACAAAGACCAAGGCGTGCGATGAATGTGCACAACCACACAATGGGTCCAAGAGGATATGCAGGCGTTCGCCAAAGACTACAGTCTGAGGCTACTACTCAGTCTGCTGCTACTCAGGAGTCATCTACCATAGGTAGCACACCTCTGCCTCGCCATGATGTCTGGATAGCTGGGAGGCAAAATAAGAAGGGAGAAATAACGAAGGCCGCAACTGCCGATGCGGCTACAAAAATGGTAAAATACAACTCTTACAACAATCATTCGAATATTGATTATTTGTGTTGTTTACTTAATTACAAATTTTTGTTTTGGCGATTAGCGGGAGCTGCACGAGCTAAGGAAACAAGGCAAGTTAATCCCTAAGGGAACAAGGGATGAATTGACAGTTGCTCTGGGTAACCCAGAGCACCCTGGACGTGTTAGGGCTGCAGGCGCAGGTGTGGGCATCAAAGCTTTTTTTTGGGCCATCTCAGCGCAAACATGTCCAAAAAGTGGGACTTTCACAAGAAGAGGTAACATATTCTTTCTTGATAATGTTACTGTAAAAGAGAACTCAATAATCAGAAGCTAACATTTATTTTATCCATGTATAGGTCGATGACATGTATTTTACTACGCGCTAAAAACGCAAGTGTACGCGTCGAGTAATATAGGCCTTTGTGAGGCCCGAGTCGAACACAGGGATACTCGGAATTGTTGGTGACTCCTACAAACTAGTCGCGATCAGCTAAGTCGATTACAAATTGGGGTTTGTTGTCGAAATTAAAAGAAAATAAAAACAAAACAGAAGAAGCAATCAATTAAATGTTGGTTTAATCAATTCAAAAGGATATCTTTAGGATTGCGGTTTCACCGCGGGTTAACATTGTATTAAGTTTCATATAATTCCTCAATCTTCTCTCTCTTTCTGGGTAGTGGCCTGAAAATAGAATTATCCACTGTCGTGGTGTAATTCACTACTTAGGTTTAGGTTGATTCCACCGTCGTAGTAATCATTCCCCTAAACTAAGTGCATTACGAATGATCTCTCAGTTTCCACCATTAATTTTACACCTCCTTTGTCAAGGGATTTATCGATTAATGTAGGTCTCGTCTCTTTTCAACCGTTAATCCTTCTGTCGAAGTGATTAAGGGCATTAGATTATTATTATGGTGATCAAGCATAACAATATATGGAGAAAACGAACTTATACCACGGATTTAAGAGAGAAAATATGAATTATTAATATAAAATTGTCATACAATGCATCCCCGGGCTACTCCCGGTCCTAAAGATGGAGGGGATTAGCCCCGCATGCTCATCTTGCACAAATACATGGTAGAAATAGGGGAAATCATATGAAAAATGTGAATTAGATGAGAAAACCCCTGAACGGAGGAGAACTGGTTGATCCTTTGCGTAGAACACGAGCTTTCCCGCCTCTCGGTGGTGAAATCCATCTTCGGCAGCGTCCGGATCGACAGGGATGAACTTCTGGCCTCCGTTCTCCTTTCTCTCGCTCCTCGGCACTTGTGCAATGGCAAATGAGATGATGATCTCGTCTGGGCGGCCGTCATTAGGTATAAGTCCCTAATTAGGTCGTCAATTAACTCCAGCCGTCCGATTGAGATCAAACTAAATCCAACACATATCTTCTGGCGTCGATACCATCGATGCGGGTCGATGGTATCGACCCGGTGTGGTAGCGACAGCCTTCTTGTCTTTTTGTCCGAGTGCCTGTGGTCATCTTGATACCATCGACTTGGGTCGATGGTATCAACCTCTCTGTAGCGTCGGTTTTGTCGTTTAGCGATGCTGTAGCCTCCATGCGTCGATGGTATCGACTTGGGTGTCGATACTATCGACAGCTTCCTCGCCAGCAACCTGAAGGAATCTCGATGTCATCGACTTGGGTGTCGATGGTATCGACTCTGTGATGCTCCTTTCGGCTGGCAACCTGTGGCCTTGTCGATGGTATCGACTTCCGTCGATGGTATCGACGGAAGCAGATACTTGTTTTTCCTAAAATTCCAAGGCAAGATCAAATAAATCCACACGAATTATAATAATGTGATAATTAATGCTCAAAATGATAAAATAAAGGGGATTTGACATAAAATGATGGCAAAGACCGAAATGGGCGAATTATGCAATATTAACCATAAAAATGACCAATAAGAGCACAAAACACATATGAAAAAGGTCTATAAATGTGAATCAAAATCATCGCATCAAACTCCCCTAAGATTAAACATTGCTCGCCCTCGAGCAACTAATCCTTAGAATAAAATTGCAGATGTCAACTGAAAAACAACACACCAACCCAACATCCCATGTGACTCCCACTGGACGTTCTCAAACCGGCCTTCTCTAACCACAGAACAGTAATTACCCTAAAGGCGACAGTAATCATCAATAAAAGAAATTAACCTCCAAACTGATGAACACTATCACATAAGGCAGTTAACATAATAAAATTCACCGATTCAGCATTGGTGCATCTTGTGATCGCCTATACTACATTGCTCGCCCTAACTACCATCTACATGGAAGCAGTTCTCCTGATAATCATTAGTGAGGAGAAATTCACGGTGGCCTACCAATCCGAGCAACGGGTGGATGAAAATGGGTGGCTCAAGGAAGAACTTGGAAGTATTGTACAGTTTCAACATGCATAAAACAAAATATCCTAATTGATGCCAATGCACATTAAAAATGCCCTAATGCCAAAAATTGGGTGGAATGATGCATGCACTAACCATCCACCTCAAAGTGAGACGGATATCTAGTCAAGCTACATCATGTACTCAACTTTCTTGTAATGCAAGTGATATCATGTTCCTTCCTCGCTCTTATTTCACATTCTTCTAAATTCTTTTTTTTTCTTTTCTTCTTTTTTTTTATACATTACAGATTTTCAGAATTTTTTCTTTATTTAGCCCACATATCCATAATTGCTTAAGGACAAGTTTATTGGGCTATTTTCTTCATGCTCAGATTTTTTTTTTTCAATATTTAGAAGGTATGGAACAGTTTAATTCACCCTTAAGGAAAAATTGAGATACATGATATACTTTATGCATGAAAATCATGAGTGCAACTACATGGCATGCACCTAAAGGTAATGTGCATGAATCCCTATATTTTTGTTTTTTTCTTTTTATGCAAAAGTATGGAAAATATCAATGCAAGTCCCATCTACATGCTATGCACACAAGAAGGAATTAAAATTGCACTTTACTTCCAATTCTTAGGTGGATTATGGAACAATGAAGTGGAATGATCACAAGATTAGATGACTGAACCTTAGAAAGATATTATGTGTCCCTCCTTACTGACCTGTGTAGTGGTTTAGAGGGTTCTCTCTCTTACGTCCAATTAAGGTCTCATTACCATTTGGTTAGGTTAGGCTCAAACAACCATTACTGTCCACTTTTCATGAATCATTAGGAGTACAGGTGTGAGATGTTGTTTTAAAGTTGACATAATCAATCATTTTCGTAAGATGTGTTCCCCAAGGTCAACCAAAGAAAGCTATCCAAAGACACAAAAATTTTTAAATTTCCCTTAAATTTCCCATGAACAAACAACAAGATGACAAACTTTTACGACATCCACAGTTACACTAGATAGCACGTGGATCCTACAAAAACAAAAGATGCAAGAAACAAATAAAAATGCTAAAGACTAAAAACAATAAAAGAAAAGATAGAGTTGTTCCAACTACCCCCCTAAGCTTGAATTCAACTATGGCCTCATAGTCGAAAAACAAACTTAAGATTGGAACAGAGATACCCGATCATTCTTGTGGAGGCAGAGGTGGGTACTGTGGTGTCGTAGGATCCCAAGAAGGATACTCCCCCTGGAAGCTCGGATCATAATGGGTCCTCGGCGGAGGCTGTGGATAGCCTCCAAAGTAGCTCTGACTCCAGTAGTGGTCGTAGAAGGGCTCCTGTTGCATCTCCATCCTTTGCAACCGATTGTGTATCTGTTGTTGGTTGGCGAGGAGGAGATGCTCATTCTCGAACATTGCCCTCTGATTGTCAAGTAACCGGTTCGTAGTGTCTTGAATACCGGTATACATCACTAGATGTTGTTGCTGTGTCTGATGTATGTCCTGCAGCATTGTGTACATGCCTTGCATTGAGTAGGCATCCTCGCTCAGCTGCGAGGGCTGAGGTGATGGCGGCGGGGGCTGTGATGATGAAGACGCACCCGGATGCATCCGAGGACGCTTCCGGGGTGCTACTCGTGCTCGAAGAGGTGTGAATGCCTCCTCTTCCTCCTCAGCCTCGCCTTCTTGTCCGTTGTTGCTGCCTTCTTCATCATCGGATTTGATGGCTATGATCGGCCATCGGAAGTGTTGTGCGCCCTCAATGTTGAAGACGGGGTCCGGCAGTGCGCATTCCTGGTAAGCGTGGTTGACGTGGCAGTGAGCGTACGCCAACCCATCCCGCAGAAGAATGAGGTTAGAACGGTGCAGATGTTGGATGTTCACCTTACTTCTGGTAGAAAGAGGAGTCATGGATTGGAAGTTCAGTCCCAAGTACGACGCCAGTTTGGTGATGAGCCCACCGAAATGAATCGGCGCTTTCCTCGTACTCCTCTTTACCGCCAGGACGCGCTGCAGGAAGAACGCAACCCAGTTGCATTCTTGTCGCTTCAGGAGCATGTAAAGAAAGAAAAGGTCACTCTCCTGAAACTTTCTCAATGCCAGATCGCTACGAGCAAAGAAAGTGAAACTCGACATCCGGTGTAGGAACCAGACGAATGGATGCTCAAAATCCGCTCCGCATCATTGTGGTAGCTCACTGTCTTCCCTGCCGACACTGTCACTAGCTCGGCGAAGATCTTGTCATAATCTGTGCGGGAATCCGGGCGTCGGTGATCATTTTGAGAATGGTTCCAGTTGAAGATGTCATTGAACTGCTCCAACGTGATGTTGTAGTCGATGTTGAACAGCCGGAAGGACACCCTGCCCTTGATCCACTCACGATCAGAAGCAACTACGTCGTTGGGCACGATGCAGACGTCAAGGGACGCCATGAACTCCGCCACCAACTCTTTGTAGGTGGGCCATTCGTCGAAAAATGGCTGACCATCTGCATGGTATTCCATCTCGTCGTGCCTTCTGCCGGTGTGATGTGCTTGCCCATCAAGAACATAGGCCAAGTTGGCCTCGAATCCAAGCTCTTGGATCATACCCCGGTCCATATACCGGGTAGGCTCGATCTTCCGCTTCAAGATCTCCTCATAGATCTTTCAAACCTCTGGGGAAGGATGGATGAGTCGGGGACATGATACTGACGCAGTAGGAGGTGGCACAAACGTCATGATCTCCATCAGATTCGCGCGAGAGGATGATGCTCCGGTGACGTGCACCATTGTTGCGAGAAAGATGGGATTAGAAGAAGAAGAGCTCGGGGAAGATGGAGAATTGATTCTCCGCTCGGTGAAGATCCTTGCTTGATGTTGCTTCTCTTCGATCTTGGATTGCTCGGGGGAGTGCTCGGCACAAAGGAGGAAGTTCACTCTGAAGGTGTGACGTCAAATGACGTTATAACTCTCCTTATATAGACTTGGTCGGCGCTACTGTTGACCCGTCGATACCATCGACGCGGGTCGATGGTATCGACACGTCTCGATACTATCCGCCCCCCTCGTGAGTATCGACGGCTGACAATTGCTGGATCGTGAAACCCGGATTGCTGACCTGTCGATACCATCGACGCAAGTCGATAGTATCGACGCAGCACCCGGATCGCTGACGTGGACTTCGCGATCGCCGTCGATGTCTTTGCACGGATCGGTGACATGGGTGGTCGATACCATCGACAAGAGTCGATGGTATCGACTTAGCTTCATTGCGACACCGCCACTTTTTTCACTTCAACCTGTGACCATGTCGATACCATCGACGAGGCCGACGATGGTATCGCGTTGACTGAGCAAAATCATTCTGAACTTCTCCAGAAATCTCGATGGTATCGACTGCTATGTCGATACTATCGACTTTTGTTGGACGACCTGCCTGTAGGTGTGTCGATACCATCGACGGGACCGTCGATAGTATCGACTCAGAACGAACCTTGCAGTTTTCAACCTGAACCTATGTCGATACCATCGACCAGTGTGTCGATGGTATCGACCCTGCCTCAGCCTGCACAATGAACAAACGGATCAAGGTATCTTCTTTACACTAAAATTTAAACGAAATGAAAACAACCTATGACTATAATTAAACTATCATAATGTACCGATGGTTGGGTTGCCTCCCAACAAGCGCCCTTTTTTAACGTCTTAGGCTAGACGGTATGAAGCTCATCATCTTTTCACTTTGGGGACTGCGCTTAGAGGATCATGCGGTAATTTGAATTCAACTCGATCTCCTCCAATTCCCAAGGACAAGGTCCCTCTCCCTAAGGCAGTCACGACATCTGTCGTTGCTTGAAAAGGTCTTCCTAGAAGAATTTCACAACTTTGGAGCGGCGGCATATCCATGACTACAAAGTCCACCGGAAATATGAATCTATCCACTTTGACTAGAACATCTTCACATACTCCATAGGGTCTCACGGTAGACCCATCCGCTAATTCAATTGTTGCGGCCAACTTCTTTATCTCTTTTAACCCAAGCTTTTGAAATGTCGCCAAAGGCATGAGATTTATGCTAGCGCCGGAATCACATTGCGCTTTAGGAAAATGTCGACCACATATTGAGCACGGAATGTAAAAACCTCCTGGGTCTTTTCTCTTCTTTGGCGAACTCCCGTGTATCATAGAGCTCACCGTCTCATTCATCCGACAAATATCATCATCTTTAATCCGCCTCTTCTTATTGATGATTTCCTTGATGAACCTCCCATAGGCGGGTACTTTCTCGATCATCTCCTCTAATGGAATATTGATGTGGAGTTTTCGGAATATCTCCAGGAATTTCTTAAAATGACGATGCTCTTTCTTTGTCTTAGTATTGACCGAATCTGAGACATCTGCTGCATCAACATGCCTGTGAGGTGGCACATATGAGCTTTTCGGGGGTACTTCCCCTAAGCTTGCTTCAATCACTCCCTCCGACATGGGCTTTGGTGAGACATCCTTAATAGTAGTGGCTTGTTGTGGTTCCTCTCTCGCCTTAGATGTCTCCTCACGTGCAAAAACAACTTGCACTTGTTCTTCTTGCCTAGATGGAGATACCATACTCATGACTCGCTGTGATTTCCTGAAGAACGGGTTTCCGCCCGGCAATCCGTAGTAAGTGTGTAGATACGGTATCGCCGGTGTCGCATGCGTATTAAACGTCATTCTTCTTTCTTCTACAGCTGCTTGCACCTGAGGTTCCTCCTCATTGCTTACCAGAGACATATATTTGACCTGGTGGTGTGCTTGGGCCACGTTTGCATTCTCGGCCAGTTTCTGTTGATTGGCGTGCTTGATGGCCACCACTTCACTCGAAATCTACGCCACAGTGGTTTCTAATGCCCGCATTTGTGCTCCATGGCTTTGCAGCGTCTGCCCAAACTTGGTTAGAATATCACCTTGAGATTGCAATTGTTTACCAAACATGGCCATCATCTCTTGGTTTTGCTGGACCATTTGACTCAGTAATTCAGTGTTCTTATCCTCGGCTCTTTGCTGTGGCTTGGCATCCGGATCCTGCAGAAAATTATTCAGATCCTTCCATGAGAATTTTTTATCCTTCCTCCATGCATAGTCATTGTTTCTATAGCCCTGTTGTTGCATGAATTTCACTTGGGCCTCCTCATCTTCAGATGCATCCTCCTTAGTCAGCAACTTCTTGGCTAGAAGATCTAACTTATTGTTCAGCTCCCTAACTATTCTGGATTCGCCAACAGACTTGACCTGTTCCACGTCACCTCTGTCACCCCATGACTGTTTCCTAGTCATGTTCTTTAGTATCTCCCAACATCTGGTATCTATATTATTCAGAAAGAATCCGGATCCAGCTGAATCAAGGTTACTTCTATCATGCTCGGAGAGAGCAAAATAGAAGATTTTCACCTATGTCTCCTTATCCAGCTCATGATGTGGGCACCTCCTCAACATAACTTGGAATCGCTCCCAGGTCTCAGAATATGTTTCACCCACCTGTTGGGTGAAATTGTGAATCTTCCTAATCATGTCGTTAGTCTTCTCAGGAGGGAAGAACCTCTCAAAGAGGACTTCCACCATGTGATCCCATGACTGAACGAACTCGTCATCTAGGTTGTGTAGCCACTCTCTTGCTGCTCCTGCCAAGGAACTTGGGAACAGCTTGAGGTACAAAGCATGTTGTAGAAACCTGTCTATCTTTACCATGTCACAGTTTTCAACGAACTGGCTGATGTGTGCAACGGGATCCTCATTCTTCAACCCATGAAACGCATTTGATTTTACCAAATTTATCAACGCTGGATCGATCTTATATGTCGGTATGTCGATCCCCTGCTTCTTTATAGGCCCTTTTGAAGCTGATGAGGAAGAAGCTTTGATCTTCTCCCATATGGTCTGTGGCTCGACCATGTCTTCTACCTGCTCTTGCTCAGATTCAGAATCTATTTCGCTTTGGTGCTCTTGCTCGTAGTACTCCTCGTCCTCAGGTCCCGGAGGTGGAACCTCGGGTGTGCGATTGGCGTAGTCCGTACTACGTGTATGCACCATGCAAAGTACCTGAAATGAGAAAATTCAAGTTCAGTACTATGCTCAGACGAGTATAACAATTATAGAGAAATTTAGGAATATTTGAAGTTGTTTCAAAATAAAATAAAAATTGTGGCCTAGAGTGGCCGCTCGTAGCACTCGAAGTGCCAACAATTCGCCGTATCCCCGGCAACGGCGCCAAAAACTTGACGTGTATTTTACTACGCGCTAAAAATGCAAGTGTACGCGTCGAGTAATATAGGCCTTTGTGAGGCCCGAGTCGAACACAGGGATACTCGGAATTATTGGTGACTACTACTAACTAGTCGCGATCAGCAAAGCCGATTACAAATTGGGGTTTGTTGTCGAAATTAAAAGAAAATAAAAACAAAACAGAAGAAGCAATCGATTAAATGTTGGTTTAATCAATTCAAAAGGATATCTTTAGGATTGCGGTTTCACCTCGGGTTAACATTGTATTAAGTTTCATATAATTCCTCAATCTTCTCTCTCTTTCCGGGTAGTGGCCTGAAAATAGAATTACCCACTGTCGTGGTGTAATTCACTACTTAGGTTTAGGTTGATTCCACCATCGTAGTAATCATTCCCCTAAACTAAGTGCATTACGAATGATCTCTCAGTTTCTACCATTAATTTTACACCTCCTTTGTCAAGGGATTTATCGATTAATGTAGGTCTCATCTCTTTTCAACCGTTAATCCTTCTGTCGAAGTGATTAAGGGCATTAGATTATTATTATGGTGATCAAGCATAACAATATATGGAGAAAACGAACTTATACCACGGATTTAAGAGAGAAAATATGAATTATTAATATAAAACTGTCATACAATGCTTCCCCGGGCTACTCCCGGTCCTAAAGATGGAGGGGATTAGCCCTGCATACTCATCTCGCACAAATACATGGTAGAAATAGGGGAAATCATATGAAAAACGTGAATTAGATGGGAAAACCCCTGAACGGAGGAGAACCGGTTGATCCTTTGCGTAGAACACGAGCTTTCCCGCCTCTCGGTGGTGAAATCCATCTTCGGCAGCGTCCGGATCGACAGGGATGAACTTCTGGCCTCCATTCTCCTTTCTCTCGCTCCTCGGCACTTGTGCAATGGCAAATGAGATGATGATCTCGTCTGGGCGGCCGTCATTAGGTATAAGTCCCTAATTAGGTCGTCAATTAACTCCAGCCGTCCGATTGAGATCAAACTAAATCCAACACATATCTGCCGGCGTCGATACCATCGACGCGGGTCGATGGTATCGACCCGGTGTGGTAGCGACAGCCTTCTTGTCTTTTCGTCCGAGTGCCTGTGGTCATCTTGATACCATCGACTTGGGTCGATGGTATCGACCTCTCTGTAGCGTCAGTTTTTTCGTTTAGCAACGCTGTAGCCTCCATGCGTCGATGGTATCGACTTGGGTGTCGATACTATCGACAGCTTCCTCGCCAGCAACCTGAAGGAATCTCGATGCCATCGACTTAGGTGTCGATGGTATCGACTCTGTGATGCTCCTTTCGGCTGGCAACCTGTGGCCTTGTCGATGGTATCGACTTCCGTCGATGGTATCGACGGAAGCAGATACTTGTTTTCCTGAAATTCTAAGGCAAGATCAAATAAATCCACACGAATTATAATAATGTGATAATTAATGCTCAAAATGATAAAATAAAGGGTATTTGACATAAAATGATGGCAAAGACCGAAATGGGCGAATTATGCAATATTAACCATAAAAATGACCAATAAGAGCACAAAACACATATGAAAAAGGTCTATAAATGCGACTCAAAATCATCGCATCAGTTGATAAGATATTTGAGAGGAAACTCCAAGAAGCAATGAAAACCTGGCAGTCATCTCAGATTGCACCTCAGTAGACAGTACCTATAGCTCCTACTACAGGCTCTACTCCTACTACAGAGGTTGAGAGTAATCCTGTAGAACCACCACCTAGCACATCCGTTGTAAGTATTTTTATGACATAGTAACTAGTTTTTTAATTCAAGATGATATGTATATATGAAATTGTAGTCGTTTCAAAAAAAGATGATATGTATATATGTATATAACGTTCTTTACACAAAAATTTGTAGGGGTTGAAGCGATGTCGTCTAAAAAGTAATGAATATGTCGTTGCAGAGGCGTCGGCTTACCCATCCCTACCCGGGGATCAGTTTCACGGGTCTCCATTACCAGCTAGTTGGCTTCGTGTGAGCCCGATACATATAATGCAAGGATGGGCGGATCTTCAATTGCCATATGCCCACCCATATTGTGAAACGCTTGGTGAGGCAGAAGGCGGAGTGATATTGTGGCGAAAAGAGGATGTCGTCTTTACTGGAACTGTATGATAAATTTACATTATGTTATATTGTTAGTGTGTGTATATGATGTCAGTTGATCTAAAATTATATATATATATATATATATATATATATATATATATATATATATATATGTACAGGTTAAAAAGAAGACACCCACAACATCTAGGCCTCCACTTCCACCTCCTACATTACCTAGTTGGGTTCCACAGGACCTACCTGTCCCGTTAGGTCCTAACTGTAGGGGTATGGCAATATGGTTAGGCGAACATGATATAAACTGCCCTATAACTATTTCTTCCGATTCAGATTCTACATGTCAGGCATACGAAACCAAACTATTTATACAAGATATTTTGGAGTTATTTAGATATGATTGGCTAAATACATCTGTGATAGAGCTATGGATAAGGTGAGATCTTCTTTATACATCCATATACCTTGTGTATGATCTGGTGATCTGGTTTCTTATTTATTAATGTATGTGTAATTAATACATATTTTGCAGCTACTTAGACAACATATGTGCAGATTTTGGATTCGAACATGTAGGGTTTTTGATTCCATCTTTGATTAGTCTAGTAGCTAAAGACCCTACGTCAGTTCAACAATACTGCTGTGAGGCTTTTACAAATTTTTCTGTAAATAAGAAGACGGTGATAATGGCTCCATTCAATGTAAAGTAAGTTTACTTTGCTTATTATAATTTGGACTTAAGAAAATGACATTTTTATTGTGGATTTTGAGTTATTAATTTTTAACTTTTTTACCTCTAGTGGTAAGCATTGAGAGTTACTGGTTATTCTTCCCGAGACGTTCACTGTCTATTATCTAGATCCTAAGGGGAGTAAATTGAATACAAGATTTGGACACATAATGAAAATGATATTATTCCGGTGAGAAATATTTCATTTTCATATCTGTTAACATATGTTATTACATTACTATTTAATTGCAATGTTCTGTGTTACATTAACATGTAGGGGTTTTGATGAGTTCAAAAAGGCTGGAGGAAAGGTCCCCACGAAAAAGAACCAGCCAATAATTTAGAAGAACGTGAAAGTAAGTTCCCGACTGCAATATATGTATATATTATTTATGTGAACAATGCTTAATTAGTTGTATTTTTTAATATTTTGTATGTTTGAATTTATAGTGTGCTACACAAGATAACGGATGGGCATGTGGATATTATGTCATGCGATATATGCACATGATTATCAAATATGCCGCACTGGATATCGAGTGTATTGCTACGGTATTATATAGTCTCATTAGATAATATGATCAAAATATATCAATCTTATTTATAGCTCATTAATTATATATATACATCACTCTTTGCAGGTGTTTAAAACTGACCCCACTACAGGAAAGGACTTACCAGATGTACATGCTCCCTATACGATGGGAGAATTAAATGAAATTAGAGAAGAATGGGCAACAGCCATACAAATAGTGGGGGTTTTAAAATATAATTGGGATGATGATAGCGAATAATGACTAAACAATGATATTTTATTAATGAATTTCTGAATTATAATATATGTGTGAATGTTTCTACATGTCTGGATGTTTTTACATGTGTCTGAGTGAAAATGAATGAAAGTGTTGGTTGCTATATGAATATTTCTACATGTGTGAATGTGAAATGAATAGAACTACATATTGCTAGCTACATGAATGTTTCTAAATGTGTGATATAAAATGGAACTGCATGTTGCATTGCTAAATGCATGTGTGAATATATATATATTTTTGTTGTTAATTTTGCAGGTTTGTGGCCTGTTGTTGGCTGATATCAATGGATGTCGTAAAACCTGCAGTTCATAACTGAACTGCAGGTTTCTCATCCTGCGACCAGCCACTGCAGGTCTGCAGACTGACAAAAAAAAACAAAACAATAGGCGTCGGTTGTTTGTATAAAACCGACACACAAAGTTATAGTGTTGGTTTTATAGAAATAACCGGCGCCTATTTCCTGTGGCGCGAAGATATATGGTGTCAGTTTCTTACTACAAACTGACACTGATAATGCCCAAGCTGGCGCCAATAACAGGCGTTGGTATTTGTATAAAATCGACACATAAAGTTATAGTGTCGGTTTTTTATAAATAACCGACGCCTGTTGTTTTGGCGCGAAGACATATTTCGTCGATTTTTTACTTATAACCGACACTGATAGTGCCCAAGCTGTCGCCCTTTCTGTGGTGTGTAGGGTTTGGGCGTCGGTTTCTTATCTAATAACCGACGCCTATAGTCTCCTTATGGCACGTTTTCGGTTGCGCGCGAAGAGTTTGGGTGTCGGTTCTGAAACCGACGCGTAATGGGTGACCTTTTAGTGTCGCCCACATAGGTGTCGCTTAGAAACCGACACTAAAGACCTTAAATAACCGACACTAAAGGTAGGTTCTGTAGTAGTGCTATGTCAACTGCTCAATATAGCTTTCCAAGGTATACTGGCAACTTTGCTATAGAGTTACAACGTTATAAAACATAATGGAATGAGCAATGGAGATAATTGTGAAATAATGCGATAATAATGGCCAAAAATATTAATTGTTACATAACTCATTAAAAGAAAACTCAAAAGTGGAATCTAAGTTAAAAATCATGTTCCTTGGGTCCCAATTGCCTTGGGAATCAAGTTTCACGTTATTCATATAGTAATAATTAAATTAATTCATTTTGGATAGAGAAGATCTTGTTTTTCCCAAAATATCAAATAATATAATAAATTACTCCAAAAGTAGAAAATAATCTTAGATTCGTAATCTACACATTAAAAATAACCTTTGAGTTAATTTTCATATAATTTGAATTATCTTTTTGGATTAGGAGAGAGAAAGTCCAAAATATTTATTTATGTGCAAAATGACTTCAAGGGATAAAATTAATGGCCAAAACATGTTCCATAAGTGTTAGTTTTCTTAAAGGTGAAGTTTCACATTAACTGAAGATTTATAGAAGTCTCCAAAGTGATAAGAAAGAGAAAATATGATTAATATAAAATAATCAAATATAATACTTAGAATCTCCAAAACTAAAACCTATGCCAAAATTGGATTCTACATGCCATAATTAGTATATATGAACAATCTCAACCTAATTTGACAATCCTAGATATCAATTTAAGTTGAGAAGAAATTGTCAAAATAATAATCCCAATGCTAATGGGACTTTGATTCATTTGATTTAATTTGAGATCTAAATGTCAAGCTCTTTTTGTTTCTGTCTAAGTCAGACCTAGATCCGCAATATATGCCTCTATAGTCATCTCTATGGCCCATATCCCAGCCTGACTGGGACTGTAGAATCCCCATCATGTTTCCCTCTATCTCTCTCTCTCTCTCTTCTAACATCTTCTCCTCATTATCTCTGTCTCTTTACATTCCCCACGAGATTTACGATCCCTTTGATCCCTAGTTCAATTGGGTTTTGTCATCTCAGGTTCTTGGTCAACAAAGGGGTTTCTTGATTCCCTATTTCCTATCTCCAACAGAACTCCTTGCATCTTTGTGCCCCTAGACTATAAATTGTTACCCCAGAACCTCCACTCAAAAGTTGAATAGCAAGATCTATTGATCAACAATGTCTCTGTCAACGGTCTCTCCAATTCAGATTGCATCCTCACACTTTCTTGGCTAGGATAGCATGCTTCATACCTCAGTTCTCATGGTGAGACCATTTTCTTCACCTGCTCGCACCCTGGAAAAGCTTTTGGTGCCACTAATTTTATATATAGAGGTACTTCCACAAGTTTCCCCCTTTTTGCCTTAACACACCATTGCTATGTGGTGTTCTAAGTGGAGTCCATTGGGATATGATCCCAGGGGCTCTAAGAAGGTCCTAAAACTCTTTGCTCAAGTATTATCCACCTCGATCAGAACTAAGTGCCTTAATACTTTTGCCAAGCTGGTTCTATACTTCATTCATAAACTCCTTGAACATATCAAGAGCTTCTGACTTATGATTCATTAAATCAATATAGCCATACCTACTGAAATCATCGGTGAAGGTAATGAAATATCTATACCCACTTTAGTGGTTGTTCTAAAAGGTCTGCATACATCAGTATGTATGGGTCCTAATAGATCACTGGCCCTCTCATTGTTACCAATGAAAGGGGTCTTAGACATCTTGCCCAACAAACAAGATTCACATGTCTCTATTGATTCGAAATAAAAATAGTCCAGATAACCATCTTTATGGAGTCTAGATATGTGATTCTCATTTATGTGCCCTAGACGAAAATGCCTAAGGTATGTCTAGTTTGAGTTGTTGAGTTTTTTATATTTTGGTATTTATGTTATAAACATATGACTTTAGATATAATAAATAAACATCATAAGACATAGGGACACTTCCATAAAAGATCCCATCTTTTAAAATAGAACATCGACCATTTTTAGTATGGAATTCAAATGCATCCTTTTCCATACGATACACAAAAATGATGTTTCTATTTATAGAAGATAAATAAAAGAAATTTGTTAACTCTATTGCAATCCATGTGGGAAGAGATAAACTATATGTTCCAATTGCGTTGGCCGCAACTCTTACACCATTAGTAAATCCTAGTTCCAACTTGCCTTTACCCAAAGGCCTACTTCCTTTTAGATATTGCATATGAGAACATATGAGAGATCCACATCCAATATCTAGTACCCATGAAGAAGAAGTAGATAGGTTTATCTCAATAATATATAAACTTGAAATGGAGAAAACCATCCCCATCTTCTTCTTCCTAAATGTCTTCATGTACAAAGGATGAGTTCGTTTTGTACTTTTCTTTCTCCTTATATTGTGTGCTGAAGATTTGGATTTGGGCTTGACCTCCAAATTATTCTTGGTCTTGCCTTGATACTTGGACTCAACTCTGCTAATCATCATGACGGGCTTGTCCTTCTTCAATCTTGTTCCAGCATGAATCAACATGGCAAGCAAGTCTAACATCTGGTCACCCACATTATTCACATGATAATATGTAATAAAGTGGTTATATTATTTTGGAATTGACTTTAGAATCACATATGTGGCCAACTCTTGACTCAAGGTGAATCTTAGTTCTTCAAGATGATGTACATGCCAATCATATTGAGCACGTGTTCTTCTATTGAGGTTCCTTCTGTCATCTTAGACTCAAAAGCGCCTTCATGATATCATCCCTTTCTTGCTTTGTAAGACCAAGAGTCACTTTCTTAAGATGTATTATCATCTCAAGAACTCACATGTCCTCACACTGATCATGCAACTCAAAGTTCATGTAGCTAAGCATAAGGGACTTTATCTCTATGGCATCGTTAGCATGCTTCTAGTAAGCATCCACTTGTGCCCTAGGCGCATCAGGAGCAGGTATTTGGGGCACTAGTTTTTCAAGGATGTAGAGCTTGAACTCTTCATTGAGAACCCTTCTCAAATTCCAAAACCAGTTGTGGAAATTTGTCTCATCAATTTTTTCCTTCTTAAGGATCGAGCAGAATATGGATTTTTTCGGCATTTGATTCTATAAGAGAAAAATTGCATTTTATCAAAAAACCTTTTTGATTTGATTTGAAAAGTTGATGATATCAATTAGATATTTAATTAATTATCACTCCCACTATTTTATTCAAATTTATATCCCTCACATATCAACTCATAACATTGAACTGTATACTATTCTAGTGGACCAAGATCCATATTTCATCAAATGATGAGTCATCTTTTGTTGATCGCCTACAACTTGACTATCTAGGTAGGTAACTTTTGCCAATTGCATCTATATGCAACTCTTGTATAGATGATATACATAACTCCTTTCTATAGTCATCTGCATGCCTCTGAGCTTAGACTCTCTAAGAATCACTAGCTAATCCTGACCTAAAATCCAACACGATAATAATGCATCCTGCTTTTGCGGATCCTACATTACTACCATCACACTTCCACGAGATAGACGGTGCATCACACTTTTGCATATCCTATGCTTGGTCAATCAAGTTTTTCATGTGGTCTACTATTGTAAAGCATCTAAGACTTAATATTTAATTGAGGGAGTTTGTGTTTATAAATACATATATTTTATCCAATCACCACATATATACTATGTATTATATACATGTTATAGTGATGGCTATGGCCAGCCTAATGTAATTCCTTGGAGCCACAAGGAATTACTACAACCTAGGTTCACATAATATGCAGATATATGTTGCTGATGAAGATCCATGCTTGCTGATCTGGGTTTACTGGTTTAACCCTTGAACTAGTCAGCTCGCCTCTTGGCCAGTCGATTGGCCACCTCCAGTTGGTCTCCTGGATCCTCCAAACAAATGGTTGGTTGTCCTATAGCTGATTGATTGCTCCTCCAAATGATCAATTTTCTAGTCCTTTGGGCTCCTTGTCAACTCGCTAGCCGATTGACTCAGACCCGCCAACTAGTCAGCTCGGCTTCCCCGGGTGGTCGGTTTGCGTCTTTATTATTTTTTTAAAAATAGGAAAGTAAACTATCCTACTATTACATAATTATAAGATACCTTGAGTTACATTCGAGGGGTTCAATGGTGGGAAAGAATTAACTTAACATTGGGAGGATAACATAGAGGCACAGTATGCAGACTGTGATAAAATAGGATTAACCAATCACACAACCATGCATAGATAATAGGGGTTATTGGTCATAACCTTACTACACATCCACCATCAAAACTTCCTTTTAGGGCGACACAAGTAAATTGCATATATATATATATATATATATATATATATATATATATATATAGAGAGAGAGAGAGAGAGAGAGAGTGTGTTTCAGGCTAGTGTACTGGAGACACCGTACACATCAGTCGTTTTCAAAGATGCAATATTTTTTTGAAAAATCTAAACTGTTGATCTTCTTAAATATCTTAAGAACATACTATATAATAATTTCATCTCATTTGAGAACTTATAGGTCATGCATCTAAAGGAGACAAAAATCATGCATTTCAAATTACTTTTGTGTGTTGATTTTGTTGTCCTTGGATGAGTGACTTACACTCATCCAAATGAGCTCAAATTTTGTATGTGGCCTATTATTATTGTAACCATGAAGATCAATGGATTAGATTTTTGAAAAATATGATCTAGATAGGCAAACACTATTGGGGTGTACAACATGATCTATACACTCGAGTGTATTCTAGTCTAACTCTCTCTCTCTCTCTCTCTCTATATATATATATATATATATATATATATATATATATATATATATATATATACGTATGCATATATATGTATATTATATATATGCATATTATATATATGATATGTATATGTAAGTATGTATGTAGGTATATATATATATGTATATATATATGTATATATGTATATATTATATGTGTACACACACACACACACACACACACACACACACACATATATATATATATATATATATATATATATATATATATATATATATATATATATATATATATATATATATATATATATATATATATATATATATATATATATATATATATATATATATATATATATATATATATATATATATATATATATATATATATATATATGGCTCATCTTTAATACCCGCGCGGGTAGCTACCCGCACACACTTCCTGATATTTTTTATTTTTTTTCACATCTGTAGAGGAGCATTTTATCTAGCTCCCCAAAAGCTTTGATCCAAAAATAATATCATTTGTCCCCTCCAAATAAAAAAACCCGTCCATATATTTACTAACTGTATATTTTCTGCGCAGTTACTCTTTTGCTCTCAGAGTTACTCTATATATCAATATAATTACTCTTTTCATTCAGATGAGTTACTTCAGTATACCATATAGTTACTCTTTTAACCCTGAGTTACTCTAGCGGGTAGTAAAAATCTAGCTACCCGCGCGGGTAACGAATGAATATATATATATATATATATATATATATATATATATATATATATATATATATATAGCATGTTTATATTGTCTGCGCGGGTATTTAACAAACGCTACCCGTGCACAAAGACGCAGTGGCATCCATTTGTAAATAGTCGCCTTAGCTGGATGCTTGACGCCGACATACACCTATGCGCATCTCAGTCTCATAATCACTGCTATGCAACCGCCAACTGGCGAGGGATTTCCCCCAATGCCTCTTGCTGGCCACAAAAATCTGCATATACCAAATCGGGGGCACCTGAAATTCCTCCATGGCGAAAACCTGCATGTCGGAGAAGCCATGCAGGTAGATTGGTTAAGTTACCCAGTCGTCAACCTTACTGAATTGCCAGCCTTTTGCAAAATCCCTTTTTCTGTTGATCCCCGGCGTTTCCGTTCTGGTCGTGTAAGTGGGGCTTTCCTTGACGGATCTAAAATAATAAGGACTCAGATCGGCACTCCAATCTTAGGTACCTTGTTGCTTCACACAACCGTCGTTCTCCTCGCTACCCACGAGCCCCTCAGTGGAGATGTACGCTGACCTGAAGTTGACGTTGTTATCCTTGACGACAGGCTTAATCAAGGAAACAAGGTAAATAGGCAGATTTAAAACTTGTCCCTAAAATGATTGTGGGATTGGATGATGCTTGCTGATGAGATCATGATGCCGCCCAGGCAGACGCTGTTGTGAGTGTGTGTTGAAGCCCTTGGATTGATGGTGTTAGAGGCAATCAAACAGAGCGCAGAGTTGTCTTTCATTGGGGAGCTAGATGCTACAGTTGAGCCTCCCAAGGAACTTGTCTCCTAGAACAAGAATTCATCACCGAAAATGAAGATGGTAGTGGTGCCTCTCTAGATGTGTCCGAGAGGATTAGCGTAGAGCCATAGACATCGTGCTTGCCTACTCCCACCGAAAACATAATAAAAAATGGACCCAGGAAGCCAACTGGAACAGTGGGCTATATGTGATTCACGGTGGTTGGATGATGGTTGGAGCTCTCGCTGCATCACCCTAGAGGTGTTTGAGAGTGGGCATAAGTGGAAAATTTCAGGATACTATTTGGTTCAATGTTGGTACCCAGATCTTCTCTGATGGCAACTTATATCTATCCCCTGTATTTTTCATTCTTCGTTGTCCATGAGTGGTAAGACGAACTAGTGTTTAGTTAGTTCTGGTTTGGACAATTCACTTGTATCTCTAGTGATTTGATGTGTGCTTTTTGTACTCGTTACTTTCTGGACAAAGAATTCTATCTCCAGGAGGGATAGTAACTTGAGTTAAGGACAAAAAGAATGGGAGCAAGCTTTAACGTCCGTGGACATTTTCTATCGTGCATAGAGAAACTGTAACATGCATCTACGAACAGTAAAGTTGGTGGACATTTTGTGATGTACATAAAGAAATTGTAACACATAGGAGCATGCGATAACGTCGGTGAACATTTTGTAATGTGCATAGAGCAACTGCAACATGTATGTAAAAATTGTAATGTGCATAGAGCAACAGCAACATGTATGTAAAAATTGTAAGTTGCATAGAGCAACACAAAAAGTAACTATGTGATGTCGTGCACAAGTATATGTCATTGTTGTTCGGAGAGTGGATATTGTTGACGAGGTGTCCGACAACTAAGGGTAACTACAAGAACACTAAGAGTAACTGTAAGTACACTAAAAGTAACTATATGAACACTAAGAGTAACTGTGACATTAGAGAAAAGTAACCTTGTGATTCAAAAAAGTAACTCTTATACTTTACAAAAGTAACTCTAACAGAGGAAGGTAAAACATGTATCACAAAAATAATGTGTATGGAAAACCGAGTAACAGTGACAATGTTTGAATCACAGTGTTTCTTTTCTAGGCTATCACAGATACTCTTATTACTACTAGAGTTACTCGTAGTGCTTGTTCAGTTACTCACAGGGTTGTCACAGTTACTCGTAGCACTTTTTTATATACTCGTATTGTTTTCACAGTTACTCTAACTGCTATTTGAGTTACTCGTAGTGCTCGTTCAATTACTCACATTGTTGTCATACTTACTCGTAGTGTTTCACAGTTACTCACAGACTTTTTTCAGTTACTCGCATGGTTTTTTAGTTACTCGCATGGTTTTTTCAGTTACTCGCAGTGTTTGTTCAGTTACTTGTAGGGTTGTGACAATTACTCACAATGTTTTTTTAGTTACTCACAAGTTTGTGACAGTTACTCGCAGTGTTTGTTCAGTTACTCAACCATTACTTGCAGTGTTCAGTTACTTGCAGGCTTGTTTCAGTTACTCGTAAGATTTTTTCAATTACTCGCATTGTTTGTTCAGTTACTCGCAGGGTTGTGACAATTACTTGTAGTGTTTTAGGAGTTACTCTAACTTCTATTACAGTTACTCGCAGGTTTTTTTTAGATACTCAGATTATTGTCACAATTACTCGCAGTAGTGTCACAGTTACTCGCAATGTTCTTTCAGTTACTCGTAGTCCTTTTTCAGTTACTCGCAGTGTTTTTTCAGTTACTCTAGGGTTGTGACAGTTACTTGTAGGGTTTTTTCAGTTGCTCAACCATTACTCTCAGTTACTCAAGCATTACTCTCAGTTACTCAAGAATTAATTTCAGTTACTCAAGCATTACTTTTCAATTGCTCAAGCATTTTGTTACTTTCAATTTAGTTACTGGCATGGTTGTATCAGTTACTCGTAGTGGTTTAAGAGTTACTCTTACAACATTCAAAGCATAACCCTGTGATCACAGAAGTCACTTGTTCATTCACCTACAATTCCATTTGTTTTCAAAATGTTGTCTCAAAAAGTAACCATGTACTTTGTAAAGTAACTCTAACAGAGGAAGGTAAAACATATATATATCACAAAAACAATGTGTATAGAACACAGAGTAACGAGGACATCTTATAAGTAATTGTACGAATATGAAAACAAGTGTTCTATTACAAAAAAAATTATCTATATCAGAACTCACTCACAAATAAAAGAGATGAACTTGTCATTGATAAAGTAATTATAAGAACACCTAGAGTAACTGAAAGAGCACTACGACTAACTGTAACAACATAAAAGTAACTCTGTGCATTCAAAAAGTAATTGTTATACTTTGTAAAGTAACTTTTGTGGAGGAAGGTAAGTCAAACAGACAAAACCAGTGTATGTGAATCACAGTAACAAACTGACATTTTGTAAGTAACTGTACGAACATGAAAGTAACTATTCTAATCCAAAAATGTAAGTATTTTAGAAGAAAGAGTATTCATTAGACACAAAGAGAGACACATATTCTTCAAAGAGTAACAATTGATCAGAAAAAGATTCTTTGTAACATAATCAATGTATACATACAACTTCTGGAGCTCAAGGTAACACAACAATAGATTCCAAACACACAAAATAACCAATTCTTACATTTCTTTGATATTGTACCCACTTGGCATAGAAAGTAACACAAAGACACAAAAAGTAACTTTATTTTGGTAAGTTGCGTTGGTGTAATTTTATACAAGAATTATAAGCAGGACTAAAATAACTATATGGTATGAAAAGTTATAACATGATACAAAAAGTAACTATCTTAAAGTAGTACCAGGACACAAAAAGTGTCTATCTGTAACTAAAAATAACACCATCAGTCAAAAGTAACTGTATGATACAAAAGTAGTCGTCCGATACCGACATCAGGACACAAAAGTAACTATATGGTGTAAATAGTAACTGTTTTGTATAAAAAGTAACTATGTGGTACGAAAAGTAACTATTTTGTATAAAAAGTAACTCCGTCGTATGAAGAGTAACTATTTTCTATATAAAGTAACTATTTGACATAGAAAGTAACATAAGACCATTAAATATAAGAAAATAATTACTTAAAGTTAGAACATGCATGAATTGTAATGTCAAGATAATATCTAAAGTTAAGTGTTAACTAATATGTATAAATTAATTTCATAGGTTCATACATATCAGTGGGAGCTCTAAGGAGATACGATTCAGATAGTTACTTTTTATGATAAACTGCTACTTTATGCATCTAATAATTACTTTTTATGACATATAGTTACTTTTTTTTAAAATAGTTTCATACCACGTGACACCGAGTGATCAACACCAAAAATAGAGTAAATATGTGTTCTCGGACAAAATGATAAACTTAACCCAAAATACAAACATGACAAAGTACACAATAACTTACATTATAAAATGTGGTTCCTACTAAAATTTTGTTGAATCAGTCTCAATCATAAAGTAATTATATGGTAAGAAAAGTAACTATCTGACACTAAAAGTAACACAAAGACACAAAAAGTAACTATCTAACGCTAAAAGTAATATCACGACACAAAAAATAACTTTTCACAGAAAGTAACTACGCAATGTGTAAAATAACTATTTCACACAAAAAAATATCACTTGATCATAAAATAAAAGAAAATAGTTAATATATGGTATAAAAGTAATTGTATGGTATGAAAGTACCCATCCGACATAGAAAGTAACACTAGGACACAAATAGTAACTATATTGTGTAAAAAGTAACTATCCGACATAGAAAGTAACACTCAGACACAAATAGTAACTATATGATATAAAAAGTAACTATTCGACACTAAAAGTAACACAAGTACACAAAAAGTAACATCATGATATAAAAATAAGTATCTGCGACAAAAAGTAACATCATGACGTAAAAAGTAATTATCTAACACTGAAAGTAAGAATTAATCAGCATCTTGGTAAATTAAAAAAAATTGAGATAAACAAACAAAATTAATTTATTTTGGTAAGTTGTGTTGGTGTAACTTTATTTTGTCCTTCACTCTTCTTTTGAGCTTGCATCTGAATTTAATAGTTCTAATTAATTGAAACTATCATTGAATGGATGCTTGAGGCCGGCTAACCTTCTTCCGCTGCCTTTGTTTCCAGTTAGTCTGTGGTCATATACCATAGAGCAAGCCAAGGCACTCGATGATGGATATTCTTGTTAAATAATTTGTTAGGATCCAGCAATATGTTGTTGGACTCGACATCACAATGAATGACCAGCAGATGACAGTCATGGTGAAGGTACGTTAGTTCTTGTGTAACACCACAGGCCACATTGGACCTTGACATACAATCCACTAATAATCCTCGGCACGCTTAGCCTCTTATTTTATAAAGCAGAAGAAAGGAAGTACCCACACGCACAGACAAAACTTGGTGAAGGAAATAGAGGGGGAGAAATGAAGGAAAATGGGGGGCCTGCCAATCGAATTGTTCCACCCACACGGTCGGTGCGCGATCGTGTATCTGTTCCCCATTCCTGTCGTCCATTTCTCTCTCTCTCCCCTTTCCCATCGGATCTCCTGCTCCTCTTTTCCTCCCCCTTTTCTTCACTCCCGCCATTACTCGCTAGCTTTTCACACTAGGACGACGCCGCAGATGCAGATGCAGTGGCAGCCGGACCATCACATTAAAACTTCTCCCTCCGATCTCCTCTCCCATCTCACCGCTGCGGCCTGCATTCCACAACTAGGACCGGCACCTCATTTAAAGCGTCACGACACCTTTGGCCATGCTGCCCCGCCTGACCCGGACCTCCATTAACTCCATCCCATCTACCACAACGACTGTTCATTCCCGATGCGTACACACCATTATTGACCGGCAACCACCCGTGACCTCTGCTGTTCAGCCTCTCCGGCGACAGCAGTGCCTCCGGGTCGCCGCATCGGTGCCTGCTCGACGACGACGCCAGACCGCCCCAACCCCATCCATTGCAAGAGTAGCCGGCAGTTGGGGGAAGGAACGTCGGGCTTGATAGTATCGTCATGGACGGCGTACGCCGGGACGAAGGCACGCCGACCGATGCAGTGGTCTCGACACCGGCTCTGGATTCCGAGAGTGGGAGAAATGATGAACCGGACCAACGTCCGCACTAGAAAAAGGAGACGACCGCTGGTAGCTCCCTACGTCGAGGTAGGAACAGAACGAGAACACACGCCCGCCGCTTGCGGTTTCCCTTGGTGCCGATGTGGATCCCAAGCGGTCTCCACAATCCGACCGTGAATGGCGAAGGCCAACGCTTGCTCCAGAAGCTGCCCTGTGACCCCGCCCTGCGCGGGTACCTCCAGGGAGTCGTCGCAGCAAACGACGACCCGATCCGGTGTTCGGAGGTACTGACGAAACTGATTTCAATATCACGGAAACTATTTACATCTAATGTCAAGAATTTTTTTTTTTACGGATAGCGTAAGCCCGAGCAGGCATTCCACATATATATATATATATATATATATATATATATATATATATATACTAGTAAACACACGTGTGCCCATACACATAAAAATACAATAATAAATATTTTGTAATAATTTAACTTAACAGAGTGTGGAGAAATGATCAATCGTTTTAATTGGATTTGTAATATTGATAGGATATGTATGGAGAAGGATTATTTAGGAAAAAAATATTAGTCGAACATTTAATTTTTTGTTTATTATTATCACTTTTGCATTAGTATAAGAAGGTATGGTGAGCAAGAGGAGTCATTAGAGATTTGTTCTTTATACCATCGTGATTAGCTTTAATTGCTTCCATGTCTCTAATTTTAAGGGACGTGAGTGGAATCAAATTAAATTGGAAATGAACTATGTATGATAATGACAACCACGTTCATCTTTTTTATGACCCAAAAAACGGATTGGTAGTTGTTAAGCTTGACATGTTTCAAACAATAACGATAGGCAAGAATTTTAAAGAAGAGAGAAGATAGAGGGCTTAATAGGCGTTCGGTTGTTGAGCGATGGGAATGGAGAACCGGATTAGGAAGGTAGTTTGTTTATAAGTAATTAAGTTACGGAAGAGAATGGGTCAATGGGCTATTGTGCATTTAGTTGGTCAGAGAGAGAAATGATTTGGTGGTACTGCATTATTATGGAAAAAAAGAAAGAATCCAATGAAAAGGAAAAAAAAATAAGGAAAAATGGGAGAAGAATGAAATAGAGAGAGAGTGGGCAGAGTTAGGGAGAAAAAATGTGTGGGATAATGAGAGGAAAGTGGCCGTTGTAAACTGAGTTGGATTGGCCGTTGTAAACTGAGTTGGAATGGAAAGAGTTGGATGCTGGAGAGAAAGGGGGAGTGGAATGGGTTGTCAGTTACAATGAGAAAAAAAATCTACACCATGACACGTGTATTTATTATATTTTAAACATTCCTTATTATGTTCCATATAGTCAACTAAGAAAGTGGGTGTGCGGTGTTTATTATAGTTTTCAAAAGAATTATTTCATTTTTATTTGAATGAAAAGAAGTGGACGTGTAATGTTTGTGATGGGAGACGTGGGATGGTGGAGAAAATGAGGGAGAGGTGGTTAGAGATAGCAATTAAGGATAATTAAGAATGATTGTTAGAAGAAAGATAATGAAACGGTTGAGTCTTGTTTGGAGGAGAGAGAGAGTATTTTGAGCGAGTGGAGGATGAGAAACATTATCTTGTCTTTTGAAAGGACGTGTTAGGAAGTTCAAAGTGGGCATTTGGTGTGGAGAGGTGAGAGAAAAAAGACCAACAAAATAAAGAAACCGTGAGAAAAATTGTGAGAAGAGGGTGAATGAAGGAGAGAGTAGCATTTCAAAATGATGTGTTGTGATTGGCTAGCGGGGAGAAAAATGGCATATGTGTAATTAGTTGAAAAAAACTCCCTCTTTTTATAGTAGTATATATATATATATTTAGTTATTATATTTTACTAATTAACGTATTGATTAATTTATATAATTATTATCATTGAGGTTTAGGTGTTGAAGACCCAGGCTCCACAGTGAAGGGATTTGGGTTCAAATCCCCAATTGCGTGAGAAGAATGACCCATGGTCTCGTAAGTATGGTGGCCTTTGTGTGAGTTTACATGATCCCCTGATGTGCGGGTTGTTGAAGGAGGTTGGAATTTATATTGTTAGAGTGGGTCCACACAAATGGCTCATCCACATTGACAATTTGTCATATCAACAATTAATATTGAGAAAACAACAATAAGAGTGATCACTACTTTTCGTACAACATATGTCTAGAAACATTTATTTCTAACCATTTTGGATTATTGGTTAAATTGTTTTTCAAAATTATAAGAATATGAAATAGAAGTCACATATTTTATTATTGTGTTCATCTATTGGTGAAAGTAACATGATATATTATCTAATAAATATAATTTCTTACAATGCTTGTATACAAACTTAAAGTATATGTCATCACATAAGTGAATATGCTTTCTACATATATTATGAATCCAAACGCTCAAATATAAAATAATCTAGGAAGCTTATTCATAAAATATTTGTGCTTTTAGATGGGTAAAAAATAAATCATTTCTAAAAAGAATATTTTGATCTTAGTGAGGTTCTGAAATAAACCATTTCTGAAAAGCTTAGTTCACTCTTTGCTCCTTTGACATTTGAACTAATGTAGATATCTCTACAAGGCTATCATTCTTGTTGAAAAACAACACAATCTCCAACATTAGAAATATAAACTACCATGTAAATGATATCTACCAAATAAAGTGCCCCATAATAGCGAGCTGGGTGGAGGAGACACAATAAGGAAAAGAAAAAATGACACATTGTTTAGTTTGTATAATGGTTTGCCCACCATAAACCTTACAACTTCACTCATGTCACACTTAGTCATCATGTGATCCTAATTTATTTCTCATCATTTGCTTATGACTCGTTGTAAACTAAAGCACATACATAAACTCCTTGTTCATTTTGAACTCATCTTTGAAGAAGCTTCCATGTTTTGCCTTTTAGGTAGCGATGATTCCCTTCTTGACGACATATTCTGGGAGGAAAAATATGTTGGAGATGTACACATATTGGAGGCTTGTTAAAAATTAAAGAATCAATTGCCTTTTAGTTTCTCTTAAGTCACATGGCACATGGGAATTAGATGAGAAGATTAAGGATCCGGTAGGAAGAACTAATGAAAATGAGTACTTACCTTAAGGTACGACACGTAGTAGGACAACCACCTCAAAATTTTTAAAATTCAAATAAGTCTTCATTCATTCAACTGCTAACTTGGTGGATGGACCAATTAATAAGGGACAATGGTGATATGCTTCCAACCAATCTGGATAACTCTTTAGAGTCACTATAGCTATTATTTTTATAACGATGGACCTAAGAAGTGATTTTGAATGAAGTAAAACTATATATGATCGTACTTTATGCATTTTTCTAACTTAGTAGTTCATGAAACACATTGTTACCTATCCTCTGTTGATGTATGTATAGGGGGCTAAAATCCTCCTTGTCCGACACAATATGCCCGCTAAATCTCTGACGTACACTTTCCTATCGGCCCCACAAGAAAATATATAAGATTGCATTGACACATAGATGGGCACAGAGAATAGTCACATAAGATTTGGACCTGTATGTATATGGGACATAGTGAACATGGTTCTAATCGAAGCCAACCCACATGAATTTTAATTGTTTTCAACTCCAGCATATGAAGAGTTATATGTGACCTTGTTCATAAATCAACCCATTATGTATATTCTTGACACTTGAATGTGCTGTCTTGATCAAACAATCAATAGATCAACTAATAGAAAATAAAACATATAGAGCAGCATATGGTGAATCATAACCGAACCAACAACTATGCCTATTTCCTAGTACATCATAATACAATTTTACAATCTTTTTATCAGCATGGCTACATGTCCATGGTCAAGTAAGAAATAGCCCCTTTTGTTAGTTGTCACTACTAATTTTTGTCGAAGCTCATTTGCATTATCTATTCTTTTCCTCGACCAAGTATATCAAGTGGATGAAATTCTACAATATCAAAGTTTGTTTATAGGATCATGGAGCGAACATTTTGAGACACACTGTAAACTTAAGAAATGGAATATGGTAACATATAAAAAAAGTAACTTTTAATAAGAAAATCACTCATCGTGACAATTTCAACGAAAAGGAAACAAAAAAATTCCTTGACTCAACTTGCTGCCAGCATAATCAAGGAAACAAAAATCAAGGTTATTGCTGCTAATAGAAACGAACCAACATTTACGATGATGCATTAGCTGACTCACCTCCATCTACAATTCCCATGCCACTCCCACATCGCACGTGCATGCTTGGCACGAAATCAGTAGGTGGAGGTGCATTGCTCGATGTTGCAGAACACAAATGATTGCAGCCTGGAAGTAATATCGCGTGGTGGGCTGTTGTTGTGGCATATATAGCGGTGGTGGCTGGAGTAGGAGTAGTTCTAATAGGAAGGTTGGTAGTGTTGATGTTGTAGGTGACGTATTGGTGTCGGCGCCACCGATGCTAATTGTAGTTGGCTTTGTGAGCGCAAGAGTGGTTAGTTGGGTGGTGATGGGGGATCTGTAGATAGGTCCGGCAATGAAGGAGGCTCTAAAATGCATGGTGGTGTAAGACGCAAGGTTGATGGATAGGTTGAGGTTGATGTTGTGGCCACTGCTACTCCTATGTCAATCACCCATGATGTAAGTCGAGGTGGGGTGGTTGTCTTCCACGATGCTCCAGCCATTGCTGATGCTATAGGAAGAGCTCCGGTCGTTGCAATCAGCTACAGTGTGGTTGCCCTCCGTCTGTTCTGCCATGACTAATATCATTCCCAGAAAAAGAGATGAAGAGGGAAATGGGAAGAGAAGAATGCATCCTTTTGCTGCTCAGTCGACGTTGCCGCTACTTTCCATGAGACAGGCGCGGTGTCGACAGCAGGTTCTGGTTTCCAATGAATGTTGGTGGCACTCCATGTGCCGGCGAAGATGGTGATCTTGTTGTCTCTGGGTTCATCTTGTGGTATATGATAGCGACCCATGTGCCTGTAGTGTTGGCAACTGGCCGGTGCATCTGTAGGTCGATGCGTCTATGCGCTTGATGTGTGTATTCTAGTGTTCTTGATCTCGTTGTCAGTGTGGCTAGGAAAGCGGGAAGCAATCAGAGACTACCTGTGTTTTGTTTCCAAGATGAGAGAGCTTTCCGTTAGAAAAATGCAAGTTCTTACAAGAATGCAATGCCAGCATCAAAGAGGGAAAGGAAAAATATGGACATTAAATTAACAGGAGAATTTGATGAGTTAGTTGTACTAAATTTTCATGTACATCGTGTAGCTTGATGATTATGTCGTCCTCCTCCTCGGTGAAGTTCCCTCTATTGATGACATGGCAAAGATACCTGATCCACTATAACCTGCATCTCTTCTCACACCGACACCGTTCCAGACATGTGGCTTTATATAGAGCCCTGCATCATCCTTCTCACAACAAGACCTGCCCATGATAAGAAAGGCAACTGCAAACGAAGGGATCAATTATGATTTTTATGTATCAGGTTAGTACATCAACTGATCGAAGCAGATATTTAGGTATCTATGGATCTACTAATTCCATGGCGCTGGAGTAATGTACGTCATGGTTGGTGGAAGCAGCAACACTGCAGCAGATCGCCTAGACAACGAAGGCGATGACCAGCTCAAAAGTTGTACCTTTTTTTCCATTGTGGATCCGAATAGAGGTAGCTGTCCTTCATTCTCCGTATGGAAGGGATGCTTCTTGAGTCGAGGCTGTTAGAAACAGGACGTCGGAGAGTGTGAGTTTTAGGGAGTCACGTAGTTTGGCCTAGATGGGAATCATGGCCGTGATCGTGGGCATGAGGAGGCGGTTGGTGATGTGAAGTGAGGAAGACAATATCAGAAGAGAGATTTAAGGGTGCGGCTGTTAATTCCTTTATCATGGAAGGACGTGAGAGATGAACTCAAAGGCGGTTGGAAAATGTGGGACGTCCATTGTTTGGAGAAAGAGAACTACTCGATGAAATGGAACCGCTTATTGTTGGGTTTTAGGGGAGACAGAGAAGGCAGCAGAAATAAAAATTTTCTCCCCAAACCCATACCAAGGAAACGCGTCAATGTCTATATAATAGGAAAGGATGGTTTGTGGAATCATACCTTGTCCCGAGGCTTGCTCGGCGACAATACCTCGCGCAATGCGCGGTATTCAACTCCGGTCTTCGACGGCGTCTGTGCATCTCCTGGTCTCACCGGGACTGACAACTCCTGCTCGAACCGGACTGTCGAATGACAGTTGTCCTCCTAAGCGGCAATGTCCTCCCGCCTCTGTAGTAGTCCACACGGACCACCTGGAACTCCACACTCCTTGTCCCACAAGGAAGTGGAAGGAGTCGCACACTCCTATTGACGTACTAGTCGCCAACACGCTCTCCTGCCTCCTGTTGCAACTGCAGTTGTCCTTCCCTTGCTGCACCTCCCTTTTGCGGGAAGCACTTGCTCGGGCTCTCTCACGGTTACCAAAACCAGAGAGAACGACAACTTGCAGAGCAACTGGTTGCACTGAGCTGTACTTTGAGAATCCCCCAATACCCCTATATATAGGAGAGTCATGGGACAGGGTTCTCCATCCCGGGCAATGCGGGACTAAAAGCAGGAGTAGAAGGGTTCGGGATTTTCCACCAAAAGCAACCATCTCACAACCTGAACCGGTCGGTTGGGGACCTGAACCGATCGTTTGGGACCCTTGAACCGATCGGTTCACTCATGAACCGGTCGGTTGGGGTTCCAGGTTGGTTCCCGATTGACTTTCCTTGTTTCTTTCCCAATTGGTATCGAATACCAATATTATTCCCAATCGAATTGGGCAATTTGAAACGAAAGGAAAATTCTCACCAATCCTACTTTCCCAAGTTGCTCGATTGCACCAGTTGAACCAATTGGTTCAACACTTGAACCGGTCATTTCACTCTGTGCATGAGCCGATCGGTTCAACAATTGAACCGACCGGTTCAGCAACCTCAGCCGACCGGTTCATCCCATGAACCGATCGGTTGGGAGTGCAGGTTGTGCAGAATCAGTCAAATGCGATTTCAATCAATCCGATACTCCAATCAATGCGTCCAACACCTTGAACCATATGATATTGAGCCATCGACTGATTGAGTGTTTAATTGAACACTAAACTCCTTTAGTAATCAATCTAAACATTGCTTGTGGACAAAACTCCTCTTTAAGGTTAAATCCTATGTGTGTGACCCTGCAGGTCCATTTCACGTTGGCAGT
This sequence comes from Alisma plantago-aquatica, assembly GCA_963693085.1. Lineage (NCBI taxonomy): Eukaryota > Viridiplantae > Streptophyta > Magnoliopsida > Alismatales > Alismataceae > Alisma > Alisma plantago-aquatica. The sequence continues at coordinate 645,047,474 of OY856414.1, read as the reverse complement.
GAAAGTTCATAACACTTATGACTTCACAAGCAAAGAGCAGTGCCTAGTCACACATCAGTGCTACCCAAGTGAAAGTAGAAAGTTGGAGAACAACTTTCATCCTACAATCCGTGAATGGTGTTACAGCGAATGTATAATTCCTTTGTCACTGATATCCCGAATGAACTCGAGGCATGGAGCAGTCATCCTGTCAATGTTCATTCACTTCCTTGATCTCAGAGTAGACTGGAAGAGATATGTATGACATCAGTATCACATACTGATTCACACATATGTGCACATCTTTGTCAATCCTACTCATCAAGTGGCCATGGATATCATACTCCCTCAGGAGGGACAAATCCCATATCTATCACTCACCCCTCAAAAGCCCCATGTGTCAAAGCCACCCAATCATCACCTTTATAACAACCCATGTTTCAGGACTGCGTTTGATGATGTCAAAGTGTGCCCAACGACATGTGTTGAGTGTAGTGATTTCAGGTCTAAGAATCACACTCACCACCATCACTGTGAGTACTGACTGTGACTACCATCTCATGGTTCCATGTGTCAAACTCACGGTGGGTCTGTCTGGTACCTTGTTTTCTAACAAGTACCTATGTGTTTGGTTTGATATCTCTATATCTTGACTAATGCGATTTTGTCATCAACCAACACCACAATCTAGTCTTGTGTGTCATTGTTGTCTATCTACCTTCCACAATGACATCCGACTAGGGACATAACAAGAATGTACAAACTCTTAGCATCTGTATGATCTCATCGTTCAGGTCCTTAACCTGAAAGCATACGTCATTGAGTTCTGTCATTCTTTAGACATTCAATCTGTTCTATCACTATCTCATATGACTGAACCAGAATGAATTGGAAGCTCGCCTTTGATGTTTACCAAATCAATCTTAATGTATCCCACCAATCATCCCATGATTGGATCTCAGGGCATACATACCAACAGACTCCCACTTGCACTGCGAGCCAATCACCCATGAATCATATTCATAGTATCTTCAAACATGTCCCACATGTTACTTTGCTCTAGTGCCAAAATAGTGAGTAATGGCAACACCTTGCCAAAGTCTGTATAAATTGCATGTCTCACATCTCTTCGCTGTACGTCATACGTATGAGATGGAGTTGCCGTAATATGCGATCTAGTATTCCTTTGCTAACCTTTAGCCACATTGCATGATCAAGGATTCCAGACTTATCATCAGTGAGTGGAATATAAGTTCATCCCATGAACTTTCAGATCCATATAGTATCCACTGCTGTTTACTAACACATAGATACTCGGCATTTCCCTTTTTCAAATGGCTTTATTGGAACATTTCCAATTATCAACAAACTTTCACTTTTATACATCTTATGTATATATATTGCGATTAATTTTCTGTCCTTTCGGAAGTTCCCATCAATGTAACTCTTTACATCGAACTCTTCCTTATCTCCATAGAACTAGTACTTCATAAGCACTTATCAAGTTCTCATGGTATTCCAGTAACCCTTACTGGAAGCAGACAGACATCCACTCGTCATGTCCCACATACGAGTTATCAGGATGAGCACATCATAATGCCATGTCCTACATACAAGATGATGAATGCACTTTATTCTTGCCATGTCATACATGCAAGATAATGGGATGATTACATACATGATAGATCCATATCTATTCTTAGTGTTCCCATTCTTCATAAGAATTGGACACTTGGCCTTGGGATACTAACTCCATGTAACATGGACAAGTTTTCTCCCACTGAATCTGTGCATACTGAACACTTCAGTACAGATTGCCAATGTATGCTTTCTCTTTCCAAGTCAAGAGATTTTCCGAGAACTATCTCTATAGATCTCTATTCCTATCACATAGGAAACATCTCTATCTTCCTTAAAGATAATTTCCACTTTTGGATTTCCATTTTAGAACAATTCCATTTCTCATCAATATGTGAAATGTGAATACGCTCCCACTAAATCACAGATCCCTTCTTTATCTTTGACATATTAGTCAAACCCTTTGACTATATCATCAAAATAAAGATCCAATTTTGAGTTGCTTGTACTCAGTCAATCACATTGATTAGTCCATTGTAACTTATAGACTTCATTTGTATTTGTGGATTCATAAACCTTATAGGCTGTGTCACGTACACATCCTGGTTTTATTCCTCATAGGAATGCGGTTTTAGTATCCACATGCCAAATGTCTTAGTCATTAAGTTGCAATCAACAAGCATCATCCTTCTCAAAATGTTATCCATGTGTCTTAACACTTAAGACTTATTTGCACTTATGGATTTGATCCAATGAGTGCTACCATCAAGCTCATACCTTATGGTTCACATGGATGTCATTTAGGATGTAATGGTCATAAACCATAACTCAAGATTTGGTTCCTCATATTCATCTTGATAGTTGACTCATCACATGAACAACTGGTCACATAGATAATTGAGGTGTATCTGTTAAAGATATAAGAACTCACAACCCTTGTGATTCTTAATTTCTTTATTAGTGTGGGGTATTCATTTATTAAGAAGACTTCAGTTATTTGATAATCATTCTCTAACTCCTTAGAGTATGATTCCTTCTTGATTCAGACATCACCATGCCTTAATCATGAGTTCACTATGATACACTATCATAATCGCTCATAAGGATCTCAAACATTTGGTCCAAGTATTTTATTCATTGATCTCATCAAGAATTAATACTTTACAAAATTTGTACTTCATTTATGATAATCTTGAACACTTCAAGACATTCATATTGGTATTTCTCTAAACACCATTTGAAGTATTAGCATTTATTCCAATAGGTATGTAAATACATCACATGTATTATACCTAATAGGATAATCACTCTCCCACTACATTAGTGAAGATTGATTAATCATGTCCAAGATATTCATGTCCCTTACTGGTTCTCTAACCAAAAGAGTCTAGTTTTATCCATCACATGGAAACTAGAATTGAATTTCTCATGATTAATGCTAATTAGATTGTTTGAGTTATCTATAACTTTTAGGTATCGTCTTATCTTATGCATATCAAATATCACAAGATAAATAAGGCATTGCCACAAAGATCACATCTTTAAGATTGAAAACACAACTTTATTGATTGCCATCATTGTCATACAATATGCAAAAATAAAGTGTTTCTATCCATTGGCAAGTATGAAATAGCAGTTCATAACTGTATTACATGCCTTATTGGCTGAAAATAAACTAAAGTATTCCTATCTATAAAGGCAACACTTGCCCCAAGTAAGAATGCTTTACACTTTACATCTTGGTATCATATACCTCAAAAATTGTTACAAGTTTATTTACATGACACCTTCAAGTAGAGGCTTCAGTCGCCTCCTTCTTCTTTTGTTCTTCCAGGTAGAGAGGACAATTCCTTTTCCAATGTCCTGGCTTTTGACAATGGTGGCAATTTCCTTTCTTTGTCACACCTCCCTTGGCCTTGAGAGCTGAAGATGGCTTGGACTTCTGGCTAGCTTCAGAACCTTTCTTAGCTTTGCCCTTGCCCTTGCGCTTGGACTTGCCTTTCTTGCTCGTGATCACCATCACGGACTTAGGCTTGTCCTTCTTCATCTGTAACTCGGTTGTCCTCAACATGCCCAACAACTCTGACAGTGGCCTATCAAAGTTGTTCATGTTGTAGTTCATCACAAACTGACTGTAAGATTCTGGCAACGATTGCAGTATCACGTCAGTAGCCAACTCTTGGCTTAGTGGAAATCCCATTCTCTGCAGGTTCTCCACATACCCAATCATCTTGAGTGTGTGAGGACCAACTGGGTCTCCTTCTGTCATGACGCACTTGAACAGCGCCCTAGAAACATTGTACCTCTCTTGTCGTGTCTGATCTTCATACATGTTCCTGAGATGCAGAATCATCTCTATGACACCCATGTTCTCATGTTGCCTCTACAACTCATGGTTCATTGAACATAGCATCAAGCACTTTGCATCAATGGCATCATCAGAATGCTTCTTGTAAGCATCCCTTTCTATCTTTGGTGCATTAGGAGCGGGTTCCTCTGGAATTGGAGTATCCATGACATAGAGCTTACGCTGTTGAGTGAGAACAATTCTCAATGTCCGATACCAGTCGTGGAAGTTCGTCCCATTTAGCTTGTCCTTGTCAAGGACCGATCGCAAAGAAAAGTTGTTGTTGTTTGTTGCCATTTGAACTACAAAAGGAAAATATGCAATTTTAGTCCAAAACTCATTTTTGACTTATTTGATTGATTTGAAAATTTGACGATATAATTAAGCCTTTAATTAATTATCGCTCCCACTATTTTACTTCAAATTGATAGCCCTCACCATCAATTCGGAAGATTGCAGCGTACAACCTTCTAGTGGGCAAGATCCTGAAATCCTCTAAGCCATGGACCAGCTAGGGCTGTCACCCACAACAAAGATCTCTCGGGTAGGCAACTTTTGCCAATTTCATCATATGCAACTCTTGATAAGATGTCATCTACAACTCCTTGCAATGATCATCTCTATGCCTCAAGGTACTAGATCCCATCTAGATCACCTTGTTAAGTCCGACCCAAAGCAAACACGATGAATATGCACCCTGCTAGGGCAGACCCACACATTCATCCTTCACGCTTCCACGAGATAGACGGTGCACCACGCTAGGGTGTGCCCACACTTGGTCGATCAAGCTTTTCACGTGTGTCGCATTTGGAAGGCATCTAAAACTTAATATTTTAATGAGGGATTTGGTTTTATATACATATACATATCCAATCACCACAATACATAGTACGTATCATATACATGCTATATCCCACAGAAAACATGCACAAACGATAAAAAGCGATGATTATGGCCATCCTAATGTGATTCCTCGAGCCAAGAGGAATCACGGTCATCTAGGTCAACATCACATGCAACCTGTACAAGATGAACATCTGTGTCTTGCCATCCGAGTTGATCAACTCATCACATGAATGATTTGTACTCTCCAGCCGGTCGTCTGGGTGCCACCAGCCGATCGGTTGGCTCCTCCAACCGATCGGTTCGCCTGGTCATCGTGCATCTCGTCATGTCCTCCACCCGCTCGTCTCGCTCCTCGAACCAGTCATCAACCGATCGGTTCACTCCTTGAACCGACCGTCTAGAAGGTCAACCGATCAGTTCACGCCTTGAACCGACCGTCTGAGCAGTCGTCTTGATGTCTGCCGGTCTTCGACATAACAGGAAATAAAATCCTATTCTATTTATTACATTGCTTTAAAAAGGAAAACCCCGATTTACATTCGGGGGGAGCAAAGGTAGGAAAGAATCTCGAATTATTTCGAGTTACATCAGGAATAAGAGAGGGAAGATCGGTGCGTAGACCGAGATGCAAGCAACCACACACAACCAATCACAGATAGGGGTTTATAGGCCATAATCACGCTACACACATCCACCACAAAACTCGTTTAAGGGCGACGCGTATCGAGTGCATTAATAATACATACCATATATGTAATTAGGGATTTGTGGATTTAGGATTGGACATGCATAAAGCCGATATTATTCGCATCATATGCAATAAATAAAGGCGACAAACCAAAATCGATCATATCGATATTCCTAAAATATAGAGCAGTTGACGTGGCTCTGATACCACTGTTGGGTTTTAGGGGAGACAGAGAAGGCAGCGGAAACAAAAATGTTCTCCCCAAACCCATACCAAGGAAACGCGTCAACGTCTATATGATAGGAAAGGATGGTTTATGGAATCATACCTTGTCCCGAGGCTTGCTCGGCAACATTACCTCGCGCAATGCGCGGTCTTCAACTCTGGTCTTCGACGGCGTCTATGCAGCTCCTGGTCGCACCGGGACTGACAACTCCTGCTCGAACCGGACTGTCGGATGACAGTTGTCCTCCTAAGCGGAAGTGTCCTCCCGCCTTTGTAGTAGTCCACACGGACCACCTGGAACTCCACACTCCTTGTCCCACAAGGAAGTGGAAGGAGTCGCACCCTCCTGTTGACGTACTAGTCGCCAACACGCTCTCCTGCCTCCTGTTGCAACTACAGTTGTCCTTCTCTTGCTGCACCTCCCTTTTGCGGGAAGCACTTGCTTGGGCTCTCTCACGGTTACCAAAACCAGAGAGAATGACAACTTGCAGAGCAACTAGTTGCACTGATCTGTACTTTGAGAAGCCCCCAATACCCCTATATATAGGAGAGTCATGGGATAGGGTTCTCCATCCCGGGCAATGCGGGACTAAAAGCAGGAGTAGAAGGGTTCGGGATTTTCCACCAAAAGAAACCATCTCGCAACCTGAACCGATCGATTCACAAGTGAACCGGTCGGTTGGGGACCTGAACCGATCGTTTGGGACCCTTGAACCGATCAGTTCACTCATGAACCGGTCGGTTGGGGTTCCAGGTTGGTTCCCATTTGACTTTCCTTGTTTCTTTCCCAATTGGTATCGAATACCAATATTATTCCCAATCGAATTGGGCAATTTGAAATGAAAGGAAAATTCTCACCAATCCTACTTTCCCAAGTTGCTCGATTGCACCAGTTGAACCGATCGGTTCAACACTTGAACCGGTCGTTTCACTCTGTGCATGAGCCGATCGGTTCAACAATTGAACCGACCGGTTCAGCAACCTCAGCCGACCGGTTCATCACATGAACCGATCGGTTGGGAGTCCAGGTTGTGCAGAATCAGTCAAATGCAATTTCAATCAATCCGATACTCCAATCAATGCGTCCAACACCTTGAACCATATGATATTGAGCCATCGACTGATTGAGTGTTTAATTGAACTAATAAACTCCTTTAATAATCAATCTAAACATTGCTTGTGGACAAAACTCCTCTTCCAGGTTAAATCCTATGTGTGTGACCCTGCAGGTCCATTTCACGTTGGCAGTGAAAGTTCATAACACTTATGACTTCACAAGCAAAGAGCGGTGCCTAGTCACACATCAGTGCTACCCAAGTGAAAGTAGAAAGTTGGAGAACAACTTTCATCCTACAATCCGTGAATGATGTTACAGCGAATGTATAATTCCTTTGTCACTGATATCCCGAATGAACTCGAGGCATGGAGTAGTCATCCTGTCAATGTTCATTCACTTCCTTGATCTCAGAGTAGACTGGAAGAGATATGTATGACATCAGTATCACATACTGATTCACACATGTGTGCACGCCTTTCTCAATCCTACTCATCAAGTGGACATGGATATCATACTCCCTCAGGAGGGACAAATCCCATATCTGTCACTCACCCCTCAAAAGCCCCATGTGTCAAAGCCACCCAATCATCACCTTTATAACAACCCATGTTTCAGGACTGCGTTTGATGATGTCAAAGTGTGCCCAACGACATGTGTTGAGTGTAGTGATTTTAGGTCTAAGAATAACACTCACCACTATCACTGTGAGTACTGACTGTGACTACCATCTCATGGTTCCATGTGTCAAACTCACGGTGGGTCTGTCTGGTACCTTGTTCTCTAACAAGTACCTATGTGTTTGGTTTGATATCTCTATATCATGACTAATGAGATTCTGTCATCAACCAACACCACAATCTAGTCTTGTGTGTCATTGTTGTCTATCTACCTTCCACAATGACATCCGACTAGGGACATAACAAGAATGTACAAACTCTTAGCATCCGTATGTTCTCATCGTTCAGGTCCTTAACCTGAAAGCATACGTCATTGAGTTCTGTCATTCTTTAGACATTCAATCTGTTCTATCACTATCTCATATGACTGAACCAGAATGAATTGGAAGCTCGCCTTTGATGTTTATCAAATCAATCTTAATGTATCCCACCAATCATCCCATGATTAGCTCTCAGGGCATACATACCAACACTTATAGTGGGAGACAACCGCTTATACTGGGAGACATGTTATAGAGAACAGAATTTTAGGGGAGTTTTAGTGGGGAGGAGAGGGGGACGTGGGGAGGTGGGAATGCACATTCTATCTGAGAGGAATGGAACTTAAAAGAAAACAAAAAAAAGTTAAAAAATGTGAGAGGAGAGAGAAGAAGGGAGATTGCAACATTTCAAAAATGCCGATATGTGATTGGTTGGGAGGTTTTGTCAGTGGACAAAATGGTAGATTTGTAAATGTTTGAAAAGATTCACTCTTTTTATAGTAGTATAGATATGGGCGTTCATTCATTGTCCGCGCGGGTAGCCTGGATTTTGCTACACGGCAGCCAAAAAAGTAACTATTCTGGCCAGAAAAGTAACCCTGCTATCAAAAAAGTAACTATATTGATCAAAAAGTTACTATGCGACTAAAAAAGTAACTTTGTACAAAATATACAGCAGATATATATGTATCCGTGTTTTAAAATCTGTTGTTGCAAACGTAACTATCTATGCACGAAACTTAGCAGTTTGCAAGGTAAAGTAACCCTCTACATGTCAAAAGTAACCAACTTGAAAAAAAGTAACCAAAATGATGGGCGGGTAGCTACCTGCGCGGGCAATAAAGATGGGCCATATATATATATATTTATATATATATATATATCTATATATATAGATATATATATATATATATATATATATATATATATATATATATATATATATATATATATATATGGGAATTCACTTGCTGCCCGCGCGGGTAGATAAGCAAAGTTACCCGGCTCCCTAGTTATTTCATGCTGCAGTGTGCTAATATGGGAGCGGTGACACTAATTGTAAATATGTGTGCACGTGTTTTACGTGCATGGATTACGCGGTGGCAATATTAGTAAATATGCTGTAAATCGATACATGTGCATGGAGTGACGGTGGCAGTATAGTAATTATATTATAAACAATTACACATACATGGAGTAGCGGTGCAAAGCCTGATCCAATTATAAGGATAGAAGCTGATATCCTAATAAGTCTTGGACACGTATGGTCATGCATGCACATCGAGTAAAATTGGTCTTTTGATATCTTGAAAAGGACAACAAACTTGATGATATTTTTATTATATTTCTCACCAAACCACGTATCATATTTAATCAGACCATGAAAGCAAAAGATAGAAGAAATCAAACTAATTTTCTAGCTGATCATATATCAATTTTGGAGTATACACACGCTAACATAACTTGTCTAAAACCACTATAGTGGCATCTTTTTATGCATCTTTTTATGGAGATAAATAAACACATAGGAAATAAAATGATACTACCAGATTGTATTACGTAACATCATCCTTAGTTACAAATTTTTATTTTCTATTACAGATACTCTGTTCTCATTACAATTAATCAGTTATCCTTACAGAGTGTTTAAATTCTACAACATATTATTGCACACAAAAGAAAATCATATCATAGTTGTATTTTGAATCATATTTTCATAAATGTAGATGCCCACAGAAAGAATATGCCTACAAAAATAAATAATTTATAATAAAAAGAAATATTTTATAATGAGATTTGATAATCAGAAATAATGAAAATAGCAAAGAACAATTGTAACTAGTAAAGAGAAACTGTAACACGTGAAGAAAAAATGTAATACAAAAGAGTACATTGTAACTAAAATAGACATTTTGTAATACAAGAAACTAGAATGTAATATGCTAGAAAAAATTAAAAATATAACCATGTGTAACATTTTGTAAGGAGAGTTGAGCGAAGAAAAATTAGAATAACAAAAGAAAACTGTAACAAACGTAGATGCTTGATGATATAAAAGATGATCCAAAAGGTGCTGAAAAAAATTATAAGAAATAGAAACAAGTAAACAAGTGATATTCGGTTATCCTTACAGATGGCACTTGCTTATTACAATATGACTATCCATATTACAAAACATTCACATACATTACGGTTGGCTCTTGCCTATTACAATGTAATTGTCCATATTACAAATGACACTTGCTTATTACAATATTACTATCTATATTATAAATTGTCACCTACATTACGGTTGACTCTTGCTATTACAATGTGACTGTCCATATTAATATGAGTATCCATATTGCAAAACTGTCTCCTACATTACAGTCGGCTCTTTCCTATTACAATGTGATTATCCATATTACAGATGACATTTTCTTATTACAATATTAGTATCCATATTACAAAATCGTGACCTACATTACGGTTGACACTTGACTATTATAATGTGACTGTCTATATTACATATGACACTTGCTTATTACATTATGACTATCCATATTATAAAACTATCATCTACATTATAGTAGGCTCTTGTCTATTACAATGAGACTGTCCATTGCCTATGTTACAGATGACACTTGCTTATTATAGTACAAATGACCAAAACTGAGCATATACACAAAGACACCAATAACCATTGCCAAGAAGAAGATGAAATATACAGTTATCCAATATATAGATAATCTCTCTAACTAAAACTATAACAAACATGAACAAATTTATAATGAGTATGAGCATTCTGTAATTTGAATACAAATTTATAATGAGAAGGCATTTTGTAATAGGAAGCAACCTTATGTAATTTGAATTGAAAATTTGTAATGAGAATGGGAAAAATGTAACTAAGGATGATGTCTTGTAATACAACCTGCTTGTATCACATGTTGTATCATATTATACAGACTCCGATCCATACGTGTAATCAACTAAAAAATAGCAATTGTTACGTATGGAAGTAGTAGGTTGTTAGGGGTTTTTTTATACTTTCATCCACATTAATTACACGTGATGCTGCTATAAAAACAATATTATACATTCTAACTTGCCAAACCACGTTGCAAATGAATCAAGAACAAAGAATAATAATTTATTCAGCCTTACAGATCCACTCACCACCGTCCCGTCCCCACAAACGAATTAGAAATACTATTGATAATTACATATTTGTGCCACCGCTTCATCATACTAAAAAAGACGGAAGTTTGATATTTACAAAAGCTACCACCGCTACTTAGACACGGGTAGAATAGTTGGTTACCCGCGCGGGCAGCCAAGATAAACTATATATATATATATATATATATATATATATATATATATATATATATATATATATATATATATATATATATATATATATACACTAGTGAAATTTGTTGGAAATGTATGGGGAGAGGACTCGTCCGTGAAAGGATCCCTACGGTAAAAGATATTTGTGTTGATTGTTTGAAATGAGATAATCAAGGAACCGTTTTCGTGGGATGGAGAGAGAAATACAAAATTAAAGGTAATAAAAGTTAATAGGAGAGTGTGGGAATAAATATTTGTAGGAGTAAAATTCCTTGAAAAAAGAAGAGAAGAGTGAATCAAGGAGAGCGCAGCATCAAACTCGCTCTTTTTATAGTATATATATATATATATATATATATATTCTATCCGTGCGGGTAACTAAGATTCACTACCCGCACATCAGTTTTGTAATGGGAAGGCATGCATTTGTAATGAGACAATCAAAATTGTAATAGAAAGACTCGTTTTGTATTACAATGTTGTTACAGTCATAAATATATATTTTACTATTTCCAGACAGAGAATACAAAAATCACGCTATATTTACAAAACGAGTCTGTCTATTACAATTTGGACCGTCTCATTACAAATGCATGTCTTGCTATTACAAAACTGATGCACGGGTAGCGAATCTTAGTTACCCGCACGGGTAGTGAAGATATACCCTATATATATATATATATATATATATATATATATATATATATATATATATAGAGAGAGAGAGAGAGAGAGAGAAAGAGATAGAGAGAGTCAGGCTAGGTCGAGTGTACCGGAGGCACCGTACACCTCAGTCATTTTTGAAGATGCAGTAAATTTTGAAAAATCTAAACCATTGATCTTCTTAATTATCATAAGAACATACTATATAATAAATTTTAGCTCATTTGGACACTTATAGGTCGTGCATCTAAAGGAGGCAAGAATCATGCATTTCAAATTAGTTTTGTGTGTCGATTTTGTTGTCCTTGGATGACTGACTTACACTCATCCAAATGAGCTCAAATTTTGTATGTGACCTATTATTATTGTAGACATGAAGATCAATGGATTATATTATGGAAAAACACAGTCTAGATAGGCAAACACCATTGGGGTGTACGGCGTGATCTGTACACTCGAGTGTATTCTAGCCTGATGTACATATATATAAATATATATATGTACATACATATGTATATATATGTATGTACATATATATACATGTGTAAATATATATATGTATGTATATATATGTATATATATATATATATATATATATATTTGTTTGTGTGTGTGTGTGTGAGAGTGTGTACGCCGGGACGAAGACACACCGACTGATGCAATGGTCTCAACACCGGCTCTGGATTCCGAGAGCGGGAGGAATGACGAACCGGACCAATGCCTGCACTGGAAGGGAGACGACCACGGGTAGCTCCCTACACCGAGGTGTCGAGGTAGGAACGGAACGAGAACACGTGCCCGCCGCTTGCGGTTGCCCTTGGTGCTGACGTGTATCCCAAGTGATCTCCATAATCTGACCGTGAATGGTGACGTCCAACGCTTGCTCCAGAAGCTTCCCTGCGACCCCGCCCTGCGCGAGTACCTCCAGGGAGTCGTCGCAGCAAATGACGACCCGATCTGGTGTTCGGAGGGACTGACGAAACTGATTTCAATATCATGGAAATTGTTTACATCTAATGCCACCACATTTTTTGTACGGGTAGCGTAAGTAACTTCCCAGAGTTGGCATTCAATAAACATCCATATATATACATATATATATGTATATATATATGAATATATATATATATATATGTATACATATGTATATATACATATATATACATATATACATATATATATACATATACATATATACATATATACATATGTATATATATATATATATACATATATACACATACATATATATACATACATATATATATATACATATATATATACATATACATATATATACATATATATACATATATATATACATACATATATATATATGTACATATATATACATATATATACATATATATGTACATATATATACATATATATATGTAAATATAAGTACATGTGTATACATATATATATGTACATATAAGTACATGTATATATATATATATAGATATGTATATATAGATATGTATATATGTATATATATGTATATATATAGATATGTATATATATATGGGTATATCTTCGCTACCCGTGCAAGTAACTAGGATTCACTATCTGTGCATCAATTTTGTAATGGGATGACACATATATGTAATGAGACAACCAAATTTATAATGAGACGACCGAAATTGTAATACAAAAACTCATTTTGTATTACAATGATGTTACAGTAATAAATATATATTTATTACTGTAAAAGCGATGTAATACAAAACGAGTCTGTGTATTATAATTTCGGTCATCTCATTACAAATTTGGATTGTATCATTACAAATGGATACCTTCCCATTACAAAATGGATGCACGGGTAGCGAATCTTAGTTACCCGCACGGGTAGAGAAGATATACCCTATATATGTATGTATATATATTTGTATGTATATATATGTATGTATGTATATATATACATATATATATGTATATATATGTATATAAATATTTATATATATCTATATATCTATGTTTATATACGTATATATATGTATATATCTATGTATGTATATATATGTGTGTGTGTATATATATATATATGTATATATATATGTATGTATATATATACATACATATATATATACATATACATATATATACATATAGATATATACATATACATATAGATATATACATATACATATACATATAGATATATATATATATACACATATATACACATATATATATACATATACATATACATATATGCATATATACATATACATGTACATATACATGTACATATACATGTACATATGCATATACATATACATAGACATATACATATATATATATATATATATATATATATATATATATATATATATATGTATATGTGTGTATATGTATACGTCTATATATGTATATGTATATGTACATGTATTTGTAGGATTAAGAGAGAATGATTTCTCAAAACCTATCACACGTTCATGGAAGAGGCCGAACGCCCGCGAGGGTGGTAAATCAAGGCAGAAACTGGGATTCGAACCCAAGACCTTTTTTAGGGGACACTGTGGTCGACCACTTTTTTTTAGAACAAATGGATCGATTCATTACTTGTTAGCCATACGACATCTACAATTGGGAAGAAAAATACAAACATAACATACAAACATCATGTTTAGTAACCCAAGGGCACTAGAACTCATATTGGAATGAAAGAGAGACATTTCTGCATTGATTCTTCTTCCTTGAGGCTGTCTTAAGCAGCTTTTCATGAAGAATTCCTTCAACCTGAGCATTTAGTAGTGGTAGAGGGGCTGGCACAAGACGCTATTATGCTCGTATATCAACTCCAACGCAGCCATACAACTAAGTATAAGATCAATCCAAAGCAAAGATGAGATCTAGCCGTAACTAGATATCTCATCGCTCTCCCGAAGAGAGGTCACAACAAAGCACAACAGATAAATTGCCGACTAGCGACGACAAAAACCAGGAAGCTAAACTGCCAGAACCACTGACTAAACAAGCCAGCACAGAACGAATAAACAGGCCCAAAACACTGGGTGGAACCCAGAGCTCAGAAACCTTCACAACGTAAGGACTAAAACCCTTATTCAAAGGACACAAACTACTTAAAGGGGGTGGGGGAGCTCGATACCACCAGATCTGTGAGGAAGACAAAACCACCAATGCCACTCCACCCTCAATTTGGCCAAGGCCCGATGGGAGAACAGAGTTGAAGTCGCCCCTCCCAACCCTTGGTCCGACATAGCACAAGCTGAAACCAAAGCCTGGAGCCCAGTACCGCCGCAGCAGAAGAGGAGAGGGTGGAGGAGAGAATGACAGTCACCCTCTTAAGATAGAAACGAAGGTTATGGAGCCGAGCCAAGGCCCTGGGGGAGTTGGGTGGTGTCCACCGGTCGCCGAGGCCCCCACCCCCAAGCCCGAAGCTGCCAACCGCAAGACCTAGATCGCCCGCCCTATCGCCAGAGCGGAAACCCCAGATCTTGCTTGATCACTTGAGCCACTCCTTGTCGGCATGTATATGTTTACGTATATGTGTGTGTGTATGTATATGTATATCATATATCATATATATATATATATATATATATATACTAGTTTGAGATTTTTTGTGGCATTTGATTGGAATATTTATTCACATCATATGCAATAAATAAACTATAAACCCAAAATCTGATCATATCGATTATCCCATAATATAGTAAATTGATGTTGGATCTGATACCACTGTTGGGAAATATGGTGACAAAGAAGGGAAGGAAACAACAAATTTTACTATCATATTCCCCATTGAGCCAGTAGATCACATCAATAACTATAAGATGGGAAGGATGGTTTTGAGGATATACCTCATCCTAGAGCAAGTCCAACAACATCTCATCATCATTGTAGATGCACAACTTTCTTCTAGTTGTATTGAGACTCGTCTAAATGTTATGCCTCCTAGTATGCACCACAAACAACAGGTTGACGTTGTCCTCCTAGAGGCAGACAAGGCCTCCATGCCCCTATGAAAGTCCACACTAACCGCCTATAAATGTTGTCGTTCTAGTAGAATTGACAGGAAAGAGGTGTCCCTCTTGTTGGTGTACTGGTCACCAACATTCTCTCCCACAATTTCTCTCAATTGTTCTCTCCTGAATTGTCCCTCCCTAGTCGGGTAGGACTTACTTGGGATCTGTTGGCTACCACAACCAAAGAGTATAACAATTCTAGGACCAACTGAGTCTCAATTGTGTGTCTTGGATAGCCCCCAATACCCCACTATATATAGTAGAGGCCAGGTTTAGGGTTCCCACTTTGTGTGGGAGTGGAAGGGACCGGAAGATCTTGATTTTCACAACAATTATGGAAATCTCGCAACCTACAATGGCCAAATCGGTTGGCTAGAAGCCAAACCAATTAGTTCACATGTGAGATGGTCGGCTCACTCAGTCTAACTGATCGTTACATGTTTTCCCTATTTTGGCAATTCTATTCCAATTAGTGCATGTCATTATGTCAGCACTAATCCTTGATGCAATCAAATCACACCACGAACAAGGCATTTGGTGCAGACAAGACGGCCATCTCGCACCATGACAAATAGTCGTCCAACACCCTAGTTTACCTAGAATTCAACCAATACATAAAACTATCATCTTGACACTCCAACCAGCTATTTTATCACATGAGACGATTGACTAGGAGTCTAGTTAGTTGATTTATTGCATGATTTGAATACTTAAACACTTTAGTAATCAGTCCAATAATCATACATGATCAAACTCCTCTTCTAGGTCTAGACACATGTGTGTGACCCTATAGGTCACATATCATGTTGGCATGGAATGTCAATAACTAGCTTATGACATCACAAGAAAAGAGTGGTGCCTAGTCACACATCAGTGCTACCCAATTGAATGGAAATTTGGAGAACAATTTCAACCTACAATATGTGTATGGTGTTTCAGAGTATGTATACTTCCTTTGTCTCTTATATCTAGATTGAACTCGAGTCATGGAGTAGTAACCCTCATCAACGTGAGCAGAGTGTCTAAGATATATGTAAGCTCAATACCATATATTGACTGACATATGCATGGCCATCCATTTCTCAATCTCGCTAATCAAGAGGTCATAGATATCATACTTCTATAGGAGGGACAAAAATCGTCTATAACACTCATAGTCATTCCCCATGTGTCACAATCACCCAATCATCATCGTTATAATAACCCTTATTTCAGGATTACATTTGATGATGTCAAAGCATACCGAACGACATGTCATGAGTGTAGTGACTTCTGGTCTAAGAACCAAAATCACTACCATCACTCTGAGAACTAACTATGACTACCATGGTAATGGTTTCTATGTGGCAGTCTTATAGTGGGTCTATACGATACACTATTCTCTAACATGTAGTTGTAGTCTTGGTTTGATATTACCATATCATGACTAATGAGATTATGTCATCAACCAACTCATTGTCTATTAACCTTCCACAAAAACAAACGATATTAACCTTCCACAAAAACAAACGATCAGGGACATAATGAGAATATATATATATATATATATATATATATATATACTCTTAACATATATATGATCTCATTGCTTAAGTCACGTACTTGAAATCATACGTCATTGAGCTTAGATATTTATTATGTTACATCATTATCTCATAACTGATTTAAATAGAATAAATTTGAATATTGACTTTTATCAATAATCAAATCATTTACATTTATGCCATTATAATCTTCATATGATTGACTCTCTGGACATGCATAAAAATAATAAACAATAGAAATTGAACATATGATTCCATGCCAAATAGTAAGAGATCGTCCTGATCTATAGTTATCTCTTCTTCAAACTTGGAGCCACTCAAATTCTGATTTGTGCAATATTTGGAGCCTAGAGGTACTAGATTCTCTAATTACTTATTGAGTTATTTTATTTCCCTCTTTAATTCCATAATAATATTTGGTGGTGAACCCTAAACTTTTTATAAGCCTTTCCTATGTTTTAAAAGTTCACCACCCCAACTTTATTATTGTTGGATATTATAAATTTTATGATGGCACTGAAATTGATCTTGTAGTAATGACTCCCTGGACTTTAGTCCCTTTGGGCTTTGGCCCTTTAGAGCTTTGGCTCCTAGAGGTTGGGTATGTCCCACCACCCTATGCACATGTTGTAGTGGATTAGTGGTCCCCCAATATACTGGTGAAATAGGAGGATACAGTGTCATTCATTCATAGATGAGTAACCATATGCCATTGTAGTCATAGATAAAGAGATAATATGACAGTGCCCAATCTAATATTTCAATCGATCATTGTCAGTATTTTGATAATTTGATATCCTGGACCATTTTGTATATCCTTGTGAAAAAATGATCATGAAATGTAAACATTGAAATATTGTTATCCCTACTTTGATAAATTTTGGTCCACCAAATATTTGCTTCCCAGTGTTGATATTACCTTGAATGTTACTTAGAATCTATATTTTGCAAGAAGATCAATATAAGAATTTAGTACCAACTTTACTGACCTTTATTTTCCCTTCATGGGGTCCATATGTGGTTTTTATCCTCTGGGAACTCATGGGCATGTGACACAAAGAAAAAATAGAAGAGACGTGCAGGAGTTTTCCCTAGTTGAAGACTAGATAGGGTCATTTTATTCCCAATCTTGCAATTTTATGTTTAAAGCTTTCGTGAATTTGGCGTAAATCATGTTTTTAATAAATATTTGTTTATATTTCTGATGTTATTGTGTAATCATTTGACCATGAAGATCAAGTCTTTACAGTTAGGATGACTTAATCATGACGTTTAATTTAAGGCTTCCAAAAATGTGGGTAGTGATGAATTCTAGGGTTGATTGCTTATTTTTGTTATGAAAACCTTAACTGGTTATTTATCTGGAATCCTAACCCTAATTATGATTACATGGTGATTAATGAGTTGCTTTCTTGAGTAATTATCATGTTATTGAAGTATTTTCTCTCTCCTACTTGTTGTAAACCTAACTTGTAGGGTGAATGAACATCATAGATAATTATTGTTGTGGTAACACTTGTGTGATACATATACGATGTTTATGAGCCTTGGTGAGGCATGGTGAGATAATGATGCTTTGTAGGAACAACGATAATGGTCTTATGACCTTGGTAGGGGCTTAGTGCCTAATTGAGGTTATATCCTCTATATGATGCGATGAGGGATTGGTATCCCCTAATGATGTTTTAACGGTGATGGTCTTATGGATGGCATTGAAACGGTATCAAGAAGTGATGTGAAAAGTTTGTCTTATACATTTTATATCTTCTGGACTTGCAATCTATCCTTATATTTGTAGAATTCGTTTAGGGTTTGTACGTTGTAACTTGATTAATGCAGTATAAAAGATATCCAATTGGCTTAACTAATCAAGTGAAACCCTAATCAAGTAGTTCCATGTTCCATAGATCCATTCCAGTGTTAAGAACTTGTTGGTCCGTGAAATGAGTATTGATGTGGGAAACTCGGAGTGCAAGTTGTTGGGTATGTGGGGTGCTTGGAGAGAACATCATTTTCATCTAGATCCCAAGTGTTTTGAGAAAAACTCTAGTCATGTCTTAGTGATTATTTTATGTGATTGTGTGAGGCAAAGGTGAGAATAACTACAGTAATATCTTGGTGATATAGGTGAGTACAACATGGTTCCTAGTGCCTTGACATGTACCATGGTGGGCTAGGTGTTTACAACTTGAATATATGTCACTAGTGGTAGTTGATTGTTATGTCCTTGCAGTGTCTCTCATATTGAACGAGCAATGGGGGTGAGATCGTATATTCCGACTCTTCCATAGATCTTGTATAACATTGATCTTGTCTTAGCAGTGGTTAGTTGGATTTGGATATTACTACTAAAATCCTCAGGGCATATTAAAATATGTAAACAATTGTGTAGTATATTTGCTTAGGGATAAACATAACTCACAATTGTTGATGCCTTGCCTTATTTCTTGTACTACTTAGTTGTATTATAATGTAGTAAGAGAAATCAATGGTTATACATATTCTTCATATTCCTTCTAAATGCATAATTTGTTCTACTTGTCAATTGCAGTTGCTTAACCTTCTTAGCCTGTATAACTAGTTTTAAGTTATTCATTTATCTAGATATGCTCATCCCATTTATAATATTACCTTCCTTCTTAAGTATAATATTTGTTTACAATAGTTGTTGGTGAAGTGTTATATCTCTCACTGTGACATGGGTCTCACCGTTGTGGTTTGCCACATCTTTTTAAGTGGTCCTAAGTGGCATGGTAGATATCATGTTGTTGAGGAGGAGCAGTAAGGATACTAGTAAATGCAGAAGGTGGATATGTTGTTAGTGTTTTATAGTAGAGTCATATCTATCGTCCCTATACTCTCAGGTCATGGAAGGGGTGATTTGTAGATGTTGTATAAATATGTGTTTTTGGTTGTATGCCTTGGTTGTATATAAGGCTTGTATATGTGAACAAGTTATCTTTTATAACAGGTGTGTGGCAGTTGGCCACTATATAGATGTGCATCCTATCATATATGTGATATGATAAAGTTTGAAGAGTTTGATGTAACATTCTTCAACACTTAGTGGTTGTATAATATTGGTTTTAATTTTCCTTGTTTTGTGGTAATATGCCTGTTTAGTAGTTGATCGTGCTTTGGTTTTGAGTCATCTCGCTCTTATGGCATTGGTGCACTGCAGTTTGGTTGGTATCAGAGATCTTGGTTTGTTGAGTCTACATGGACATAACACTAGGTTTGTGTTTGTTCTTCTGTTATCCAGTATATCTAATTGAAGCTTCTACTTATGCAGAAGAAGAAGAAGAAGAAGATATCTCTGGAGAGCACAAAGAACATGCGGAGAGTAGTGCTTCCAAATGAGGAGGAGATGCAAGGAGGGAGGCAAGAGTAGACGGTGCCTGGAGTGCCTCAATTCGACCCAACAACCATGGTCAATCCCACTTTTTAGTCCATGTTTGGATACTTTATGGCCACAATGGAGTGATTGTACCTTAAGTGAGGGCAATCGTCTCCAATGTAGAATCCCAAGGTTTTGGGAAGACTTTTGAGATGTTGTGGTGTGTTGGTCATTGGAGTACGCGGATATCGCAGACCCAGGAGATGCATATATGTGGTTGAGGGAGTTGGAGAAGGCTTTCAAGATCCTAAATATCCCAGAAGAAGATAAGGTGAAGCATGTAGTGTATCTGTTGAAGGATAGTGTTAGTCACTGGTGGGCCATTGAACAGGAGAAGAGGCCATGTGCAATGATTACTTGGGAATATTTTTTAGGGGAGTTCATGAGTTGATACTTCCCATAGACGTACCTTGATGAGAAATTTTGTAGTTTGAGAAGATTCGGCAAAAATTGATGACAATCAATGAGTATGAGGCCAAGTTCATGGAGTTTTTTAGGTTTTGTCCTCACATGTTTGTGATAGATAAAGATAGGATCAGATGGTTTGAGATGGGTTTAAGTAAGGAGTTGACGATGAAGGTGCCTTAATTGGAGAATTGTGAGCGGTTTTCTACCTTTGTTGAGTCTGTGAGATGGATAGAACAGTCAGTTGTAGAGAAGTGTGAGGCTAATGCTATGAAGAGGTTGTATCAGTTGCATGGTCTTCCAAGGAGATAGGAAGATTATCCTGACATGCTTGGTGTTAGAAATGATGCCTGAGAGACTGATGAGGCAAGATTGTGAGGCTTTCTGGAACATGTGGTGGATACCAAGGTGAGAAGTCCTAGTATTTAGGAGGTCCCCGCTGTTCGAGAGTTTGAGGATGTGTTTCCTGATGAGTTTCCTGGTGTTTTCCCACCTGGAGAGATTGACTTTGAGATCAATCTGGTTCCTGGTACACAGTCAATATCATAGTTGTCGTACAGGATGGCACCAGCTGAGATGTTGGAGTTGAAGAAGCAGTTGTAGGAGCTACTAGAGAAGAGCTTTACTAGACCTAGCACTTCCCCTTGGGATTCTCCCATGTTGTTCGTCAAGAAGAAAGATGGTTCCATGAGGTTATGCATATATTACCAACAATTTAACAAAGTGACGATCAGGAATGATGAGGATAGATGATCTATTTTATCATTTGAGAGGTGTTGTAGTGTTTTCTAAGATAGATCTCAGGTTAGGATACCATTAGTTGCCGATCAACATGGATGACATACCAAGTCCACTTTTAGGAGTAGGTGTGGTCATTACGGGTTTGTTGTTATGTTGTTCGGGATAACCAATACACTAGAAGTGTTCATGTTCATGATGAATAGAATTTTTAGCCCTTATCTTGATGACAACCTGATATACTCCCAATACAACAAACAACATGAACAACATCTATGCCTAGTGTTGACATTGTTGAGACAACACAAGTTGTATGCTAAGTTTAGAAAGTGCAAGTTCATAGTTGTGTTCATTGATGACATCCTGATATACTCCCAAGACAACAAATAGCATGAACAACATCTATGCCTAGTGTTGATGTTGTTGAGACAACACAAGTTGTATGCTAAGTTTAGAAATTGCAAGTTTTGGTTGAAGGAGGTGTCTGTTCTAGGGCATGTTATATCTATTGAAGGTGTTTGTGTGAATGCTAAGAAGGTTCAGTCAGTGTTAGAGTGGGAGCATCCAAAAGCACCAATAGAGGTTTGCAGTTTCCTAGGTCTAGAAGGCTGCTACAAGAGGTTCATTAAGAATTTCAGTGTTTTAGAATTACCCCTAATGAAGTTGATGAGAAAATATATATCGTTCATTTGGGACAAAAAGTGTCAATGTTATTTTTAGCTTTCGAAGGAGAAGTTGACCAGTGCACTGATGTTCGTGTTGCCTGAACAAGGGAAAGGTTATATCGTATTTTGTGATGAGTGAAAGAATGGTTTGGGATGTGTGTTGATGCAAGATGAGAACATGATTTCTTTTGCTTCATGACAACTTAAGAAACACAAGGAGAGTTACTCGACACATGATCTAGATCTTGCAGTTGTGGTCCATGCTTTGAAGATTTAGAGACACTACCTTTATGGCGAGAAGTGCCAGATCTTCACCGACCACAAGACCTCCATTACATCTTCTCAAAGTAGGAGTTGAACATGTGTAAGTGACGTTGGATGGAGTTGATCAAGGACTATGATTTTACTATAGACTAGCATATAGGGAAGGCAAATGTGGTAGAAGATGCTTTGAATAGGAATTCTTCTTCATCATCATCTACTGAGAAGGCACAATTGTGTTCCTTGGTGTGCCATAAGTGAGACTTGTTGGTGTTGTTGCGTCAGATGAATGTGAAGTTAGAAGTCTCCTTGTTGGCAGGTTTGTTGGCACAGTTATAGGTGAAGCCCATGTTGGAACAACAGATCAGAAATGCACAATATGATGATATTGTGATATAGAAGATCCAATCAAAGTTTCACAGTGAGAAGCATGAGGGATTCCATGAGATAGAGGATGGGACAATTTGTTTCCATGGAAGGATAGTGGTTCTGGATGTTGATGGTTTGAGGAAGTTGGTCTTAGAGGAGGGTCACTCTTCGATGTATTTGATGCATCCGGGCAACACCAAGATGTACCATAACTTGATGGATATGTATTGGTGGCCTGGTTTAAATCATGGCATGGTTGAGTTTGTGGCAAGTTGTCATGTGTGTCTGTATGTTAAGGATGAGCATTAGAAACCTACAGGGATGTTGCAACCGTTTCCTATACCACAGTGGAAATGGGATCACATCAGTATGGACTTTGTGGTTGTTCTTCCTAGGATAGCTAAAGGGCATGCTTTTATCTGGGTGATAGTTGACAGGTTAACCAAGTCAGAGCACTTCCTTCCAATAAAGATAACGTATACAACTGAGAAGTTGGAACAAGTGTATGTCACTAAGATAGTCCATTTGTACAATATCCCTGTGACAATAGTGTCAGACAGAGGACCTCAGTTTACCAGTCATTTTTAGGAGCATCTGCACATAGACATGGGTACACAGTTGAGGTTCATTATATCATTTCACCCACAGACAGATGGTCAGATAGAGAGGATCATTCAAGTTTTGGAAGATCTATTGAGAGTGTGTTTTGCAATTTTTGGGCAGTTGGGATGTGCACCTTTGTTTGATAGAGTTTTCTTATAACAATAACTACCTGAGGGGTATCGAAATGGCACCGTATGAAGCCTTGAATGGGAGGCATTGTAGATCTTTGTTGTGTTGGTATGAGACGGGTGAGTATCAGATTTTGGGCCCTTAACTTGTACAACAGACAATAGAGAAGAATAAAGTGATACAGTATTAGTTGAAGGCAGCCCAAGATAAATAGAAGTATTACGCTGACAATTTCCATAGGCCTTTGGAGGTCCAAGTGGAAGACAGGGTGTATCTCAAGGTCTCTCCTTGGATAGGTGTGTTGAGGTTTGGGAATAAGGGTAAGTTGGATCCCTGGTATATGGGACCTTACCATGTGGTGGTACATGTCAGGAAGGTGTCTTATAAGTTGGAGCTACCTCCAGAGTTACATGTGTTGCATCCAGTCTTTCATGTGTCAATGTTGAGGAAGGGTCATCTAGATACAGAGTTGGTGTTGCGGCCAGTGGAGGTTGAGTTGGAAGAGGATATGTCATATGTGGAAGGTCATGTGTTGATCTTGGATCAAAGGGTGAAGAAGTTGAAGAAGAAGGATATTCTATTGGTTAATGTTTTGTGACATCATCGTGGTGTGGAGGAATCCTTATGGAAGCTAGAGGATGTGATGTATAGGAAGTACCCACATCTTTTTGTGTAGGATTTTGGGGGTGAAATCCTTGTTAGGGGCTTGTGGTTGAAAGGCCCCTGACCAAGCTTTATGCTTTATCTTATTTTCTTAGCATAATAATATGCTTAAAACCTTAATCTAATCATGTGTGCTTTAATAACGTGCAATATCCTTGTGTTTTAAGTTTGGTCCTATTTGGATGATGTTTGAGCTAATTATGTTATATGTGTGCTTATTTTGGACCAAGTTGCAATTTACCTATGTTGATGGTTTATCTTGTAATTTGTCACATGTTGGATGAGACTCCTATACTTTTTCCATCATATATGTTGGAGAGAATGATGCTAAGGGGAGCCTTGTTGGAACTTGGTAGATAAGGTGGTATCATGTGTGTTGAAGTTAGGGTTTGCATGGGTTGCATGGATGCTTGAGTTGATGGTGATATTGACCCTCTTATGTGTTATGTCCAGGATGTTTCTCTTTGATTGTGTTGTAGCGACAGATGTGCCATGATTTTATCTTGTTTTCTGCGTTCGAAGTGTTTTGGATGTGTGTTTTGGTGGTGGTGATCGTTTGATCTTAGACCAGGGTTTCTATGTGTTGGTTGACATGGTGTAGCAGTTGCTACCATGTTGGGGACCATGTTTGCTTTGACCAAAGTGGTTGGGTGATCAAGTGGTCGCTACCCTACCTTGGCTTTGTCACCCTTCATTTCATGCATGTATTGAGTCTTGCATGGCCAAGGTTTGGAGGGACAAGTGTCACTAGTGCCTTGACACCTCATCTCCCTCTCCTCTCTCCTATCTTTGGTAAGTTATACCTCCTTTCTCTTAACATGCAAGTGACCCTTTAACTCTCTCTTCCTTCTCCCTTCTTGCATGGAGTCGGTCCTTGTTCTTGGTTGTGCAAGTGGAGTTTCTTGAGCTTGAAGAAGGTGGTTGTTTCCACTTTAAATGTGATCTAGGGTTGGATCATATCTCTTTTTTTATCCTTTCGTGATCCTTGACCTTGGAAAGTGGTTTATCCTTCTTGGTTTTGTTTTATTGCAACCCTACCCCTCTCTTTCTTCTCTTATCTGATCCATGGTTCTCCATCATGGTTTTCTTGGGTAACCTCTCTCTCTCTTAGAGGTCAAATCCATGGTTTTCCCATGGTAGTACCTATACGAGATGAGGATCTCCTCTCTTCTCTTTTCCTTCCTTTTTGGCCTATGGTTTTACCCCTCTTCTTTTATCTTTCTTTTGACCTAGGTTTCATCTTCTTATCTTGAGGTTATTGCTTTTCCGTGGAAGTTGATTCAAGATTTGGATTTTCTTCTCTCTTTGAGCTTCTTGGCTTCGGAGTTGTTCTTTACGTCATGGCAAATCATATAACTTCCCCTCTACTATCATTGCACTCATCTTACATGTTAATGACCTATCTCGAAAACGTGATTATAACTTGTGTAGTGATGATATCTTGATTTAGGGCTTATGATTATGTGGTGATCTTATGCAGTCTGACTCATTTCTTAACTCCTTTTCTTGTACCTAAAATCTAATGGATGGTCGAGTGGTTGGTTCTTGCATGCACATCTTGGGCATTTGGTTTTATCACCATGATCATGATTTTGTTTCTCTCTTGAAGATGGAGGTTTTATTCTCGCATGAATGTGCACAATATTTGGTTTTCTTACTCTTATCATGGTGTTTATGTTGACCTTGTGATGATCATGTTTTTGGGTTTTGATTTTTATCATCTTCATGGAGTTTTCACCTTGGTGATGCTTTGGATTCTTGATGTGATACGTCTATTTTAGTCACCATATTCTTTTATTTTCAAGTGGTTCTAGGTCCATGATGGACATTGGGGATTGTATTTGGGTTTGGTTGCTATAACCCTAACCCTAACTCTTTGGAGCATGATGTTTTCTTATGGTATCTATGGTTGCGGACCTTGCATGGTCGATATGTTTCTCTGGTTGTCTTGGCCATTATGAAGAGGACGCTTCTTGCAGTCGGTACACATGGATGACTCTTATAATAATCATTATGCATGGTTGTTATAGTCGCTATGTTTGAGTTGCATTGAGGTCGCTACGTATTATGGTTCAGGTTGGTCTCTATGGTGTTTTGGTCACCGTGACCTTATTGGTTGAAATGGATGACCCTAACCCTAGCAGTCACTGGGGAAATCAATCCTAGAGGTCACTAGAGGTGTTTACCCTTATAGGGTCGAGATGCTTTGTTAATTTCATGCTTGGTTGGTCATCATGACTTAATGATGACATTTAGCTTAAGGCTTCCAAGAATGTGGGTAGTAGTGAACTCTAGGGTTGATTGTTCATTTCTGTTATGAAAACCTTAATTGGTTAGCTCTGAGGAATCCTAGCCCTAAGTAGATTACACATGTGATCAATGAATTGCTTGCTTAGGTAATTAGTATGTTATTGAAGTATTTTCTCTCTCCTACTTGTTGTAAACCTAACTTGTAGGGTGAACATCATAGCTAATGATAGTTTTGGTAACACTTATGTGATACATGTACGGTGTTTATGATCATTGGTGAGGCATGGTGAGATAATGATGCTTTGCAGGAACAATGAGAATGCTCTTATGACCTTGGCATGGACTTAGTGCCTAATTGAGGTGAATAATCCTCTATGTGATGTGATAAAGGATCGGTATCCCATGATGATGTGTTGATCATGATGGCCTTGTGGATGGCATTAAAACAGTACCAAGAAGTGATGTGACAAGTTTATGTCTTATACATTTTATATCTTCTAGAGTTGCAATCTATCCTTATCTTTGTAGAATCTATTGAGGGTTTGTATGTTTAACTTGATTTATGTAGTATGAAAGATACCCAATTACCTTAACTAATCAAGTGAAACCCTAATAATGTAGTTTCCATGTGCCATAGATCCATTCCAGTGTCATAACTTTCTGGATGGTGAAATAAGTATTAATGTGGGAAACTCGGAGTGCATAGTGTTGAGAATGTGGGGGTGCTTGGAGAGAACGTCCTTGTCATCCAGGTCCCAAGTGTTTTGAGAATGGCTACATTTTTGTCTCAGTGATTATATTATGTGATTGTTTGAGGCAGTGGCTAGAACAATTGCAGTAATACCTCAGTGATACAAGTGAGTACAACTAGGTTTCTAGTGTCGTGACATGTACCAAGGTGGGCTAGGTGTTTTTAGCTTGATTATATGTCATTGGTGGTAGTTGATAGTTATGTCTCTATGGTGTCTCTCATACTGGCCGAGAGGTGGAGATGAGATCGTGGATTCCAGATCTTGCATAGATCTTATATGGCACTGATTTCAACTTAGTATTGGTCAGTTGGATTTGGGTGGTACGAATCAAATCCTCAGGGCATAATAAAATATGTAAATAGTTGTGTAGTATATTTTCTTAGGGCTAAACACGACTCACATTGGTTGATGCCTTGCCTTTTTTCTAGTACTACTCAGTTGTATCATAATGTGGTAAGAGAAATCAATTGTTATACATGTTCTTCATATTCCTTCTAAATGCATAGTTTGTTTTACTTATAGTTGTAGTTTCTTAACCTACTTAGCATGTATAACCAATTTTAAGTTATTCATTTAGCTTAATCTTCTCATCATGTTTATAATGTTACCTTCTTGCTTAAGTATAATAATTTCTTACAATAGTTGTTTGCAGAGAGTTATATCACTCGTTGGGACATGGGTCTTGTAACATACTCAAATCATGATACCTCGATCAAACATCCCCTAATTGGGACCATTTATAATAATATAACATGAAATTATATTTCATCAAATTAGATAAAAGAATAGTAATTAGAGTCAAGAAAATATAATGTTTCAGAAAATAACCATTATGTGATGTTAATGATTAATTGCTTAATTATGTTTGAATTGGGAGTAGATGATATATAAATTCACCTATTAATAAATTTTGTCCTTAGTTTGTCACTCAAGATTCATATTAAGTCCATGTATGAAAGGTAATAATTAAAATACATAATAATATTTCAAATTGATTAAAAGGAGTGTAAATGTATTAAATATGTACTTATCAATAAAGATATAAAATACTAAATACTTTTAGAAAAAGAAATTAATACTTAAATTGGAATCGTAACATCATAATTAGCTTATATAGAAGTTTTTATGTCAATTAGACATCATTTGACCATTCAATTTATCAGTTGAAGATCTTAACTTTCATTTACATTATGACATTTGCAATAACTACAATATTGCCTTTTTCCACTTAACCCCCCAAACAGGTAACAGTCGCTCATTTATAGTCGTCTCTCTCATGAGGACCACGACTGCTATAATGGTGGGCGTTTCTCCTCCTCTTCCTTTTCCCTACTCTCTCTCCTCTATTCCACTCCTTTACTTATTTCTTCTCCTCCCTCGCTTTTCGCAACACTTCCCCTAAACCCTAGCCGCCATTAGCACTTCAATGCGCCATCAACTAGCCAATAGGAGACTTTTCGCCATCCATGGCCTTGATGTTGTGGACTCTTGTGGTGGTCTGAGATGATGGTTTTGTCACCAGCAAATTCACTTCCATCAATGGAACGGACTCAACCACTAGTTTCCACCAAGTCACCACCCATATCCTCCACTTTAGCCTCTGATCTATCGAGCCTTCCCGACCTGGAGCTTCACCATCACCATGATCCATCACTAGGACCGCCACCAGTCTGAGTTGGGTGGTTAGTAATCACAGCAGGCACCAGGTTGCTTTTCACCACTAAGTCCCAGTTGAAAAACACTAGATGGGGTGAATAGAGTTTTAAAGATATTTTAACAATTATTTGATTCAACCAACCACAATTGAAAATGAAAGAAGGAGACAAGTGTTTAGAGTGGTTCCAATCTTAGCAAATACTAAGATTGTCAGTCCACTACCCGGTTGCTTACCCAACCGGGATTTTGAAAGTATCAATTTTATTACCTTCACAAGGATTTACACAAAATACAATACTTTCTTACACCCCTTAAACAACCTTCACTTGAAGTAGATGCACCAACCCGAGGTAGCCTTCTTGAAGTAACTCCAAGCTCCCCCTTGAAGTAGCCTTCCTCTCTAGAAGTAACCTCCTGTTGCACCAGCCTTCTTGAAGTAGCTCAAGGTCCCCTTCTTCACCAAGAAGATCTCCAACCTCTCCAATCCGCAGCCTCCAACCTAGGAGTAGCAAGGAGAGTACAAACAATAATAGAGAACAAGAAAGGAAAAAGGAAATTACAACTTATCCTTTTGTAGCACAAGGCTTGATTTGCCTAGATCAAGCGTGTAGATCTCCTAACCAAAGTGTATGGAATTGGAATTGCAGTGGATAGGAGATGCTAGCCTATAGGACACAAAATTTGAGCTAAGAGAAGAAGTAGCCAATTGTCACTATGCTCAATTGCTCACAAACAGGTTGCACAAAGTCAATGTATGCTCAAAGCTTGCTCAAGTGTAAAAGCAAGTGTAGCTTGGGTATATTTAGGTGTCCTAAGGCATGTCCTATTTATAGGAATGACCTACAAGTGCTTAAGGACGTTTTAGACACTTTCTAGGGGGTTCTAAGTGCTTAACTAGCCGTTAGGTATAAGTTAGTTGCATTAGTAACGGCTAGTTGCTTTATTCTGCAGTTGTTGTCAAAGTCCATCTCGGTCGAGCAATTGTCGACCAAGATACCTACTCGGTCGAAGTTTTGTCGACCGACAGGCTCTCTAGATCAACGTTCATTTACAACTGCCAACTACCTTGTCAGCTGTGTCTAACGGCTACTTGGGTCTTTCTCGGTCGAGAAGTTTGTCGATCGAGAGTGTCTTGGTCGAGGAGTTTGTCGACCGAGATTGACCCTGTTTCAATCTTTCAATTAAGGCACTAAGTGTGTGTATGAGTGTACATATGTGACACTATTGAATGGGATGACCTATCTAAGTGTGATGTTTAGCTAGGGAAGATCTAACGCTTGATTTACATGAAGTCTAAGTACTTGTACATTATATATTTGTACAAGTTTACAATTGATTACATTTCATGACATTTACAATCATTCAAGCATATATATTCCCTAGAGCTTTGTCATCCACCTTATTCCTGCAACACTCAAGTAGCACGTTAGATCAACAAGAATGAAATGTTTGTCATCATCGAAACAAAGGGATTTATCATAATGTCCAATTTATCCAACAATCTCCCCCTTTTTGAAGATGACAAACATTTCCTAAATATAAAATAAGGAAATATAAAGCATGTGAGTTTCATACCTGAAGATTACCTTTTGTAGCCATTCTTGGTTTACAAGTGAGGGCTGGCCATCAAGATGAAACTCTCATTTTTTTGATTTTATATTCTTTCTCCCCCTTTGTCATTTCAAAAAGATATCCAGGTTGAATATTGTATATTTCTTCTCCCCCTTAATTGTATACTATGCTCCCCCTTAAATAGATATTCTATTTGGAACATGGATTTAATATCATTTTTGTCTAATTTAGCCACAATTTGTTTCTCAATCATTTGCAAAGGATGTTAAGCCTTGAAATGATATGAGATTCCCTTAACCTTATATATTAATTTCTCATCTATCAAGGGATGTTAAGCCCTAAAAGTCAAATGAGAATCCTTTAATCTTAGAGTACATAAAAATGTCTCTATCCAAATACAAGGGATGTTAATCCTTGATTTGTTTAGAGAGTTCCTTTAAGATATATCATTTTTATGAAATTCATAGATGTCTTCATAACCAAAAATATTCAGGTCGTAACAAGCTCCTAAATGATGATTACAATGTTTTTGTAAGCTTCTTAAGCAAATAATCAAATTTGTTTGTATAAGCTCCCCCTTAATCTTACCATTAAAGCAATTTAAAGCTTCTAAGGTCACAGATGATTTTAAATTTTGATTTTGACCTTTATCAAAAGTATACTAAGATTAAGTACAATAAAATGATGTCCAAATAAGCATTTTGTCAAAGCTTATTTTAGGTCGACCTTGACTTCAACCATAGCGCCCCTTGGCTAAATTTTATTTCAACCAAGAGGCAAAATCTGCAGATTTCACATGTGAAGTATAAATTTTGCAGGTAACTTAAAGAGATATCAATTAAAATACTTTGAGTAAAACCTATTATGAATGATGTCCTTTGATCTTTACTATGAGTGCATAAATCAAGTCCTAATTCTGTTCAAATTAATCATGTGATTCTTCAAGAAAAGACATATATCCTTGAAGGCATGAATGATATCTCAATTTCTTATAGATACCAATTGAGAAATTCTTTATTTTATGTTTTGCAAACCTTAAAGTTCTTTTTCTAAGCAACAAATCACCAATGAATCATTTTTCTTTCCTATGTATCATCAAGGATCCATGCATACAATAATCATTATCTATTTGTTCTATGTAACATAGCATCATCTTTATGAGCTGAATGATAAAATAGTGAAAGCATATCCATGATGTAATGATAGAACAATAAAATGATAATTCCATGAAATACAGTGATTGTGATCATTTAAACTAAATGTCATAACACATGATTTCTATATGGATAGACCAGGAGATGCTTTAAGAAAAAAATCATGTGAAACATGATAAAATAGTAATTTCTAAACATGATTTTCAGTTTTACCTTATTTAGAGGATCAATCGAAATGATATCATTTATATTCAAAAATGATCTTCAACTTGTTTTGCATGTAAAACAGTCATTAACATCAAATAGATAGCCACTTGATCAATCAAAAAAATTATTCAGCAATTTTACTGCAGACTGAAATCAGTGATCTGTTCGGTCGAAGATTTCTCGACCGACTGACTGCTCGGTCGAAGATTTCTCGACCGACAAGGTTTCTGTACTGTTTTCAGAACTGTTAATTGCTTCCAAGTAAAATATAGACTATATTTAATTCAATTATGCAATTTAAAAATCAGTTTTAGTTGAGATAAAACATATGAATATCAAAGTAACATTTTGATCAAATCTCAACTAATCATATTCAAATCTTTAAGTTTTGAGGACCTTAATTGAGATAAATTTTCAAAGATGTGTCTCTGGGGATTTGTTTAAAATTGTATATTTTTAAGTTAGAAATTTTAATTACTTGAATCATTTTGTTATCTCGTTATGTTAAGTTGAGATAGACATAAAGATATGCAATTTAAAGTCTTTGGTCATATCTCAACTTAGTCTAATCAATTCAATTTGGGGGTTTTGGAACCCATACCAACTCAACATCCTTTTTCTTGTATGGGCATGAAAAAGAGTAGTGTCCAAGACGTAAGAAATAATGGCAACATATAGAATCAACCTCAAGTCTTTTTCTATGGTTTTGTTCTAGGTTGTTCTTTGGTACAAATGTATTTGTTCCTTTAGGTACATATATAGATTGATGTGCTCGTGTCTTTCTCCAACTAGGTTGTTGATAAGATTTCCCCTTAGGCTTGTAACCTAGTCCTCTTCTCCCAATTTGATGATAGGAATCATCCAATATATTATCAAGGATTCCATTGTTGCTTAACTTACTAACTTCTTGTTGCAACTTAGCAATCTCATCCATTCTTTTCTTAATATCTAGTTTTGCTTGATCTAGATTAGATGATAAAGAATTCCTTTCTTTCACTATATTATCATAATCTAGATGTGTACACAAAATAGGTTGTTTTTGAAGATCATTTAACTTTTGCAAGTAATCCAACCTTTTCTTGAGATAGAAGATCATAATTTGTTTCTAGAGTAAAAATCTTCACATTACTATTACTTAGAGATGATTTCAAAGTATGATTTTCAGAAATAATTCTATCTTTTTCAAAACCAAGATCATTTAATTTAGCATATAAATCTTCATTTTCAGATGTAAGAGCAAGAAGTCTAGCATTTAACTCA
This sequence comes from Alisma plantago-aquatica, assembly GCA_963693085.1. NCBI lineage: Eukaryota > Viridiplantae > Streptophyta > Magnoliopsida > Alismatales > Alismataceae > Alisma > Alisma plantago-aquatica. The sequence continues at coordinate 645,014,201 of OY856414.1, read as the reverse complement.
TCATTTGTTTTATTAGATTTCTTTAATTTCTTCTTGCACTCAATATACTTATTATGTGTTTCTTCAAGACTAGAAATTAGCTCTTCTTTTGATAAATCAAGAAGGCTTACCTCTTCTTCTTCTTCTTCTTCTTCTTCATTGTTTGTAGCAATGAGACAATTTTTGTGGACCTCTTTCTTCTTTTCTCTCCATGGACAACCGATTGTTGTGTGGTTTGTTCCTAAACACCAATTTCAACTTGTTGAAGGTTGGTCCAAGTTTCTCATTTGCTTGCGGTTGTAGTCACCTCCACCCTTCATTCTTCAAGACCTGGTTAGGGTTCCTTGAAGCTTGCTCTGATACCAATTGAAAAACACTAGAGGGGGGTGAATAGAGTTTTAAAGATATTTTAACAATTATTTGATTCAACCAACCACAATTGAAAATGAAAGAAGGAGACAAGTGTTTAGAGTGGTTCCAATCTTAGCAAATACTAAGATTGTTAGTCCACTACCCGGTTGCTTACCCAACCGGGATTTTGAAAGTATCAATTTTATTACCTTCACAAGGATTTACACAAAATACAATACTTTCTTACACCCCTTGAACATCCTTCACTTGAAGTAGATGCACCAACCCGAGGTAGCCTTCTTGAAGTAACTCCAAGCTCCCCCTTGAAGTAGCCTTCCTCTCTAGAAGTAACCTCCCGTTGCACCAGCCTTCTTGAAGTAGCTCAAGGTCCCCTTCTTCACCAAGAAGATCTCCAACCTCTCCAATCTGCAGCCTCCAACCTAGGAGTAGCAAGGAGAGTACAAACAATAATAGAGAACAAGAAAGGAAAAAGGAAATTACAACTTATCCTTTTGTAGCACAAGGCTTGATTTGCCTAGATCAAGCGTGTAGATCTCCTAACCAAAGTGTATGGAATTGGAATTGCAGTGGATAGGAGATGCTAGCCTATAGGACACGAAATTTGAGCTAAGAGAAGAAGTAGCCAATTGTCACTATGCTCAATTGCTCACAAACAAGTTGCACAAAGTCAATGTATGCTCAAAGATTGCTCAAGTGTAAAAGCAAGTGTAGCTTGGGTATATTTAGGTGTCCTAAGGCATGTCCTATTTATAGGAATGACCTACAAGTGCTTAAGGACGTTCTAGACACTTTCTAGGGGGTTCTAAGTGCTTAACTAGCCGTTAGGTATAAGTTAGTTACATTAGTAACGGCTAGTTGCTTTATTCTGTAGTTGCTGTCAGAGTCCATCTCGATCGAGCAATTGTCGACCGAGATACCTACTCGATCGAAGTTTTGTCGACCGACAGGCTCTCTGGATCAACGTTCATTTACAACTGCCAACTACCTTGTCAGTTGTGTCTAACGGCTACTTGGGTCTTTCTCGGTCGAGAAGTTTGTCGACCGAGAGTGTCTCGGTCGAGGAGTTTGTTGACCGAGATTGACCCTATTTCAATCTTTCAATTAAGGCACTAAGTGTGTGTATGAGTGTGCATATGTGACACTATTGAATGGGATGACCTATCTAAGTGTGATGTTTAGCTAGGGAAGATCTAACGCTTGATTTACATGAAGTCTAAGTACTTGTACATTATATATTTGTACAAGTTTACAATTGATTACATTTCATGACATTTACAATCATTCAATCATATAGATTCCCTAGAGCTTTGTCATCCACCTTATTCCTGCAACACTCAAGTAGCACGTTAGATCAACAAGAATGAAATGTTTTTCATCATCGAAACAAAGGGATTTATCATAATGTCCAATTTATCCAACACCAATCACCTGGCCTTCCATCATTCTTGGTGTCATAGCACGACAACAAGAAGACACCACAATCTTCTCCTGTAGCCATCACCAGTAGCCACCACCAGATCCTGAATCCATCATCCTCTCATCACCAGAAGACATGGAAGAAGATCCTCCACCTCCTATAATGGTTGGTGCCTAGAATAGAAAACTGCAGTTCCTTTCTTCACCCCTCATCCTCACGGATCATAACCTCCAGAACACTCATCATCCTCACCAATGACCATGACAGCAACTACATGGAAACAAGGGGAGCGGTTCTCCCTTTCGGTGTACCTGATCTCAAAACTAACCTCTCTTTCTCCTCATCATCCTACTTTTCACAACCATCATGATCTCCATAGCCACCACCATCGTGTTGGTAGCCTCACCACCATACAGATTCTCGACCCAATTTTGACGTTGCCTACCAGCAACACCATGTTGCAGATGCCCCTTATTCATTTGTGTGATATATAGACCTAAAACAAACACACGATGCCAGAGACGTCACCGTCTGCAACCAAAATTGTAAGGGAACCCAACTGATCATGGGGCCTCCCTACTACTCTACCACCCACATATCTATCACCACCAGATCTACAACAATGGGAACCGTCATCTCCAGTCCACTGATATGTTCTCGGACCTGAACCAACTTCCACAATCGGAGGTTGTCAGAATGCTACCCTTACTTCTAATTGCCACCATGGAAACCAATAGCCTAAAACAACTGTTATGGCTGGCTGTGGCCCCTGTGATGACGCCCAGCTATGTAACACCCTCCCCCTTCATGCTTAAATCTAGCTGACATCATGACAACCTGCTGGAATTTGCAAGCTCTTCCTCTGCCTCGTGGCATTTATGGTTAGAACTCGAGGACCTACAACCATGAAGATTCAAGGATGCTACTGCTCACGACCACCATCTCTATGCAATGCAGATAAGCCATCCTCGTTGCCCCTTCCACCTACCTTCATGGTGATCCAACAATGCTTCTGTGATGAGGTTGTCAAGCCAAGATTTGTAGCTTCATCAGCCAAGTCTGTTACACCTAAGTCTAAGGTCAGTGTGTTCACCTCTTTTAGCTAATTGGTAACACTAGCTAATGATGATCCTTAGTTACTAATTAATGTTATTACTAGACATCATTATATGTAGAACTTATTTATATGAATACCAACGAATGTTGACCCATTACTATACATGATATCATGCATATATGTTGGTCCTATGAATAGTATAAGCATATATCATAGTAGATTCATTTCATGTAACCCTAATACTATCTACTTAATTAGTATTATACTGAAGAATAGATCTGAGTATAATCTGATGGATGCAAGATATAATACTTAGGTATGGCAATGACTTGTATCCAATAATAATTAGACACACAACAAGAAATGTGTAGGTAATCACATGTGAGAGTGTGAATGACTTAAATATTGGATACTCCTAATAAGGGTATTTTGATCCAATGGAATATCATGTAATGCATGTCCCTAGCCTAGTTGACCATTTGAGCTATATGATATTGAGGGAGAGAATGGTGTTAAAAGACCTAAAATGGGGATAATGTGTATTATTACTCACTTACATATCTAACCTCAAAAGACTTTGACTTATATGATAGAAACTTGACATTAGAACTATGAGGTTAAAAAATCTAATACGCCACTAAATGATCAAAACTAGGATAAGAAAGATATAAATCAGTAATAGAAATGCATATACATGTTCACTTTGGTTTGCCTAACATAAATAATGTGTTTTTAGGATGATTACTCAACTTTGGAGATCTAGTATGCCTATTGAACTAACCATTAACCGTGAAGATAAGGTATGTACTCCTCCCTGTTTATAATTGGGCATTTATATGACTACATTTTAACATAATGAGACAGCTCTTTAGTTACTTGTACTTACTCCCACTTTTGAAATATCATATCCACTCAGTTGTGACTTATTATTATTCTTCTAAAATTATTATTATCATGCTGAATTGGGTCAATGACCCCACTTACTTAGGTATTATTCTTGGAAATGTGAATGGTGAATGTAAACTGTCTTGCCTTTCTATTTATGCATGTTAGATAATTTGACTACTTTAACTATCGTAGACGCTTATGCACCCTAATGTGTTTCTACCCGAGGTATGTGTTTCTACCCGAGGTATGTGTTTCTACCCTAATTTATATAGAGGTGTGCTTTTCCACCCTTTTTACTTAGGCCAATGACTTAGTGGTGTCATGGCCCTACTATAGTCACTTTAGTCCTATATTTCTGCATGCAAATATTTGTTGTGATACTAATGATTGATTATTCCAAGAATTGTCGTTTAATGCTTTACTTATATTGCCTCATTATTTTGAAAATTCCTTCTCTTATTACTTCTCATTGAAATTTACCTAGCTTTAATGTCCCCCTTTTAATGGGAACATCTTACTTTAGTTTTGAAATAGATAATGCCCTAGTTAATTTTCTAATGTACATGCTCATCCTTTGCTGACTCATGCTCTTTTGTTTCCTATTTTTCTTGGGTGTTCCCTCCAACCAGGTGTAGGTACTTTATAGGATAGAGACTCTGGATGCTCGTGAGCTAATTGGTGGATGTAAGGATAACTTGGGATAGTCTTGTTTCCCTCTGCATGTGGGCCTATGTGTATATAGATGTAACCTTTTCACTTTATGTACCACCCATAGGGTGAGGAAGTTATTTACATGGAGATGTTTTTTAACTTTGTAAATATTATGTTTCCGCTGCTTATTTATTTCATGGCTCATGTTTGTACCACTGAGTGGGCCCACTATTGGGTCCCACTCTTTACAGGTATCACCCTTGTGATTCTCTACACCATCAGACCATGAAGTTATATATATTTATCCTCATATCCAACAAAACACCATGTGGAATACTATCTCGTGAAATATATTATCCTTAGACTCACATACATGGTAGTTTAGATCTCATTAAAGTTTCCTTTATTCATATTTTACGTATCTCATGTAAGATCATAAATTTATGGAAGTTGATGGCATACCAAGATGTATTGCAATTGATGGATCTATATTTCTATTTTATTAAGTCATAGAGCATAATTAATGAGTGTGCTTTGATTTATTATTTCTCCAAAATAATATATCAAGAAAATACCAGAAATATTTTCTTTCATGTTCTCCTCCACTTCTATTTCTAAAATCACAGCTTCCACATCACTAGATATCAACCACAATATAATAATACAATTTAAATTTGAAAACAAATCTAAAAAGCTTGTCTACTTTTAAAATTCATTTACCTTATCAATATAAACGCCCAAAACTCATGCTGCACTTTCCTACAAAACCTCTTCCATACTTCTTTCGATCTCCAAAAGAACTGAAGTAAAATAGCTTTCCAATTAGCAATAAAAATTATTGATTGTTACTCAAAAATATAATGGTATTATCCTTAACACCACTATATCCCCTTAAATTTTTACTTAAATCCAAGAATCTTAATTGTATCATGTTTGACTATAGTTTTCAATTCTACTTTATTACCATCTTTGCATCTCAAAAAAAAACATATCATCTTTCTAATTATTTATTTTATCTAACCATTCACCACACATATTCTCATCTTTCTTGAAGTTATATCCTATTCATGTGTTAACTAAAACTCATAAAGTTTTTAGATTCATACACTTATGTTGTTTCACTTAAGGAATATGAATAAACACTTAGACTTTTAGAAAAATTATTAATATTTACCACCACTCTTAATTTCTTTTGGGATGCTTATGTATATATTTTTCATTTGAACCTCATTAAATTATGAAACTTGTCCAAAGTACATTTCTCATAAATCACATCATATAGAAATTTTATGGAAAAATAATTTACATGTATGGATATTCATTTTTCTATTTTACCCTTACATTTATTTATCATAAAATATGCTCAAAACAAACATATAGGTAATTAAATATAATTACTCACTCCATGGTGGGTCTTGTTTGGGCCATAAGGAAAATATCATATCAATTATGTATCACAAATTTTTGAGATATTACAAAAACCCTGGTTTTATGTAGGGGAAAGTCAAAAAGATTCCATGATTCGATTCTTAGCCTAAATTTTAGATGTTATGATGTTGGGAATTTTATAATAGTAATGTGATGTAAAAAATTAACCATAATATTTATCGTCATCACGAAGTGATATAAACAAGAAAAACCAAGTATAATAATTTTAGATCCATTTAAATTCCAAGACTAAATTCCAATAAGAAATATTAAATAAATAAACATTCATAAAGTGGTTATGTTTTACTATGTATAATCTTTATACCATGGGTGTAAAATCAAGAAAGAGACAAATAGGACTCTAAAAAAATCTCATCACTTGTTGAGGATCGAGGTCATGAAAAAATGATACACATTGATCTGTCATGAATGGAGAAAATGATACGTTGGAAATAAGAACAAAAAATACAATCAAAACTTAAATGTATGGAGTACACATTTGAATAACATGACGAGTTCTATGTAGCCAAAACAAACCATGTTTGAACCTCCTTATAGATAGGAATGCCCAATATACATGGAGTAGATATCATGGCATGGCATTCAAAACAAGGTAGATGGGAAATGATATGTACCAATAGCATATATTGCATTTCAAATTGGAGAAGGAGAAGAAAGGTTCCATTGTGAATTCTGTTACAATAATTTCAGTTGGTAAAATGGTATGAGTGAGAAAAAAGGTAACTTGTGTAGAAATGATATTTCACTCATGTGGTTAACATGAAGTGATGAAAATAGAAACCTAATACTTACCCAATTTTTGATGGGATAAAATTGAAAACCATTTCTATACATATCCATTAAAATGATGGTGATCTAATATGGGTGTTTTTAATATGATGGGCTGGAATTAAAACAAGAAATTTATATACAAATGTTTCTCTAAATTTATTGTACATCAAGTCCAAAAAATCAAAGCACCTAAAATACCAAACCTAAACCATGATTTATATCCAATGATCCAAATCATGTATTGCATTTCCGTGATATTTATGAATTGGTTTACATCACTTGGAATTGAAGCCATGAACCAACTCTCCACATAGAGGTTGGCATTGACGGATTCACTAAAACTGTGAAAATAAGAAAATGTCATATACAATAGGTATTATAAGTGTGTAGAGTAAGGTTCTTAATACCATAATTAGTTCTATGCACACAAATCATGTTTCAACCTCATTATATAGGGTATTGCATGATATTCATGGATTAGATATCATGCCACTGATTAAAAAAATTAGGTTACCATTAGACAAGATATTCCTCATTACACATTTATTGTATCTAGAATCAAGGAAAATTTAATAGTATCCCTTTTGATTAATCCCCTAACTGGGTCTTCATCTTGGGCCTTTTTCCCATTGTTCACATATAGATGTTTCATTAGGCATGCTTTCCACCAATAAATGGTCTTTTATACAAAATGAACTTATGGACACTACTTGCATGATTTTCAAGCATTTTGAGCACTACTTAATGGGAAGGAGAGAAGAAAATAGCATGTAGGGTTTCTTCATACTTGAAAGGATCCCAAATGAATCCAATGTCACTTATAACCTACCCCAAGAGACCAAAAATTACTTTGAAGTAAAAAGCTTCATAAATGATTGAGTTCAAGACTAAAGTTTAGGAGAAATTTCCCAACACGGTCATGGTACAACCAAATGGTTGTGCCAGTAGTGTGAAATGCATAGACTCAACAAGTAGATGAAGAAACTACTAGAAGCTTCCTCATCATGGTCGTGTCAAACAAAATGGTTGTTCCAAGCAGTTGTCAAAATATCCATGCCTAAAAAAATAGTCATATGTGTTCTAGAGCACCACTCTACCTCAACTTCTTCAAAATAGTCGTGATATCCAACACGGTCACTCTACATGAAAATCATCACCATTCCTGAGAACGATCATGCTACCTTGACTTCCAAACCCCAAATTTAACTAATAATTCCACATTTCTACCACGGTCATCATGTACACCACATTTCTACCACGGTCATCATGTACACGACAACCATTCCTACTTTCACCCCCCATGGTTGTTCTTCCTACAACGTTCATTCTACCTACCAAACCCTATTGCTTCCCTAATATCTTTTTATCATATTTCTCGCACATAATCCTATACTTCCCAAGCCCCTTTATAAGCATTGGTGGAAGATGGGAGAAGAAGGTTAGCTCTCCCAAGAAATTTTAGCACCTACTCTATCCCACCTACTTTCCACTTCCATCCCACTTCCTCTACATCAAACCCTAGTTTTCTAGGGTTTTGACCATTACACTTTCATTTTCATGCCATTTATTCCCATTTAAGAAGGGGATGAGTTGGGCCTATGGAGGTGAAATTGTAGCTCCTTCATCAACATCCATGGAGTTTCATATTTCTTCTACCTTTTCTTTTGGCATTTTCTTTCAGCATGTCTAGCGAAGCCCCATTTGTTGGTTGTTTGGGGTGTTGAAATGTGGCTTTGATACCATGGTGTGGGTATAACTTTTTAACATCATGATTTTACTTATGAAAGGTTATATTCTACTTATATCTCATTTCCCATTGATTTCTATGTGAATGGTTCTTGTTAACAACTAGACAGTAAGGGAAATAGATGATATGTGGCGAATTTGGGATGGTTCTCCTAGGTTCAACTAGTGTATCCCTATCTTGACATCCCTCTTCATACATATCATCTACTCTCCCACCCATAGGTGAAAGGTTTGAGTGACTCGCTTGAAGACTCTTAGTGCAAGTGGTTTGGAGCAATTTAAAGGCTACATAGGAAATGACACGAGGTGTTAAACTCTCATTATCACCTTCGTTTACTACCCTTGGCCCTCAATTTCCCTATGAACTTCCCTCCTAGAAATCAAAACTCAATAATTCATGGTTGAATTCCACCTAAATCTAGTCATTGAGCCTCACAAAGTTGGATAGGGGTGGTAAGGACTAGTTCCCCTATATACATAATATTCCATCCATACAAAACTGGAGGGCAATTCTTTATCACTTAATTTGCTTGTTTGGTTTGATAACTTGAATGAATGAATGATGTTTGCCTATTTATAACCCTCAAATTAGTAGATTCACATTAACCCCAAATGGATTACCCATTAATTTCTTAAACACTAACTACTCACCTTACTTAGCTAGTGTTAACTAAGCTTCTTCGTTTGTTTGCTTAATCAAGTGTCTTGCTTATGAAAGTCAATCCTCGATAGATTCGTTAGTGCATTCATTTAAAAACATGTTAGTTTTAGTTAATCAATTGCATGTATCCCTCTAATTGCCCTTTTTGTATAATGGTTAGTTTTGTGCTTCCTCTTTCATTGTTTATCTAGTTGCCTCTAGTTTGAACATTAGGATTTCTCTTATTAGAGTAGTGCTTAGTGTTGGCATAGTTTTCATATTTTATTGAAACTAAATTTCTTTCATTGCATATATTAGTAGTTTTAACTCCCTACTTTAACATAGGTTTGATTCTTACCCCTTTTCAATTGCTTTTTCATCTTATATTAACTCAAATTCATGATTAACCTCTAAAACCCTAGTCTTTAGAGTAGGAATCTAGATAAAATGAACCTATCTCAAGTTCCCCTACTATTCCTTGGGTTCACCACAAATTACAATGCATATGCTACTCTCAAGGTCGTGTTCTTTGCAGATTTATATAAGACTGTGTCCAAACTGGTTTACAAATATTGAAAACCCCAGGTGTGCCCAAGGCGCTTCTAGCCACGTCAATTGGTTAGCGGTCCTGAGGATGCATCACTTTTATGCATTTTTAACTCTAGTTTTAGATGGTACAATGTTAGGAAAGAGAATAAAAAAGGAACATGATGCAAAAATTGACCCCCAAATTATATGGTTAATTGAAATACTGTAAAATGAACTCTAAAACAAACCAGCCCTTAATAGGCTAAAAAAATAAAAACCATTTCTAAGCTAAATAAAAACACATGCCAATAAAAACAATGGTGGTTTTCTCTACACGATTGGGGTGGAAATCAAAAACATGAAAGGAATATATAGTTATTGAAAATTGTTTTCATAAAAAAATAATGTAAATCTCATATGAAAATCTTCAAAACAACTAAAAACTCAACTTTAAACATGATTTCATATCATGGTCATAACTATGTTGCCATAGAATTCTCGAGTTGGTGTACATCACATGGATTACAGCCATAATGGAATGTTTCATGCATAGGCTGACATAAATGGATATAATGTAAGCATGAAACTCGAAAAAAATATTAACATATTTTGAGATGTAAGAAACTAGGCTTAAATAGCATCATATGTTTCAAGGAGCCAAAATAAGCCATATTTGCTCCTCATTGTATTAAGGTTGGTCTGATATTCATGGAGAACATATCTTTCAAGGAGACTAAAATTAATGTAGTTATGAATGAGATGCATGCATGTATATAGAAATATGTGTGACACCTTGGAAAATATACAGGTATGTATGCATGTATCATGGATGGAAATTGGAATCAAGTAAAGGGTAAAAGGCATTCTATGATGTAAAATTGATTCTTGATTTTAGATGCAACAATGGTAAGATGATATAATGGAAACATGATCTAAATAAGACTCATACGAGTAATACAAATCAGTGAAAAGAAGAACCCTAGTATGGGTAACAAAACATCATGCAAATATGAAATTGTTATGTTAAAGGTTGATTCCTACAACCAAATGAACTTGACAAAAATGATGAATACAATCCTCTTCATTCCTCATCAAAGTGAGGTAGTTTGTCTAAACATGGTTTAGATACTATCTTATGGAACTCATAACAATGAAACTAAGTGATGCAAAAAAAACCCTAATTTTAAAATACCACCATTATCGTAGTGAGAAAATGCTACAATGATGATAGTGTGACCCATTATTGATATGGATAACATCAAATCCTACAAATATAAACCCAATGTTGGTTGAAAGCAAATTTCCATTGTAAATTAAGGTTTAGATAGCTCCATCATTTCTATGGGTCACATGTAATGGGATCGACTTACAATGTCTATTAATTGGAAATATAGAGTTTTCAATAATAATACAAAATCATTTGCAATACAGAACATTTTCAAAATGGATATCCAAGGTAAAGTAACGCGAAAACAATGTTGATTGACAGTTCATTAAGTTGAGGATTGTATAGCATATTGTGAAAGACTAGTTTTTGGCTTAATTTTGAGGACTAAATTTCTTTTAAGGTGTGTAGGATGTGATGGACTGAAATTTTAGAATCTCTAAATATTTAGTAAGATAAGTGAATCTTGTGAGTTTGACTTACATTGAGGTTTCCAAGTGTTTTGCAAAGTCTGGGTGTTGGTTGATGTTGATTTCAATATTAATATCCCAAAGTTTGTTTCATTTTGAGGAAGTTAATTGAATGGTCAAAGAGTTGAGTTTTGGCACCAAATTTGAGTAGAATGTAACTTAAATTGTGATTGAGATATGGTCTAAGTTTTATGAAGATTGGAGGATCCTAGGAGAAGTTATTTAGGTTTGAAAATTGTGTACTGATGTGTATTATCAATGGTTGATTGATCAAAGTTTAATATAAACCAACGTACATGATGTGTCACATACAGCTTTGATTATGTAGTGCAAATTGTAGCATCAGTGAGCCATAGATCAGCTTGGCGTGGGGCCTTTGTCAGCCCTTGGATGTGAGCTTTGAATGGTTGTGCCATTATCTTCAAGTTTCCCATCTCTCGAAGTCATGAGGTTGTGTGGTGTGTGAGAATTCAACTCACCACGATCGGCGAACATGGGGTGATACCAAAGAGTATGCTAGCAGTTGTCCTCATGTCATCCAGAGGAGTTGAAAGACCCTCCTTTGAGTCAATTGGAGTAGGCACAAAGGGGGGATCCACTTCCCCGTCACCAGTCTTCTCCACTGCGAGGAGCAGATGATGACTGAAAGTACAACATGGAGATACAAGGCTCATTGAGGGAACCAGAGCAAGGAAAATGATGAGGAGGACTGGAGGAGAAGCCATGGGTGTTTTCGATCTCCTCCAGGTTGGGTTCCATGGCTGACAAACTGGACCTTGCTAGAGTTATAGTTGGACAAGTGGGTTCGTTTGAAGCCTGATGGAGTTTCTGGATGTCGTTTCCCCCTTCCAACCCACCATGGTGGTGTCTATACTAGTGAGTAGGAGGCACTACTGGTGAGCCTAAGAGGTAATAGGCATGATGTAGCGAAAGGAGGTTTACGGCGGCGCTACCCCTTACAGAGAAGGATGTGGCGGCGGCCAACAGATAGAACTCCTAGGAGTGCTGGAGTCATCACATGAGAAGGGAAGGGAGTGGCATAGAACAGGTCATGTGATTATGAGGAGAAAGGGAGTGGGTACGACGTTGAGGTTATAGAAGCATGGATATCCACTGTGGACTCTACGTGAGAGATAACGGAGAGAGGGTGACTCAGATAGACCAGCCACAAACTGGACAATCCTAGCCCTAATCAGGTCCAATACATCCTTGAACCACTGGCTTAGTGCGTCCAGGATCCAAAGAGTCATGCCCAAGCATATCCACGTGGTGATTTCTGATTGGTAGAAAAAGTTAGTTAAATCCAAATTCCCAGTAAATGCCCAGATTGTATATTTCATAGTAATTAGCTCGATTGTCCAAAACTTACAGACAAGATACCAAAATGTTCAGAAAAATGAGTAGAACACTGGGGAATGATAATATCATGCTTTTGATGTACTAGTCTCAGTGATATCATGTAATATGTATAATGCTTATTTTAAGGATAATAAATATCAAACATTGGTCTAAAATTATGAGAATGTGCCTGTAACTCCTAAATGGTATGTAAAATCCACTTGAGGTCAAACAGTATGATGTTGATGCACGAAATCATGTAACTTTCTCCATATGTTAATTAGGGCTAATAACCCTAAGTTAAATGCAATGAATACATACATGATCAATAAATGATGAAATTCACAGAAAACCCTCATATCAGTAACGGGAAGATATTATGTGATTATGAGATCAGTTTTGTACATGAAATCCATGTTATATGAAGTTGACCCTTAATACATGCTTTAAAATTGTGACGACACTCGCTATCATTAAGATAACAAGTGTACAATCAACATGCAAAAATGATTATTAACAACGGATTACTAAAAATCACTAAAATTTAAAACCATTTATAAAAAAAATCCATTACCAGAAAACTCTTTAAACAAGAACTAAAGTATTATAATTACATACTGGTCCACATTGTACATTCCATGTACCATCTCTTCTCGAGGAATATATATACAACACTTTGCCTTGATAAAAGAACAAGTAACAAAATCCTCGAGGCATTCGAGCCAAAATCTCAGATCGATTATAAGGACACTATCCACTGACTCCTAGGACCTGAGAGTACAGAGATGGCACATAGGACTTTCTATACAAAGCTTGACAGCCAATATCCCCACCTGGGATATCATTGTTGTCCATGTTGTTGTTGTTGTTGTTCTTCCCCCACTACAAAGTTTCTACCTCTTCACCCGCATCCACCTAAAAATGTTGGATCCCACAGGGGTGAGACAACTTATAAAATTGCCCCAGCGAGAGATATAACTTTCCACCGAAAACATTATTATTGCAGTTTAATACAAATAAACTGAGTAGTGGAATCATATATTCAACAACATATTAGAGCAACATTCTTACTTAAGCATTTCAACTATAACTTGATAAAGTAGCTTGAGCATTGGATAAGTGAAATATATAATATTTATCCATATAAAGCATGCTAAGTAAGATAACATCAACCAGTGATTCTTGTATTTCAATCTTAAGCAAATATGTTACACGACTGATTACATTTTACAACCATACTAAAGCTCTGAGGAGATGAGGTATCCCGCTCATACTCCAACCGACCATTGCGAAATAGAAATCGGTATCATACATAGGTCAATGGAAGAGCCGACTTCCATGACCTCATCCTGTCCCAGTCAGTGCGAGCCCACATGCAGGATATCTAGTGTCTCTGCTAAATAGCTTGTCAGGGTATAGTGGCATCTTCACTATAGAGTTACAGCGGCGGTTGTACTCTCTTCGCAATCGAGAGATTTCGTGTTTATCTCCATCGATCCGGAATTAACATCATCGAGAGATTTGTGATACATCCATCCCGGCACATATAATGAAGGATTGAGATGTTTATTGTTTACCTTCCATCAATTCCCCCATTAGGGTGTATGGATATTTTCGCCCATCACCCCCGCATATTCAAAAATATGTGATCTCCAGGAGATCCTGTAGGAAAACCTATTTCACCATCACCAACTACTGACGATGATGAGTCTATGTTTAGAGCACTACATGAATATCTTTCACTTGATTAATTAAGTACATTATCATATTCTTTTAGCATCAACCAAGTTTTCAAACATAACTTATTATAAAAAATGCTACAAAGAAACATGCACTACTTTCATCAAGTACTTCTCAGTCTTTATATGACATTGGGATCTCAGTCCCTCATTTCAATACTGGGAATTATCATCCTTTCACAATTTCAACACCATAATCATATGGTTCTGGGTATTTAAACCCTTAGCTCATCACTGAGCACTGTTACCACTTTTTCAGGTAATTATCACCTTCAGGTCATCTGACCAAGGTAAACATGACACTTGCTACACAAGCATCTCTTATGGCACTTGAGGCCCATTAACTCTCTTATTACCTCTTACTAAGAAACAAGGCATATCATGGCACACAAGGCCCAATAAACAATTTCAATAAATAAAGCATCATAGCTCATACCTGGCTATGTTCATCATCTCATGATACATGCATGGTTAGTACAGATGATATAGTTACATCAATTATATATCAGCACCATGCAACACAAAGTAATACCACTACTCCATTTTTAGGATTAGTGTTTCCATTCCATATCAATAAGGGATACTCATCCCATTAATCCATATTAGGGTTTACTATTCATCCCAATTAGGGTTTATCATCAAAATGCCCTGAATTAGGGTTACTCAGGTCATCACCCTAAATTCATATCACATCATCCCCCTAGATTAGGGTTTCACTCAGAATTGCCCTAAATTAGGGTTTGAGTTCATCAATCAACTCAATTAGGGTTTTATGATCTCTTTATTAAGGATCATACCCTAATTATATATCCCATTCATTTTGAATGTATTGGGCATGATTATTATACATGTACGAATATCTTTCTCTCAAACCCTTCTAGGATGTCCACTACTCAATTCTTGATTAGATTGAGTCTACTCTTTATTCAAATTCATGCACTTAGGGTTAGCATGATGTATTGAATCATTGCATTATTATGCATCAATGATTAATCCCACTAAGGGTACCACTCACCTAAGTACATTAGGTGTCCAAATGGTTTGATGAATTGAATCTTCAATTACATGAGGTATCCAATTGGATTGATCAATTGAACCTTCAATCACATTAGATATTCAAATGGATTGGCCAATTGAATCTTCAATTACATTAGGTATCCAATTGGATTGACCAATTGAACCTCAAATGGTTTTGATTACTTAGACCCCAAACGGTCTTAGTCTCTTAGAACTCAAATGGTTTGAAACCGTTTGGGCAAATTGCCCTTGAAACCGTTTAAGCAAGAAATGTGTTGAAACCGAATGGACTTGGGTCTCCAAACGGTTTGAGACTGTTTGGACCCAAACGGTCTTGAGACTGTTTGGACTCAAACGGTCTTAAGACCGTTTGGACCAAACCCTCGACCAAAAAGGTCTTCCATCACTTAATCAATTCAGGGTTTCAATCAATGAACCGCCTATCAATTGAATCATTGATTCCTTCATCAATTGAACCATTGAATTACCCTTCAATTGGACAATCAATTAGGTTTTGAACCCAATTGAACTAGGATTTATAATCAAGAAACCATCAATTAGGGTTTTGAAATCGAGGAACCATCAATGGTTGACATAGTGAAACTAATTCCATTGAAATTGTTGAATCATCATTAAACCATGATATGACCTGACCTCAAATGGTCTTGAGGTCGTTTGGATGACCTCCAAAAGGTCTTGAGACAATTTGACCCATCCCATTGAAATTCAATTAGGGTTTGCATCATTGAATCGACCATCAATGGAGCTATTGATTGTATTTCAATTTGATATCACTGGATCTTCAACCATCCAATCATATTCAACCATAGACCTCCAAACGGTCTTGGTTGACCTCCAAACGGTCTTGAGACCATTTGGGTGACCTCCAAATGGTCTTGAGACCGTTTGGGTTAGTCAACCCAAAAATTGAATCCAAAATTGAGAATTTCAACACTTCAACCCGATTGAATTTTATAATTGAAAGATATTCCATTCTTGAAACCTTCAAGATAAAATTAATTGAAACTATTGGATCAGCATCCAATTACATCATCATATTTATCCAAATAGTCAACTGTTGGTCAGCCTCTCCAAACGGTTTGAAATCGTTTGGTTTCTAACGGTTTGTTGAAACCGTTTAACCAATTCCATTGAAACTGATTGGTATCAAATTTTGAAACTGTTTGCCTATGATATTAATTGAGATGTGTTCTTGAGATGATTTCATCATCATCAAGCTTCAAACCCTAGAATTCTACTGCCATTCTCATAGTAGTTTCATCAATTAATCAAAGGAATTTCAAGAAGAACAATTGAACCAAATGAATTGAAGAATTGAATTCAATAACAATGATTAAGGGTTCAAGTTATATAACCCGCCTTCAAATGAGCTTCAAATCTTATAGATTCACGTCAAAAATGGTGAAATAAGCTTTCTCAAACCACAAGGCTCGTTCGTCAAGCTTTTGAGTGAAAAGGATTGGCTAGAATTGAAGATTAATTGCAGAAAGTAAGAAATCAAGCATTGATTTGTGATTTCCACCATGAATTGAGGTGAGAGGGGATCATGGAGCTTACCTACAGGTTGGGAGTCGTCCTCCTGTTTCTACCAAGCTCCCTTGGTTGTTTTTCAAGCAAGGAGTGAAAGTGGCTTCGAAATTACCCATTCAAGCTATGGATAAATGAGTATATATGCATTTTATAGAAAATTCATTCAAGAGAGAGAAAGTAGGGGATAACTCTTCCATTTCCTTGCCACTTTCCCCCTCCTATTCCTTGGGTACGAGGCTATCTTCCTTTCCTCTTATTCATCTCAATTATCCATTAATTAAAGGAAAAAAAATTAAGCACCTTAACCCTTATAATAATAATATCCTAAAGTTAGTGGATAATTCTTTTCCTTTTATTAATGTGAGTGGGCTCTCCACTCACTTGAGATATTTGTTGCCTTTGAAAGGCACAAGGACGTCCACATATATGTATTTTCAACCAACACAATTTTGGTTGAAGGGCATTTCATTTAAAATATTTATTTTTGCATTAAATTGAATTAGAATTTCAATTATGCTTAAATCTTGATTATTTTAATATCAAGATTCTCTCTCCTCCAAAGAGACTCAAATGAGATGCCCCTCTCGTTTTCTTGCCTGTACTTGATGACAAGAAATATTAGGGACCTTATTGAAGTGATAATTTGAATATTGAACCCTAGGTTTTGGGTAAATTGCACATTACACCAAAACTAGGTTTTAATGCACAAACATTGCTTAATCAGCTCTTTCTTGGTATTCAGGCTTTCACAAGCCATTCCTCGACATCATATTCATTCTCATGATGCTTCAACACATGAGGAACATATTATCATGCACAATTTGTAATTTAACCCCTCAACTTGGGTAATTTGCACTTTAGTCCAAAACAAGTAAAATATCATTTCAACATTATTCAAAAAGGATTAAAATTGAACAATGAGTTCCTCTTGAACCTTAATTACTTTTCAAAAGATAAGAGCAAGCATATAATCCACTTTATTAAGACAAACATCTAGGGTTAAAGCATAACCCAGGTCAAGGATGTTACAAGTTATCCACCCCTTACAAGGATTTCGTCCCCGAAATCGTTAAGAGAAAAGAGTAGGGTACTTCCTTCTCATTTCTTCCTCTAGATCCCACGTAGCTTCTTCAATGCCACGGTGATGCCAGAGAACTTTTACAAGACATATGTCTTTATTTTTTTAGCTTTTTGATTCTTCTAGCAAGAATCAACACAAGTCCTTCAACATATGATATATCATCACTTAGTTCTACTTCCACAGGTTGCAGAACTAACTTTGTGTCAGGATGACATTTCCTCAACATGGAGATATGGAACACTGGGTGCAATCTATGCAGCTCAGGTGGCAACTCCAGCTTATAGGCTACCTTTCCCATCCTCTCAATGATTGGATAAGGCCCCATAAATCTAGGAGCTAACTTTCCCTTCTTCCCAAATCTAAGGATACCTTTCCAAGGTGAGACCTTGAGGTATAATCTGTCTCCAACTTGGGATTCTAAGGGTCTACGATGCTTATCAGCATAAGATTTCTGCCTATCCTGGGTGACTTTCAACTGTTGTTGTATTACTTTAATCTTCTCAGTTGTTTGTTGTACTAGCTCAGGACCCAAAAGTTGGTACTCCCCTGTTTCATACCAACATAAAGGAGATCTATAACATCTACCATATAATGCCTCATACAGTGTCATATCAATATTGTGCTGATAGCAATTATTGTAAGCAAATTCTATCAAGCTTAGGTGTAGGTCCCAACTTCCTACAAACTGAAGGACACATACCCTAAGTAAATCCTCCTAAGTTTGTATAGTCCTCTCAGATTGCCCATCTGTCTGAGGATGAAAGGTCGTACTAAACCTTAATTGCGTACCCAAAGATTTATGGAGTCACTCCCAAAAATGACTCGTGAACTGGGGACCTCTATCAGAAACAATAGTAGTTGGAACCCCGTACAAACGCACTATCTCATCTATATATATTTATGCAAGCTTCTCAGCAGTGTTGTTTGTTTTGATTGGAAGGAAATGTGCTTTCTTTGTCAACCTATCAACTATCACCCATATGGAATCATGACTTTTGGTTGTTCTTGGCAAACCAACCACAAATTCCATGGTTACATGATCCCATTTCCACTACGGTATAGGCAGAGGTTGCATTGTTCCTACGGGCTTTTGATGTTCAACTTTAACCTGCTGACACACTAGACACCGCATAACAAACTCGGCTACATCTTTCTTCAAACTAGGTCACCAATACATATCTTTTAAATTATGATACATCTTGGTGCTCCCTGGATGCATGGCATACATTGAAGAATGAGCTTCTTCCAGAACCAACTTCCTTAAGTTACTGGCATTAGGTACTACCATCCTACCATGGTAACAGACTACCTGATCCTCTGACTAATGAAAACCATCTCGTTTCTCACTACCATACTCTGATCTAATCTGTCGAATCAGGGTATCATTATGTTGTACTTCTTTAATCTGCTGTCTTAGAGTAGGTTTCACTTGCATCTCAGATAACAACCCAACTGACAATGATACTTAAAGCTGTATGTTGTTTTTCCTCATAGAGATAAGCATATCTCTCTTAGAGCAAACTAAGGAGTTCATTTGTGCTTTATCTAGGGCTGGTGAGGATGATTTTCTACTTAAAGCATCAGCCACTACATTGGCTTTCCCTGGATGATAATCAATTGTACAATCCTAGTCCTTGATTAACTCCATCCAGCAGCGTTGCCTCATGTTCAACTCATGCTGAGAGAAGATATATTTTAAATTCTTATGGTCTATGAAAATATGGAATGTCTCTCCATAGAGATAATGTCTCCAAATCTTCAAAGCATGGACCACAACAGCTAGCTCTAGATCATGTGTCGGATAATTCTCCTCGTGTTTCTTAAGTTGTCGAGAAGCAAAAGAAATCACATGATTATCCTGCATCAACACACATCCTAGACCATTCTTAGATGCATCACATAAAACTATGTACCCCTTCCCTTGCTCAGATAACACCAGCATAGGTGCACTTGTTAACGTTTCCTTCAACAAATGAAAAGAATGTTAACACTTATCATTCCAGACAAAAGGACTTCCTTCCTGGTCAAATTGGTTAGGGGTAAAGCTATAGAACTAAAGTTCTTAATGAACCTCCTATAATAGCCTTCTAGTCCTAGGAAACTGCGTATCTCTGTTGGTGTCTTCGACTGTTCCCATTGTAGGACAGATTCTACCTTCTTAGGATCAACACGGATACCTGAGGTAGATATAACGTTTCCTAGAAAAGAAACTTCTGGTAACCAGAATTCACATTTGTTAAACTTAGCATACAGCTTATGCTCTCTTAGCAAAGTCAAAGCCTAACAGAGGTGCTGCTCATGCTATTGAGCATCTCTACTATATATCAAGATATCATCTATGAAGACTACTACGCACTGATCAAGAAAAGGCCGGAAGATTCTATTAATGAGTTCCATGAATGCAGCTGGTGCATTAGTTAGTCCAAACGACATAACTATGAACTTATAGTGACCATACCTTGTTCTAAAAGAAGATTTCGATCTGTCACTCTCCTTAATATACAACTGATGGTATCCTGACCTCAGATCTATCTTAGAAAAGATAGTTGCACCACACAATTGATCAAACAGGTCATCAATCCTTGGCAAAGGATACTTGTTCTTTATAGTAACTTTATTCAACTGCCTATAATCAATGCATAATTACATAGATCCATCCTTCTTTTTAACAAGAAGAACTAGAGCACCCCATCGGGAAGTACTCAGTCAGATAAAATCCTTCTCAAGCAACTCCTGTAGTTGTTTCTTGAGCTCTGCCATTTTAGCAGGAGCCATCCTTTACGATGTTTGTGTTATTGGTTGTGTGCTCGGGATTAGATTAATCTCAAAATCAATCTCTCCGGGTGGAGGTACACCTGGAAGTTCTTCAAGAAATACATCCTCAAACTCCCTAACTATTGGAACCTCAAGAAGATTAGGACTCTCCATTGTGGTGTCTACCACATGTGCCAAGAATGCAAAGCATCCTTGTCTCATCAGCTTCTCAGCTACCATAGCCGACACAAGACAGGTTGGAAGAATCTTTCTGTCTACCTGAAAGATCCATGTGTCACCATCATCTGTGAATACAGCTTGCTTGGACTCACAATCCAAGACAACCTTATACTTTTCTAGGGTGTCCATTCCAAGAATTATATTGAAACCATGCATCTCAAGTGGTATAAGATCTACCTGGATGCGATGTTTAGAAAAAGAAAGAGCACAAGGAGAACACACCTCCTGCAACACTACAGATCCCAACAAAGGAGTTTGCAACATCAAACTCTTTGCTCTATGACCAACTATCATATTGTAATCTAGTATCACTTCTCGAGTGATAAAGGAATGTGTAGCACCCATATCAATTAAAACAGATACGAAGTAGGATGAAGACATATCAGAATAAAATAGTTCCATCTGACCTGTCACAACCCGAGGGTTGACTACTGCTTCGGGCTGATTCATAGCATAGAATCTAGTCATTGGTTGTTGTTGACCATGTGCTCGATTGTTAGATGCCGATGAACCAGCTTGGGACGCTTGTCCACATCCTCGAGCACCACTAGAAAACTGTCTCCTCTGTGAGCCTTGTTGACTCTGCCTCTGGGGTTGAGTTACAGTCCTGACTTTCTTAGGACAATCTCTCATCAAGTGTCCTGGCCTCCCACACTGAAAGCAATTGTAGCTTCCCAGATTCTGCCTAGATGGTCATGTTACTGATGTTGATGTTGTACTGGGGGCTCTATTTGGAGGAAAACTATGTTCCCTACCCCTACTCGACGTCCATTGTGCCTGAGTATTGAATCTTGATGGTGTTGTTAGTGCAAAAAACCTCGGCTTCTTGAAGCTTTCAGACCTTTGTCCATGAAACTGTGTGTACTCTTTCTTACTCTTGTTCTGACGCTTTTCAATCACAGACTTCTCTACCCGTCTCACGGACTCCACAAAAGTGGCAAACCTCTCCCTGTTCTCTAGGGCAGACATAGGAGTGGTCAATTCAGCATTCAACCATTTCTCGAAATGTTGAATTCTTTATTCATCATTAGCTTCCATATGCGGACAAAACCACAAAAGCTCTATGAACTTAGCCTCATATTCGCTAATGTTCATCTGTCCTTGTCTAATTCTCTCAAACTGTGAGATCTTCTCATCTAGATATGTTTTGGGAAAATATCTAGTGACAAATTCTCATTGGAATTCCTCCCATCCGACCTCTACACCTGGCCTCTTACCCTCTTCTATGGTCCACCAGTGGTCAGCACTCCTCTTTAGGAGGTATACAACATGTCTGACCTTCTCAGATTTAGGATTGTTCAGGATCCTGAAAGCCTTCTCTAGCTCAGTTAACCACAAATCAGTGTCTGCTGGATCAACTATACCAGCATAATCTATGGCCCCAACCTGGAGAAGTCTCTCAAAAGTCTTACTAGTTCCATGTCCTTCATTGTGGGTTGGTGCCCTTGGTGCAGGTGGTGGCATTCTGTCTGCCATATGTGTCATGGTCGCCATAAACTGGCCAAACAGGGCATGGAAAGCTGGATTTTCTAGTGCGGCTTGATCAAGATGAGGAATCTCATGTACTGGTTCCTCCCTAGCTTGATCCTTGCACCTCCTCCTGGTGCAGCAACGCTGCTCTCATCAGCATGTTTATCATGTAATCTAGACATCTTCAAGTTCTTCTCCTCCTATATGAGCAGAAGACACTATCAGATAAACTGGAAGACACTAGAACAGACTCAACAACCTTAATCCTATGTCTCTATAACCTCAACGAACCTGGAGCTCTGATACCACTTAACTTGTGACGACACCCGCTATCATTAAGATAACAAGTGTACAATCAACATGTGGAAATGATTATTAATAGAGGATTACTAAAAATCACTAAAATTTAAAACCATTTATAAAAAAATCCATTACCAGAAAACTCTTTAAACAAGAACCAAAGTATTATAATTACATACTGGTCCACATTGTACATTCCATGTACCATCTCTTCTCGAGGAATATATATACAACACTTTGCCTTGATAAAATAACAAGTAACAAAATCCTCGAGGCATTCGAGCCAAAATCTCAGATCGATTATAAGGATACTATCCACTGACTCCTAGGACCTGAGAGTACGGAGACGACACATAGGACTTTATATACAAAGCTTGACAGCCAGTATCCCCACCTGGGATATCACTGTTGTCCCTGTTGTTGTTGTTGTTGTTGTTGTTGTTCTTCCCCCGCTACAAAGTTTCTACCTTTTCGTCCGCGTCCACCTAAAAATGTTGGATCCCACAGGGATGAGACAACTTATAAAATTGCCCCAGTGAGAGATATAACTTTCCGCCGAAAACATTATTATTGCAGTTTAATACAAATAAACAGAGCAGTGGAATCATATATTCAACATCACATTAGAGCAACATTCTTACTTAAGCATTTCAATTATAACTTGATAAAGCAGCTTGAGTATTAGATAAGTGACATATATAATATTTATCCATCTAAAGCATGCTAAGAAAGATAACATCAACCAGTGATTCTCGTATTTCAATCTTAAGCAAATACGCTACACGACTGATTACATTTTACAACCATACTTAAGCTCTAAGGAGATTAGGTATACCACTCATACTCCAACCGAACATTGCAAAATCGAAATCGATACCATACATAAGTCAATGGAAGAGCTGGCTTCCATGACCTCATCCTGTCCCGGTCAGTGCGAGACCACATGCAAGACATCTAATGTCTATGCTAAATAGCTTGTCAGGATATAGTGGCATCTTCGCTATAGAGTTACAGCAACGGTTGTACTCTCTTTGCAATCAAGAGATTTCGTGTTTATCTCCATCGATCCGGCATTAACATCATCAGGAGATTTGTGATACATCCATCCTGGCACATATAATGAAGGATTGAGAGGTTTATTGTTTACCTTCCATCAATTCCCACATTAGGGCGTACAGATATTTTCGCCCATCACCCCCGCATATTCAAAAATATGCGATCTCCAGGAGATCCCGTAGGAAAACCTGTTTCACCATCACCAACTACTGACGATGACGGGTCTATGGTCAGAGCACTACATGAATAGCTTTCACTTGATTAATTAAGTACATTATCATATTCTTTTAGCATCAGCCAAGTTTTCAAACATAACTTATTATAACAAATGCTAAAAAGAAACATGTACTACTTTCATCAAGTACTTCTCAGTCTTTATATGACATTGGGATCTCAGTCCCTCATTTCAATACTGGGAATTATCATCCCTTCACAATTTCAATACCATAATCATATGGTTCTGAGTATTCAAACCCTTAGCTCATCACTGAGCACTGTTACCACTTTTTCAGGTAATTATCACCTTCAGGTCATCTGACCAAGGTAAACATGACACTTGCTACACAAGCATCTCTTATGTCACTTGAGGTGCATTAACTCTCTTGTTACCTCTTACTAAGCAACAAGGCATATTATGGCACACAAGGCCCAATAAACAATTTCAATAAATAAAGCATCATAGCTCATACCTGGCGTTCATCATCTCATGATACATGCATGGTTAGTATAGATGATTAAAGTTACATCAATTATATATCAGCACCATGCAACACAAAGTAATACCACCATTCCCTTTTTAGGATTAGTGTTTCCATTCCATATCAATCAGGGATACTCATCACATTAACCCATATTAGGGTTTACTATTCATCCCAATTAGGATTTATCATCAAAATGCCCTGAATTATGGTTACTCAGGTCATCACCCTAAATTCATATCACATCATCCCCCTAGATTAGGGTTTCACTCAGAATTGCCCTAAATTAGGGTTTGAGTTCATCAATCAACTCAATTAGGGTTTTATGATCGCTTTATTAAGGATCATACCCTAATTATATATCACATTCATTTTGAATGCATTGGGCATGATTATTATACATGTACGAATATCTTTCTCCCATCCTCTTCTAGGATGTCCACTACTCAATTCTGGATTAGATTGAGTCTACTCTTTATTCAAAATCATGCATTAGGGTTTGCATGATGTATTGAATCATTGCATCATTATGCATCAATGATTAATCCCACTAAGGGTACCACTCACCTAAGTACATTAGGTGTCCAAATGGTTTAATCAATTGAATCTTCAATTACATGAGGTATCCAATTAGATTGACCAATTGAACCTTCAATCACATTAGATATTCCAATGGATTGGCCAATTGAATCTTCAATTACATTAGGTATCCAATTGGATTGACCAATTGAACCTCAAATGGTTTTGATTACTTTGACCCCAAACGGTCTTAGTCTCTCAGAATTCAAATGGTTTGAAACTGTTTGGGCAAATTTCTCTTGAAACCATTTAAGCAAGAAATGTGTTGAAACCGAATGGACTTGGGTCTCCAAACAGTTTGAGACTGTTTGTACCCAAATGGTCTTGAGACCGTTTGGTCCAAACCCTCTCAAAACTGAATGGGCCAAAAAGGTCTTCCATCACTTAATCAATTCAGGGTTTCAATCAATGAACCACCTATCAATTGAATCAGTAATTCATTCATCAATTGAACCATTGAATTACCCTTCAATTGGACTATCAATTAGGGTTTTGAACCCAATTGAACTAGGATTTATAATCAAGAAACCATCAATTAGGGTTTTGAAATGGAGGAACCATCAATGGTTGACATAGTGAAGCTAATTCCATTAAAATTGTTGAATCATCATTAAACCATGATATGACCTGACCTCAAACGGTTTTGAGGTTGTTTGGATGACCTCCAAACGGTCTTGAGACCATTTGACCCATCCCAAAATTGAAATGTGTGAAATTCAATTAGGGTTTGCATCATTGAATCGACCATCAATGGAGCTTTTGATTGTATTTCAATTTGATATCAGTGGATCTTCAACCATCCAATCATACTCAACCATAGACCTCCAAATGGTCTTGGTTGACATCCAAATGGTCTTGAGACCGTTTGGGTCAGTCAACCCCAAAATTGAATCCATCAATTGAGAATTTCAACACTTCAACCCGATTGAATTTTGTAATTGAAAGATATTCCATTCTTGGAACCTTCAAGTTCAAATTAATTGAAACCATTGGATCAACATCCAATTAAATCAGCATATTTATCCAAATAGTCAACTGTTGATTCGCCTCTCCAAACGGTTTGAAACTGTTTGGTTTCTAACGGTTTGTTGAAATCGTTTAACCAATTCCATTGAAATCGATTGGTCTCAAATTTTGAAACTGTTTGCCTATGATATTAATTGAGATGTGTGCTTGAGATGATGTCATCATCAAGCTTCAACCCCTCTAATTCTACTGCCATTCTCATGGTAGTTTCATCAATTAATCAAAGGAATTTCAAGAAGAACAATTGAACCAAATGAATTGAAGAAGTGAATTCAATAACAATGATTAAATGTTCAAGTTATATAACCCACATTCAAATGAGCTTCAAAGTTTGGAGCTTCACATCAACAATGATGGAAGAAGCTTTCTCAAACCACAAGGATCGTTCCTCAAGCTTTTGAGTGAAAAGGATTGGCTAGAATTGAAGATTGATTGAAGAAAGTAAGAAATCAAGCATTGATTTGTGATTTCCACCATGAATTTGAGGTGAAAGGGGATCATGGAGCTTACCTACATGTTGGGATTCGTCCTCCTATTTCTACCAATCTCCCTTGGTTGTTTTTCAAGCAAGAAGTAAAAGTGGCTTCAAAATTACCCATTCAAGCTATGGATAAATGAGTATATATGCATTTTATTGAAAATTCATTGAAGAGAGAGAAAGTAGGGGATAACTCTTGCATTTCCTTGCCACTTGCCCCCTCCTATTCCTGGGGTACAAGTATATCTTCATTGCCTCTTATTCCTCTCAATTATCTGTGAATTAAAGGAAAACAAATTAAGCACCTTAACCCTTATAATAATAATATCCTTAAGTTAGTGGATAATTCTTTTCCTTTTATTAATGTGAGTGGGCTCTCCACTCACTTGAGATATTTGTTGCCTTTGCAAGGCACAAGGACGTCCACATATATGGATTTTCAACTAACACAATTTTGGTTGAAGGGCACTTCAATTAATATATTTATTTTTGCATTAAATTGAATTAAAATTTCAATTATGCTGAAATCTTGATTATTTTAATATCAAGATTCTCTCTCCTCCAAAGAGACTCAAATGAGATGCCCCTCTCGTTTTCTTGACTCTACATGATTCCAAGAAATATTAGGAACCTTATTGAAGTGATAATTTGCATATTGAACCCTAGGTTTTGGTTAAATTGCATATTACACCAAAACTAGGTTTTAATGCACAAACATTGCTTAATCATCTCTTTATTGGTATTCAGGCTTTCACAATCCATTCCTCTGCATCCTCTTCATTCTCATGATGCTTCAACACATGAGGAACATATTATCATGTACAATGCAGTTTAACCCCTCAACTTAGGTAATTTGCACTTTAGTCCAAAACAAGTAAAATATCATTTCAACATTATTCAAAAAGTATTAAAATTGAAATATGAGTTCCTCTTGAACCTTATTACTTTTAAAAAGATAAGAGCAAGCATATAATCCACTTTATTAAGCCAAACATCTAGGGTTAAAGCAAAACCCAGGTCAGGGATGTTACAAAACCATAATTCAGGCTAATGTGTGTAACCTATGGTTAATATGTTAACATAATAATGTGAAACACAATTATTAGTAAATGAACTATAATACGGAATATGACATTAGTAAGATGACTCCAAGACAAGAATATAAGTAATTATGAGAATATCCTATTGACCTAAGATGAACCCTAAATGGACACATTAGGGTTAAGATGAGATGTAAAATGATGAGAACCTGATGATAGTACATGATCTTGTCTTAATTAGGGTTTGACCAAGAGTGATAGTTGACAAAGACATAGCTGACATCAGGAATGTGATATGTGATGATTAGGTTTGTTCTTGATCAAGGTACGCCATTGCCTCTTACTTGGCTTATTATACAATATGCTTGTGTTATATGTGTAGTAGAATACTTGGCATATGGTATTAGATGAAATGAGTTGTTCTTGAATGATATGTTGCTTGATGTTTTTCATACTTATATGTCTATGAACACCTAAAACATAAAATATTTGATCAATCATATGGTAGAATTAAACTCTTTGGTAGTAGAGTGCATTGAAGTGAGCTCAAACTCCTTGGGAGTTGATCATGAGGCCTAAAAACATCAAAGCCCTTGGTGGCAGATGTACGAGATATATGATCACAAACTCCTTGGGAGTAGATCATAAGGCCTAAAAACATCAAAGCCCTTGGTGGCATATGTACGAGATTTATGATGGAAATGTGCTTCAAATAAATGTGTTCTCTTTTGTCAATGAATATCTTTGTGCAAGTATATGTTTTTTCTTATATTTCTTTATTGCTTCCAAGTATTAGCTTATTGCCAATCTTAGTAGTGAGAGGCATATAAAAGACATGTAAGCGTACTCAGTACAATTTTCTTGAATATTGTGTTGATGTGTAACACATGTAATCTTTTGTTTAGGTGGTAGAGAGATGATCTTGAAGAACCATATTAGTTGAGAGTTGTGTAGCGAGATGATGTACAGGTGGACCTGTTGTCTTAAGATCTTGTTGTTTAGCGGTAATACATATATATGTAGAAGTTTGTTTTTCAATGTGTAATGTTGTAACAATTCATTATATAATTATATGTTGGATGGTGAACATGTGTTGTGATTTGTTTATTGTTCATGTGCATGTTCTACTGTTGTTTCTTTATGACATCCTCTTATTTTCTTCTTCTTAGCCTAGTGTGGGGTGTTGAAATTGGGATTCTCACTGAGGTGGGGGTTTCAATTTGGGCGTCACATCTCAGATTAAGTTTTAGAAAATATGGGAACGTCACACATGTAGTTTTTGAATACCATGGGATGGAACTCCAACAGATATGAATTAATATGTAGTAAAGAAAATACTAACAAAATATCATGTTTTGTATCTATAGATGGAATACCAAATACCAATATCAAAGGTAATACCAAACGCAACCATGCACCTACAAATCGAGGTTGGTTTGGATACCATGGGCGGAAACCAAAATAAGAAAACCAATTATTTGTCTGAACAAACATTCTACGATGATGCTAACATAATCCCTGGTTTTAGTTGGAACAATGATGGAAACGAACAAAAAATGGTATAATGATAAACATGTCCGCTAACTTATGCGGATAACATCAAATCATGAAAATAATAACCCAATAAATGCAGCCACTCTCCACTATAAAAATTATTTCTTGAATGACATCATAATTTCCACGGAACTCTATTTGTACTACTTAACATATCCAAAATTAATGTCAAGAATAAAGAAAAACCCTTCACACATTTGTGATTGAGGGTGTTTATGAAATTATTCAGATACAGTGGAACTCAAACACGGATAGCCAAAGATCATGTAAAGAAGCAAAATGTAGCCTAAAGAAAAAATTTCCGAGCAATAGGTAAAATATCAACAACTAATATCCAAGGTAAAACCAATACCAAATACAACTCTGATTCACATCTCTTTAGATTTATGGTGTTATGTTATACATGGTTTGGAACGAAGAAATATAAATCTAGAAAAATTCTACAATGATAAAAGCCTAATCTCTATTTTCAGATGAAGCAGTCATGGTAATGAAAAAAATAATAATAGAAACACATCCTTTAATTTATATGGATACCATGTAATCCTAGAAATAAGAATCCAACAAATTTGAAATCCACTTTCCATTAGAAAATGAAGTCCTATATGATACCATCATTTCCATGTAACCGTGTTTGTAATACTTGACATATCTAAAAAATTTCAAAGTAAACCAAAACCAACAAAGATCCACTTGACGCCTTAGTAAACTAAGAATGGCTTATTGGATATTGATTGAATTCAATTAGAACTCAAATAAAGATAACTAAATATGATGTAATGAAGTAAATACTAACCCAAAGATAATATTTTTTAACAACGTGTAAAATAAAAGAAAATCAATATTGAAGTAAAACCAAAATCAAACGCATCTTTGATTTGTTGCTTGTTAGATCTTGGGTGGTCTTCTATAGATGGTTTGAACACCATGTGGTACAAGTCAGAACAAAGAAAGTAAATAGATATAAAATTGAAAAAAAAATGCTACAATAATGCAGATCTAATTTTAGTGATTTCAGATGACATAGGGATGGTAATGACAAAGAACAAGAATAAGATATACATGATCCCTAAATTATATGGTTAACATTAAATCTCACAACAAGAAGTAAAAGAATTGATATCCACTTGCAGTTACAAAAATGAAGGTTGGAATGATATCAACATTTCCATGGATCCATGTTTCCATACTTATCCAAAATTTATACAAAGGTTAAACAAAACCAAGTACATACTTGTTTGACACAATGTTAAATTTAGGTAGATCTGTTATACATGGTTATTGATATCATGGAATGGAACTCAAATATATATAATCAAATGGGATATAATGAAGATAATAGTATGATTTAAATGGTTGTCATCATTTTTAGGGAAATACCGTAGTACAAAACAGTCCTAATTTCAAATTCAAGTAAGAATAGGTTCGTCAAAACTCATGTATCAGCAAAAAACGTAGAACCTAATTTTATTGCAAGTACTCGTCAAA
The DNA here is from genome assembly GCA_963693085.1 of Alisma plantago-aquatica. NCBI lineage: Eukaryota > Viridiplantae > Streptophyta > Magnoliopsida > Alismatales > Alismataceae > Alisma > Alisma plantago-aquatica. The sequence goes on along the minus strand of OY856414.1, from coordinate 644,983,659 downwards.
AGTCTTCTATTAACAAGAAATCACAACCCTAATCTAAAATGCAAGTAAGAACAGACTAGTCATAACTGTGCACTAACACAAAAACATGCCCCTTCTTTCAAATGCAAGTAAGAACATATCAGTCAAATGATTGTACTGACGTGAAATGAAAAACCTCTATTCCAATGGTGTGTAAGACATGTAGCATCAGAACCCATTTATTAAAATTATATAAATATATCAAAACATAGTTATCAACCATGTATCAGAAGCAAATCAAGCCCATTTTTATTGCATTGAGAAGAGTAATTAAAAATAATGAATAACCATGAACTTACAACCCAAACATCATGGAAATCAAATTTCAATTTTATTGAAAAGAGTAATTGAAGACATGAATAACCACAAACTAACAACCTTGATGGCATAGAAACCTTAATATCAACTGAATTGAATAGAGTAGCCGGAATACATGAATAACCACAACTAACAATCCTAGGCCGGCCTAGTTTGGGAGAGAAACTTCAAAACGTGGTATTCTTATACGCCAGCATCAGTAATATATTTAAGGGTGGTGATAAAAAAAAATATTGTAGTGTTCTGATTGAATAACTAAAAATAGCATTTGTAAAACACGTCAAAATTGACAGGCTTTCTAATCACTAATTTTTGTCAAAATGGGGCTCATCTGTTAAGCGGGACACATCATCGCTACAGCAAGTAAACAGGGAACTGAAATATCACAAGCTCTGAATTTATTATTTAATATTGTAGTCTGAAAGGTGGAACGTAAATGGCCCACTAATCTCGTGGAAATGTAAGAACAATGCTACAGAAAACATACATGTACATTGCTTCTTCTAGCTCACCATTGGAAAATCCGCTTGGAGTAGGAGAACCACCACCAATCTGAAATGAAGCGTGAGAGCCTCTAGCAGGAGAGTCATTCTTTAAATAAGCCCTTATCGTCGACTTGGGAAAGTCCCAATCGATGACCATATTAGAGGAAAAGGATGGAATTGGATGAGAAGGCGGACGTGGTCACTCAAATACAAGAAATTACAAATGAGATGCTTAGGGATGGTTATTACATGTGCATGCAGCAAGGATGAAGGACTATGTGAAGGTATCACTTTATGTGATTCAAGAAGGGGGTTATAGAATCATGAAAGACGAAGAAAGGTGTGACTATGACAATCCTAGCTAACGCACAAAGGAGTCACAGGTGGCGACTCACAATAGCTGCAGCAGAGCCTCTTCATGGATTGGAAGACCTAGATCAAGTGCGACGCAATCACGAGTTGTCAGTTGCAACTATGGTTGCAAGAGAGGAAGGGAGGAACGAAGAGGATTGTAAGCTCGTGTAATGCAATTTCCGCAAAGAGGATCTTGTCCTAGTTGGCATATGGGACGAATTTTGAAAATGAGGCAGTCGATTTCTATCGTGCGTGATGAAAAGAGGCATCGATCACATATACATTGATTAGGCAACAATGGAAACTGATGCCAACTTCGAACCCTATAAATAGGATAGGTTGGTTTTTTTGTTGAAATTTAAATCCAGGTCGCAGTTTGGTTGAGTAAACTTGAAAATGTTGGGATGTTGTACTCATACGGTCTTCGATGTGACAAAAATTTATTGGAGAAGCGTTACCGACAAGAGTATAAACTTAAAAAAGAAACATTGAATTTAATGTGAAAAACTCTCCTCAAGATGAGAAGAGAAAAAATTACAGGACAATACCAGCCGAAAAATATTATATAATCAAGATTACAACTCACACCGCATAGATTTAATTACCCTAAATCTGGGTACCCCACACGAGAAGATAGATGAGAAAGAAGAGAATCACGCCCAATGTGCACAAAACCTCCTTTACTTTATATCCTGACGACGTCGTTGTCGTTGTTGGGGTTCACTTGATGCCACTGCAACCGCTGACTGGGTCAGACTGTTGTTAATATAGCAACATTGTATCTATAACTGTCAACCACTACTTTACTTCAAAGTAAAATTGTTGGCCCTCTCTTATCAACCAAAAGAGCTACTCTATCAATGTGCCCAATATGCCACTGGTCAGTCTTTACTTTTCTTCAAGGTAAAGTCGTTGACCCTCTCTTGTTTACAAGAGAGATCCATCAATTGTTCTTATTTTTAGCTCTTCTACCACAAAAGGCCCCAACAATAAATAATTGGTGGGATGATTTTAGTGGCCTCCCAGGGCCTCTATATATAGGTCTCCATGACACGTGAATGCAACTCGTAATCCTAATCTAATTTTCAATCCAATTCCATGTTGCACATAGGGAGCCACCTTTTCTCCTTCTTGGAATTAACTCCTATTAGGATTGACGACACAAGTCAACTCCTACTTAGGTTCAAATCCAACTAGGACATGGGACAAATCCCTTTTCTTTTTCCTACAATCTCCTTCTTCGTCCCACGAGGGAGATGTGGTCACGGAATCATCACTGGTAATATCGTTGCAGAGCTCTTTATAGAGCTCCAGCTTATCTCACATCATCACATTGGTCATCATATCAGAAGCATTCTTCTCAGTATGGATTTTCAGAGTCAGCAACCTCTTATCAATTATGTCACAAAGTCGATGATGTCTCACATCAATGTATTTTATCTGTACATGATTATTGTGCTCTTCCTCAAGTCAATAACACTCTGACTATCACAAAAAATAGTCAAATCAACCTGATTCATGCACAGCTCTCCCAGAAATCTCACAATTTAGAGTATTTCATTCCTTGCTTCCGTTGTTGCAATGTACTTCACCTCTGTCGTAGAAAGTGAAACATATTTTGCAACATGAACTACCAAGATATGGATCCCCCTACAACAGTGACAACATACTCAGGAGTAGACTTCCTGTTATCAATATTACATGTCATGTCAGCATCAACCTTTCAGAACTAGTTTAGAATCGCCAAAAATCAAACATATGCTACTAGTGCCTCGTAAGTATGTGAAAATCCACTTGACTTCCTCCCAATGATCTTTTCCAAAATTTGAGAGAAACCTAGTCACAACACCAACCACATGTAACCTCTTTGTGTACATCAAACTCCCAACAGTACAAGAATATGGAATCTTGGCCATCTTCTCCTCCTCATCAGTCGATGGGCATGACTTCTTGCTTAACTTGAAATGACCTGATCGTGGAGTACTCACCGCTTTGGAATTGTTCATGTTGAACCTCTCCAGAATATGTTTAACATAGCTCTCATGTGAAAAACACAACTTGTGCTTCTTTTTTTCATGTGTGATCTGCATCCCTAAAATATGCAGTTTCGGTCCCAAATCCTTTATCTCAAAGGCTTTAGAAAGCTCTATCTTCAGTTTTTTGATCAAACTGACATCCTATCCCACTATCAACTTGTCATCAACATAGAGTAGCAAAATAATGAACTTGTCATGGGGGTACCTCCTAATGTAGACATATGGATATACACTTGTCTTCCAGTATTTGTGACTCTACATGAAAGAATCAAACTACATGTACCACTACCTGAGAGCTTCAAACCATACAAACTCTTTTCAATTTGCAGATAGGTGCTCCTTTCCCTTAACCTAAAAACCTTCTAGATGCTCCATGTAGATCTCCTCATCTAGGTCATCATGAAGAAACATCATATTCACAACCATCTACTCAAGCTACAGATCTTGGCTAGCAACCAAGCCTAGAACCAATCTAATAGAAGTCATATTCATAATGGTAGAAAATATATCATCAAAATCCACCCCTAGTTTTGACCAAATCCCTTGAAAACTAGTATGGCTTTGTATCTGATATCTTTACTATTTTCATCTCTCTTCATCATATAGACCCACTCGTTCTTTAGTTCTCTCTGGCCCTTGGGAAGCGCTGCAAGCTCATGGGTATTATTCTTGTGCAAAGAAGAAATCTCCTCCTACATCGCTTGATGCCATTGTACTCAATCTCTATGAGTTTGTACCTTATGGAAAGTCTCTGGCTCCCATTGATTATTAAGGAGAATATGTTGAGATGTTGGGGATCTGGATAAAGGATGAATGATGTGTACTAATTTAGCACCCCTTTTCACAGCCTTTTACATCTTGTCACATGAAAATGTCTATCTTTATCCAGTGAAAAGAATTAAATTACTATTTACTTCCTTTCATCACAATTTAACTTTATTCTCACCAAAAACTTGCAATTCTTGTAGATTCAGGACATGAGCTGATCGGTTCATCTACTCCAGACAACCGGCTTGCTTACCTCAGCCGGTCATCTCAGCTGCCTCAGCTGACTGGTTGCCACCCCTTAGAGTGGTGCTCCATTCAAATTCAAACGATCATTTCAAATTATGAAGCGGGAGTTCTCCTGCCCCAGCCGAGCGGGTCAAAGCCGCACCACCACCCAAAGACTAGGGTTGATGATTTCCTTCCCTTGTTTCCTTCCTGCTCCAACCCCAACCGATCAGCTCACACCTGAACTAATCAGTTGGTTGTGCATAGCCGGTTCAAAAATCCAGCCGCCAGCCTCATTTTTAGCCCACAACCCTAGTTGTAAAAACCCCTCCTTCTCCTATAAAAGGAGGGGCACTTCCTCCTCACTAGACATCATCTTTTGTATGAAGGATTTCCAAGCAATCTTTCTTACGTTCTTAAGTTCTATTCATCAATAAAGTCTAATTATTTGCAAGTTGTATCCCCTTTTAATTATTGTTCTTTTACCTTGTTCATTTTTAGATCTAGTCTTCTTCTCCTTCTTCTTTTGTACAACGGAGCAAGTAATTAAGAGTCGGCCATTTAGTTGTCTCTAGCCTAAGGAACTAATCCTCTGATAAGTCTAGAGCATGGCTAAAACACTTCTTTCCGCCGTCTCCCTTTTCTCTACAAGCATGAGCGAGTAGTTTTCCTATTGAGGTAAGGAGAATATCCCCTTAGCCATGGTTTGAATCAAATTAATCCTTAAGAATGACTCCTTTCATATGGCTTTTGGTTTTAAGAACTAATGATCTATCGAAGTAATTAATCGATTTGTTCATATGTTAATCTTGGTGGAAGTGACCATGGAAGCCCAAATTTAGAACACTAAAACAAATTGCATAGAGGTTTTGAAATGACCGTGGATCTTCCTCTATTGGGATGATGAACTAAGAAACATGAGCACCAGGACCAATGGGTTCATGCGGGGTCCATCTTTTGTGGGTTTTAATTAATTCACATGCCTTCATCGAATTCTGTTGCTTTAAAGGATTTAGTTTATTCTCGCCTAGGATAAGGTGGTGAAAACCCCTAAAAGCCTCAATTTCCCATCACTTGATTCAATCACTGTTTGATCTTCTCTCTTTACATTCCAGTCTTTTCATTCATAATAGTTTTATTTGTGCTAAGAATCATCTCAGTTTTCCTTGTGACTAGGAAAATTTATTTCTTGTTAAGTGTAATCTTATTCTTGTGTTTCCTTCTTGCTTTAGGGATAATCCCCAAACTCCAAACCCAATCTTTACTTTTTGTTCTAAAAATTAAAATAGCAAAAAGAAATAAAAAGTTCTTCAAAACAGTTGGGATTAGAGTTAACAACTTTAAAAACGTTGTCCTATGGGATCGACCCTTCTATACTAACCTTAATCAGAAAGTAGAAAAAGGATTAAATTCTAGGATAATTATCTTAGTGATTGTATTGCACTTCGACGCATTATCAATTTGGCGTCATTGTCGGGACAATAGATTATTTTATCAAACCCTAAAAACTAAAAAAAACTTTTTTCATTTTTATGCCTTTTGAGTAACATTCTGGAAGTGCTACTCCTCTTTCTATCGAGTTTCCAATCTATCAGTCCATTTTTTCTACACATGATTAACTGCTTACTTTGTGCATGCGACGCTCAAATGCTGAATTTCAATCGTTTGATCCTAAGATAGATAAAATGTTTCACCGTCTAAATTGTCAAAACTGAATTAGAATGGATGAAGAGGGAATCACCCTTAGGATTAACCAAGATCTTACGGCTCAAAGAGAGCGCATTCAAGCAGAGCAAGCAGAAAGAGAAGATGCTTTGCGAGCAGCCTACATGGGTGAACAAGAAACTCTAGAGTCCAATAGGTGGGAAGTTAAAAGGCAAAAACAATTAAAAGATCTTTATGTTCCCAAATATGTCTATTCCCAACACCCAGTCGTGCCTCCTACATTGTTGCCCCCCTAATTTGAGATTTGAACTCAGTGGATCACCATGATCCAAGCAAACTTGTAACACCCCACTTGTATATTTATTCACATTAGAGTGCGGAAGCATAAAAATTCACATTTTCCAAGGGGGTGTTACAATCATGATATACATTGCACAAAACAGAGCTTAAGTAAACCATCATTGGATGAAACTAATAATTTCTCATTCTCAAATCTTAACAAAGTTTACATGTGCATAATCATAGAAAAAGGAAAAGTCTATAAATTAGGTATGGTTGGCAACCCACCGATACTTTTCTCCTTTATGGTCCTTGATCTAGGTTTTTCTCCTTAAAAGGCCTCTTATCTCCTGAGCTTGCTCCTTCCCGCGGGCATCACACCCCCAGCCATGCAATAAAACCAATGGTAAGTGGATTGAACATATTATAACATTAATAAAACTTGAAACTGAAATAAACATACATTTGAACATTTAAAAGACATGCATTTTCTTTTAGGTCAATTTCGTTTATCTTAACCTATATAAGTGTCCTCGGGTTTGCACAAATGTGCCTCTTCTCTTATGTACCGAAGTGCCTCTTAGGTTGCACCAAGGTGCCTCTTCTCTTATGCACCGAAGTGCCTCTTCTCTTATGAGGAACTTATATAATTTTCATTTTATCATTTTCTTTCTCTTAATGATCTTATCTATACTTTAAACTTTATTGGTAACAATTATCATTAAAGTTCATGAAGTTGATAGCATGCATCATAAGCAACTCAAAACATATTAATCTTACTGACTTTAACAATTAGGAACAGTAAATAACATAAACATGTCATCCATTGAAATTCATACATGCATATTAATTCAAAACAGAATAACTATATGTTCAATTGCATGGACCACTTACCTTTTTCACTTGGGGAGTATCTTCTCTCTCTTCCTAGGTTGATTAAAAACCTAGTCATGATCTTGGGGGTCTCGTAACCCTAATCACCCTATTTACAACATGTTTCACATTATAATACATTTTATTCACCAAATTAAACCCTAAGTTCCATTTCTCATAAAACCAAGGTTTGGCAATTTAAAATCAGACTCAGAAAACTACATATTCGGATTCCACTCGAAAAACCATTTTCAAAACATATTTTTTCTCATTTTTCTAAGCATCGAGCGATTTACTATGAATTAATGAAAATGGACCTATCAGAATTTAGAAAAAATGCCACATGGGCCAATGAGAACCCACCATATAGGCGTGGGTCTCGCCCATGTGGATAAGCGGTCAACAAAAGCAAAATCTTGAAAACCCAAAAATACCCATCACCAAATTGAAACAGCGAGGACATCTTGGTCATTGCGGGGCCTGGATTGTTTTTGCTTCAGGCCCTAGCCCGCGAGCAGCAGCCGCAGGTGATCCCTACAGGCGATCCCATGGGGCAATGTGGCTCAAGACAAAAGGATAGGAGCATTAGCTCCGTTTTGTTCTCACGAAGCCAAAGACCCTTTACTGGGAGGAAACTGTGGCTGGTGCAGTGAGCTCAGCTCATCGGAAAGGCCAATAGACCTTGGCATTGGCGAAGGAAAATGAGGCGAGAGGAAAGGGGGAACTTGGGTCCCTGACACTCGCAAGGCCGACATGAAGGAGGAGGTCCGGTCGGGTGGGAGAGGGGAGCCTTTGGAGGCACTGCTCCACCTGTACCACTGAAAATAGGGGAGAGGGGTCCCAAATAAAAAACGTGGATACCGTCGACGAGGCGAGGAAAACATTCCATAGCGCCTCACAAAGTCGGGCGGTGAAGAACCGAGGACGCCGAGGCCCTGAAGGCGAATGGCATCAAGCACCGGTGAGGGAAGGGGCTCGGCCCTGTAGGGTACAAAGACTAGGGAAAACATAGGGCAAATGGACAAAGGTAAAAGGAATCTGGGACACCATGGATCGTTACATGTGTCTCAATTGCACCAAAGGCGTCGGGGATGGTTAGGAAAAACCGAGGTCGCCGGAGGAGGCACCACTAGTAAGTCAGGGAACCTCAGGGCTTTGGATATGAAATTGAAGAGTGAGCAGCAATCTACGGAGGCTGAAGGCGTTATTGGAATCGTTAGGTGGGTTCGAGATGCATCGAGATGGCGTCTGTGAAAAATGATAGAGAGGAGCCCACAAGCCCTAATGGGTGTTTCCTATATACTCTACGAGAGAGGGAGTTCTAGGGCTCGCGATATGCATGGGAGAGAGAAGAATTCAGGGGAGAAGAAACTGTGAGGATAGGGCGAGTGAAGAGCTAGAAATTTGTCAAGGAAAAATTGGGTTGTCGGCGCCCCCACTTGCCTAATGGCGAGAGGTAGGGGACAGATTTGTGACCATCCGATCATGAGTCAAAGAAATATGGGTCGTCCGATCATGCCCAAGAAAGAAAATGAGAAAAGAAAGCGTGTGACTGGGATTAAATCCTGGAACCATAGGGAAATTGGGTGCATTGAAAGCAAATCTAATCTAATTAAATACAAAACTTTCCTATTTTAATTGGAGGGTCAAACAAAGTCCAAATGAGTCCAAATTTGGACCATTGACTAATTAAAGGGTCTGGAATAATCCTAGCCAATTAGATATAAGTTTCCTCCACGTTTGGTTCACATTTTCTATTTTCATTTCTTATCTTAATTTAAGTGTACAAACTAATTAAATAAAAGATGGGGAACTTTCCTTTTTGGGATTTTCCTCCAAAATTCGAGTTTATAACTATTCGTCTTATTTAAAGTCATGGCCTACTCATTTATTGCCTTTTTATGCACTATTCTTGGAGGAGAGAGAAAACAAGGGGAATATTACTTCCCTCTTATGTATTTACAAAATAAAAAGGAAAAGTGGCCAAAAGATGCCAAGAGGGCACTCATATTCTCATATTTTCGAGCTAAAAGAATAAGGGGCACATTATTATGTCTTTTTGGCAATTTTGAGAACCTGAGAGAGAAAATGAACATTAGGGCTTTATTTTGGAATCTATTTAAAAAACAACACCTTAATGTCCAAGAGATTTTAAATTTCGAATTGATGCTTCCTTTGTTCCTCTTTCTCTTTCTCTTTCTCTTTCTCTTCCATTACCTTTAGATTTATTTGATAAAAGAAAAAGGGAAGATATATTATCATTATTACACCTATTTCAACACATAAAAGAAACTTATTTGGAGCCCTTTCTTATTTTTCTTTGTATTAAAATCCTAGACATAAAACTAATTTGGACAAATTGCATTAAGGCCCTTAATAAAATATTATTTGAAGAAAACTACATAAAAGGCTTTTTTTACTCTTGAAAATTAGGGATGTTACATTACTACCCATCTTAATTAAATTTCTTCCTCGAAATTTCGTTAGGCTACCCATCTTAGGAATTTCCATATCTTTAACACAAAAATATTGATATACTATTATTACCATGTAAAAGCATAGTTCCATACATTGCATGAAAAAAAAAGTTTTGAAAAGAAAAGAACTATGCTACTAAACTCTACTCATTCTTATCATCCTCACTCTCATCTACCATGGCAAAGACTCTAGCATGTCTCTTCTCTTTATGTGGCTGATTGGAATTGGGCCCTTTCTTCTAGAACTTGGGGTAGTTAGGCCTTATGTGGCCCATTTCACCACACGCATAGCAAACACTCGTTCCAAACCTGCATTCACCTAGGTGATACTTGGAACATTTTGCACATTGGGTCTTTGCATGCTGGTTTGCATGCTGGTTAGGAACAGCTTCAGTCGGTGCCTTCCTTTTCTTGTCATTGTGGTGGTTCGAGTTGTGGTTGTTTTGGTAGCTCTCCTTCTTCCAAGCTCTTCTTGGATGATCCTCTAACTCTAGGGTAGCATCTAGGGCACTCTAGAGTGTACAGTGCCCATGTCCTAACAAGGCAAAGCTAAGGTCTGGCTTGAGACCTGAATGAACTTCTTCATTTTGCGACGTTCATCATAGTCGTATCCATACTTCTGCAGGATCCAGAACTTCATTGCATACTGGGTGACTGTCATGTCACCAACTTGATGTAGGTTGTGAAACTCTTCCTCCCTCTTCTCTATCATGGCCTCGGATATGTAGTGGTCTTTGAAGGCCTTAGAAAATTCCTCCCATGTGAATGGAGGAGCACCGGCTTCACGAGAACCAAGTAGGTTCTCCCACCATGTCCTAGCAGCACCATTCAGCATATGTGTCCCAAAACGGACCTTCGAGTGGTTGGGACAGTCTAAGTCATGGAAGCAATGTTCCATGTGCTGCTTCCAGCTCTCAGCTTTTCCCACCACATCCACCTCTTCCTCCCCAGCAAAGGAGTCAGGCTTGATTTTCAAAATGTCGACTAGGGAAAGCTTGGGGTTGACCCTAGGGTTTCCCACTTGGCCTTCTCCCCTCCCTATGGCGGTGGCTAGAGCTCTAACAAGGACATCAAAGGGAACCATGGGGGTTTCTTGATGTGGAGATTCTCATTGTTCTCCCATGCTAACAGATTCACCTTCATCCCCATCCATGGCTACCTTTCCATTCTCACCTTTCTTCTTAGGAGCCATCACTGTGAAAAAGACATAAACTACATGAGATCATGAGAAAAGCCTGGTGGCCAACCATATTTTGGCTCTGATACCATTATTGTAACACCCCACTTGTATATTTATTCACATAAGAGTGCGGAAGCATAAAAATTCACATTTTCCAAGGGGGATGTCACAATCATAATATACATTGCATAAAATAGAGTTTAAGTAAACCATCACAGGATGAAACTACAATTTCTCATTCTCAAATCTTAACAAAGTTTACATGTGCATAATCCTAGCAAAAGGAAAAATCTATAAACTAGGTATGGTTGGCACCCCACTGATACTTTTCTCCTTTTTGATCCTTGATCTAGGTTTTTCTTTTTAAATGTCATCCTAGCTCTTGAGCTTGCTCCTTCCTATGGGCATCACACCCCCAACCATGCAATAAAACCAACGGTAAGTGGATTGAACATATTATAACATTAATAAAACTTGAAACTAAAATAAACATACATTTGAACATTTAAAAGACATGCATTCTCTTTTAGGTCAATTTCATTTATCTTAACCTATATAAGTTTCCTCGAGTTTGCAAAAATGTGCCTCTTCTCTTATGCACAGAAGTTCCTCTTAGGTTGCACCGAGGTGCCTCTTCTCTTATGCACCAAAGTGCATCTTCTCTTATGAGGAACTTATATAAGTTTCATTTTATCATTCTCTTTCTCTTAATGCTCTTATCTATAATTTAAACTTTAATGGTAACTCATTAAAGTTCATGAAGGTGATAGCATACATCATAAGTAACTCAAAACATATTAATCTTACTGACATTAACAATTAGGAACAGTAAATGACATAAACATGTCATCTAATGAAATTCATACATGCATATTAATTCAAAACAGAATAACTATATGTTCAATTACATGGACCACTTACCTTTTTCACTTAGAGAGTATCTTCTCTCTCTTCTTAGGTTGAGTAAAACCCTAATCACGATCTTGGGGGTCTGGTAACCCTAATCACCATGTTTACAACATGTTTCACATTATTATACGTTTTATTCACCAAATTAAACCCTAATTTCCATTTCCCATAAAACCAAGGTTTGGTGATTTAAAATCAGACTCTGAAAAGTACATATTAGGATTCCTCTCAAAAAACCATTTCCAAAACATATTTTTTTCTCATTTTTTTGAGCATCGAGTGATTTACTATGAATTAATGAAAATGGACCTATCAGAATTTAGAAAAAATGACACATGGGCCAATGAGAACCTGCCATATAGGCACGGGTCTTGCCCATGTGGATAAGTGGTCAACAAAAGCAAATTCTTGAAAACCCAAAAATACCCATCACTAAATTGAAACAGAGAGGACATCTTGGTCATTGCGGGGCCTTGATTGTTTTTGCTCCGGGCCCTGGATCGCGAGCAGCAGCCGCATGTGATCCCTGTAGACGATCCCATGGAGCAACATGGCTCAAGCCAAAAGGAGAGGAGCATTAGCTCCGTTTTGTTCTCACGAAGCCAAAGACCCTTTATTGGGATCGAACTGTGGCCGATGTGGCGAGCTCGGCTCACTGGAAAGGCCAACAGACCTTGGCATTGGCAAATGAAAATGAGGCGAGAGGAAAGGGGGAACTTGGGTCCCTGACGCTCGTGAGGCCGACATGAAGGACGAGGTCTGGTCGGGTGGGAGAGGGGAGTCGTTGGAGGCACTACTCCACATGTACCACCGAAAATAGGGGAGAGGAGGGGTCCCAAATCGAAAATGTGGATATCGTCGACGAGGTGAGGAACCAGGTGAGGAAAACATTCCATAGCGCCTCACGAAGTCGGGCGGTGAAGAACCAAGGATGTGGAGGCCCTGAAGGCTAATGGAGTCAAGCACCGACGAGGGAGGGGGCTCGGCCGTACATGGTACAATGACTGGGGAAAACATAGGGCAAACGGACAAAGGTAAAAGGAACAAGGGACACCATGGGTCGTTACCTGTGTCTCAATTGCACCAGAGGCGTCGGGGATGGTTAGGCGAAATTGAGGTCTCCGGAGGAGGCACCACTAGTAAGTCGGGGAACCTCGGGGCTTTGGAGATGAAATTGAAGGGTGAGCAGCAATCTACAGAGGCCGAAGGTGTTATTGGAATCGCTAGGTGGGTTCGAGATGCACCGAGATGGCGTATGTGAAAAATGGCAGAGAGGAGCCCGCAAGCCCTAATGGGTGTTTCCTATATATTCCACGAGAGAGGGAGTTCTAGATCTCGGGATATGCACGGGAGAGAGAAGAATTTAGGGGAGAAGAAACTTTGAGGAGAGGGCGAGTAAAGAGCTAGAAATGTGTCAAGGAAAAATCAGGTTGTCGGCGCCCCTACTTGCCTAAATGGTGAGAGGTAGGGGATGGGTTTATGACCATCCGATCATTATTCAAAGAAATATGGGACGTCTGATCATGCCCAAGAAAGAAAATGAGAAAATAAAGTGTGTGACAGGGATTAAATCCTGGAACCATAGGGAAATTGGGTTCATTGAAAGCAAATCTAATCAAATTAAATACAAAAATTTCCTATTTTAATTGGAGGGTCAAACAAAGTCCAAATGAGTCCAAATTTTGAACATTGACTAATTAAAGGGTCTAGAATAATCCTAGCCAATTAGATATAAGTTTCCTCAACGTTTGGTTCATGTTTTCTATTTTTATTTCTTATCTTAATTGAAGTGTACAAACTAATTAAATAAAAGATGGGGAACTTTCCTTTGTGGGATTTTCCTCCAAAATTCGAGTTTATAACTATTCTTCTTATTTAAAGTCATGGCCTACTCATTTATTGCCTTTTATGCACTTTTGAGTCAAGACCTCAGACTTTGGCCAGGCAGTCACACCGCATTCGGGAGTCCTCGTGATCGACTAGCAGGGCGGAGGAAAATATTACCAACCCTCGGACTGTGATCCTTTCCTAGACACCTCCATCATCGGAAAATCCTCTAATAACTCCCTCGGGTTCTACATAGTTTGTAAAATTTAATAATTATTATAGATTAAATGGAAAACCATTGCTCTGATACCAAATGTAACAACCCCACTTCGTGGTAATCCCCAATTAAGGGAGACCAAGAAGTCAGAGATGTTATCCCAAAAATAGGATCAATGGTTTAACAAATAATAAAAAATAATTATCAAATTATACAAAAACTGAACTTGAAAGTTGGCATAAAACTTAACTTTACATACATTGCAAAAAAATAGGTACTAGACTTCTATCCACCATAGAAATCTATCTAGCTAATCCTCCTTCGAATAATTAACTTTATCTTCACAAATTGTGTTTTACTGTTTGTCCAATATCAGATAATTCCTAAAATGTCGACAAACAACACATCAGCCAACATAAATGAATATGTCGGTATGTAGGGACAAACAAAATATCACAATTAGGCTCTAACAACTTATACATATCAAATAGTTGATTAACAATCCAAATTACATTTTCAATGTAACTTCTCAACCATTTTTACACATACCCTGGAATACCCTCTCTTAGGGTTTTGTCCTAGAAAGGGACATAAGGCCACCTTCTCCATCTTGAGCTTGCTTCCTGGGAGTCACCTCTCTCTGGGTACCCAATGGTCTTCCCTCTGGGGCTTGACCAACTCAGACCTTCCCTCTGGGGCTTGGTCTTGCATCATACATCAGGGATGGTATGTAGGTTTGAGACTGTCACATTTATACTTAGTTATTATACACATAGCCACTTTATGAGATTGCATAATTGAAACAACCAAGCAGTTTAGGGTTCATGGAAATTGATCAATCTTTGAGAAAACATCATGATACATAATTTGGTTATTCATAATTTAACCACATACATGTTCAGCAGATTTCTCAAGAAAATAGAAATTCCAACCAAGAAAGCAATCCAAGCAAGCAATTCAATCAATCGTAGAATTCCTGAAAAGCATATGTAATTCATTTACTACATAGTTATCAAGAATCTACTTTATTGACTTGGATTCACTTCCTAGGGTTTCTAATCCGGATTAGGGTTTTATTAGGGTTCTTTTCGATCTATTTATATCCACAAAACCCTAAAATATCAGATCTAGGTGCAAAACCCTAACCATTCAACTTAATCATTTTAAAGCCTTTTTATCATCTATTAGGCTTGGGATTAATCTATTATCTCTTTTATACAAAGGATCTTGAGATATTTCACATTAGAAACCATTAATACTTACATTAGGGTTTCTAAGCCCATTAATGCACATTAACATATCGAAACCTTAAATTAAGCTATTTAGCCCATGGATTGTCTACATAGATATTCAAAACATATTTTTATTAATCAATAGGTTAATATACTCATATATCATCCATATTACTCATCTCAATTTCATAGATCCATCATATTAGGGTTCTTCTACTATATAAAGCATTAAGGTTAGCAACTTTAACTACTTTTTGAACTATGATCAGATTCAAACTCTAAATCTATTTTTAGTGAATTATTCATGTTATCTTGATCAATTTTCATATATTGGTCATCCTAAATGGAGTTACCACTAATTAGTTATGAAATTACAAGGTAACTACCTTTTGGAGCAATAGGATGCTGCCACATCATCCTTTCTTTTCTTTTTTCGCAATTCCCTTCTTTGGCTCGTGGATCCCCTACTGGGTCCGCTTACCCGAAAACTTGGATCCGGCTCCCCCCTTCTTTTTCATTCTCACGTGGACGTGTGGAAAGGGGAAACTCCCCTTTTCTAGTGGGAAAATAGAGCACTACTCTCCCTCCGGAATGGCAGCACCTCCTGCCCTTAGTTCGATCCATGAGGGTGCCAACGAACAGACACACCGCTGTCCTCCTCTCCATGCCCGACTTCATCACCATCGGCACTGGTCCTAGCTACGACCAAGAGGCTGGTTCACAGAGAGAACGGCCCAACTTTTTTGGCGGTGAACAAGAGATTGAGAGGCATGGCAGGCTGGGTAGTGGAGCCTTGGGACTTTTGAGTCCCCACCTGGTCCCACGGACGATTGTCCTGGGGCTAAAACCCATGTTCTTATATAGGGATGGGATTGGAAGTTCAGATGGAAACAATGGAGTTCCACTCCAACTAAAACTAGGGAAAAGTCCCAGATGTGCAAGGAACGTAGGCTCCAAGGGATCATCAGATCTGGATTTCTTTACCGAATTATACTATCCACTTCTTAGGACTCATGCATAATCAGAGACAGAGATATGTCAGATTAAACCCACCCTTTACTGTTCCCTTTTCCCAGTCTATCTCGAAGAACATCCCTCGTTGGGACTTTTTAGGCCATGTATTAGAACATAAATCAGAGACGAATTGTGACATTAATATTTATCCTTTACACTTTAGGAAACTTACAAAATTCATATATCCCAAACCGTTTATCCTTTTAATCCCAAATTTTAGAATAGAGCTCTTTTTTATTATTATTTTGATTTATAATTTATATAATATATATATATAAACTTAAACTACTTGTGTGCCAAGTTTGAGACCCAAACTCAAAAGTATGAGGTACTTTTCTTCATATGCAAGTTATCACTTATTAAGGCATATTTTCTATCTCCTATTCTTTAATATCATTTATTTGGATTCCCTTCAACATTAGAAACCATGTGGACTCACAATCTCATCCATGATGATTCCATTATCCACATTTCCACATATTTCTCATATTTTCATCATTATCTCAAATTTCCTTTTTAATAATGCATTATTTGATTTCTTCTTTCTCTTCTCTTATTACTTTACAACTTGGACTTCTTGGAACACAAGAAATCCTAAAGATATTAAATCCTTCAAGGAGGCTAAGAATTATCCATATCCTAGGATAATTCTTAGCCTTCTAGATGCCTCCATATCTTTCTTTTCTCATTATCTCAGTTATTCCTTTATTAATTGATTCCTTTTCTTTTTTTCCTTTTTCTTGTTATTGGGCCCAATAGCCACCAAGTCCCACAAAATCAAACACACAAGGCTATTTATCAACGGAATCCATTCAAGGCTCATAGTTTATACTATATACATAATTATACATTTATTGGGAAAATTGCATTTCCCACCATATGGACCCGAAAATTGGGGTTGTAACAGCCCAGAAATGAAGACTCTCCCTATAGGTTTGAAATATGTCTTTCTTGATGAACAAAAATTGTGCCATGTAATCATAAATTCTGACCTTACTCTTGAACAAGAAAACAAACTTATGGGTGAACATAGGAAAAGAGGAACTGCCTCGGGGTATAAAATGACAGATCTAGTTAGAATAGATCAATCCATCTGCATTCACACAATCCCAATGATAGAAGACAACAAACCCTCTCGAGATCTACAATGAAAACTCAACCCAAACATGAAGGAAGTTGTCCGTCTAGAAGTGGTCAAACTTTTGACAACAGGAATCAACTACCCCATCGTTGATTCCCCATGGGTTAGCCCAGTTCAAGTTGTGCCACAAAAAGGGAGGGACCATTGTTGTTAGAAATGAGAAGAATTAGCTCATTCCCACTCACATTGTCATAGGGTGGAGAATGTGCATTGACTATAGGAAGCTCAACAAAGCAACTAGGAAGGACCATTTACCACTTCCTTTCCTAGACTAAGTTCTTGAACGCTTAGCCCATCAGCAATACTTTCGTTATGTAGATGGCTACTCAGAATTTTATCAGATTCCAATCCATCCTGAAGACCAAGAGAAAACCACCTTCATATGCCCCTTTGGCACCTATGCTTTTAGACAAATTCCCTTTGGCTTGTGCAATGTACCAGCCTCCTCCCAATGGTGTATGTTAGCCAACTTTGTAGGATTGACTGAAACTGTCATGGAAGTGTTCATGGATGACTTCTCCATCTATGGAGATAGGTTTGACTCATGCCTTAGAAATCTCACCCTTATTCTTGATAGATGTATTGAGTCATACTTAGTCCTTAATTGGGAAAAGTGTCACATCATGGTTAAGGAGGGCATCATTCTAGGCCATAAGGTAAGCAACCAAGGCATAGAAGTCAACAAACCAAAAATTGAAGTTATCACCAAGCTTCCACCTCCAACCTCAGTCAAAGACATCCGAGCCTTCTTAGGACATGCCGGTTTCTATCGGTGATTCATCCGTGACTTTTCTAAAATCACAAAACCTCACACCAACTTTCTTCAAAAATAGGTGCCTTTCCATTTTGACAAGGCATGCATGGATAGCTTTCTATGTTTGAAGAATGCTCTCACAACCACTCCAATCATTCATGCACCAGACTGGGCCCTACCCTTTGAAATCTGTGTGATGTTAGTGACTATGACGTAGGTGTCTTCTTAGTATAGTGAATTGGTAAGAAACATCATGTCATATACTATGCATCAAATACCTTAGATGAAGCTCAATAAAATTACTCTATGACCGAAAAAGAAATGCTAGCCATTTTCTATGCAATTGATAAATTTTTCTCATACCTAGTTGGCTCCAAAGTTATTGTTTACACTGATCATGCAGCCATTCACTATCTCATGACCAAAAAGGATGCCAAACCTAGACTCATAAGATGGATTTTTCTATTGTAGGAGCTTGATCTAAAGATCCTAGACAAAAAGGGGTCTGAAAATGTTTTTGGTAATCACCTAAGTCGGATTAGCTATATCCCAATTGATGAAACCCCCATAAATGAATCTTTATCTGATGACCAACAGCTTAAGGTAGACTCCCAATTCCCCTGGTTTGCTGATTTTGTAAATTATTTAGTTGTCGGTGTAATGCACCCTGAATATAAGAGAGATTCTAAAGCTAAATGTTTACATGACATCAAAAACTATTATTGGGATGAACCTTGTCTGTTTAGACTTTGTGTCGATGGTCTATATCATGGTAGTGTTTCCCAAGAAGAAAGCACTGACATTCTAGAACAATGTGATTCTGGCCCCTATGGTGGACACATAAGTTCCCAGAAAACAGCCAAGAAAGTCCTACAGTGTGGTTTCTATTGGCCCACCATTTTCAAAGACTCATATGATTATGTGTTTTCATGTGACCAGTTTCAAAGTACGGGTAACATTTCTAAGTGTGACCAAATGCCCCTAACCTCTTAGCAGGAATTAGAAATTTTTGAAGTCTGGGGAATCGACTACATGGGCTGATTTCCTTCTTCTTATAGGTTTGCTTACATATTAGTTGCAGTCAATTACGTGTCAAAATGGGTTGAAGTTGTACCTACTAAAATCTATGACTCCAAACCTATTAAGAAACTCTATAAAGACATATTTTTTCCTAGATTCGGAGTCCCACGCACCGTCATTTCTGACAGGGTATCCTATTTTTTAGAGAAAAGTTTTGAGGCCTTATTGAAAAGATATGGAGTTTACCATAACGTTTCCACTCCTTACCATCCTCAGACTAGTGGATAGGTTGAAGTATCTAACAGACAAATCAAATCCATCTTTGAAAAGATTGTTGGTCGCACTAGGAATGAGTGGGCATTGAAAATCAATGACGCTCTGTGGGCATACTGAACCGCCTGCAAGGAACCCATAGGCACCACTCCTTTTAGGATTCTTTATGGAAAATCATGCCACCTCCCAATAGAATTAGAACAAAAGGCCAGTTGGGCCATCAAAAGCCTGAATTTTGACCTTTCTACATCCAGAGAAAAATGTCTTCTCCAAATAAATGAAGTAGACAAACTTAGAATGAGCGCTTATGAAAATGCGAGAATCTACAAGGACCGAACTAAACTATGGCATGACAGTCACATCAAGCGCAAGGACATTAGAGAAGGTGACCAGGTTCTAGTGTTTAATTCTAGACTAAGGATTTTTCCTAGAAAGCTTAAATCCGAATGGTATGGTCCCTACCTCGTCAAGTGTGCCTGTCCACATGGTACCTTTATTCTTCGGGATAAAGTTTTGGGTGAATTTAAGGTTAATGGGCATCAACTCAAAATATACATAACCACTGAAGACCTTGTCGCTTCAGATAGCAATAAACGTTCATCCTTGGAAGATCTTAACTTGACCGACCCTCACTCTCCCACAAAATCTCAATAATCTAGTCTCTCATTTGTCGAGCCACCGACGTAAAACAAGGAATTTGTTGGGAGGCAACCCAACCCTATCTTCCTTCTATTGCATTTTCTTTACCTTGTTATTTCATCTTGTTCTGTTTCCTTTTTCTCTGACAAGCCAACCGATCGGTTCACTGTGCCAACTGATCAGTTTGAGATTCTTGAACGACGGCCCCTTCTATGGACCAAATGGTTGTTTGGCATTTCAACCAATCGGTTCAATGAAATCACGTATCCCTCGTGCCACCCAGTCACCGACCCCTCCCCCACGCATCGAGTTGACTATTGTTTAAATGTGAGGCACCTCGACATATCAGGTTCCACCCTCTTCCTACACCGACCAACACCACGAGCCGACCGGTTTGTTCACCAGCTGATCGGTTCGGCACCCTCACATGGCTATATAACCACCCCCGTGGAGAGGTTCACCCTCATCCATTTCTTCTCTAAACATGTCCGCCACTTGCCACCTGAGTGACTAGCTCTTACACCAGCCGATCACTTTGCCTCCTCGGTCGACCGGTGGTAAAGTGAGCCGCTCATCTCTCCTGTTCTGTGCTATGAGCTCATCCTCTGCAAGAAGGTTACGCACTATGAGCGATCGACCATTTCCTTAGTCGATCGATCGTCCCCCAGTGGACTGATTACCTAGTTGTACATCTGACCTCCACCAGTAGCCCCTCACATAGAAGAAGATGACTGGCTCCTACACAAACCAATCGCTTCGCTTGCTCAACCGATCTACTCTGCTCTGCCATGCTCACCTCATTTGCTCATCTTGTACCCTCGCCGCCACTGTCCTTGCCTTGATAGTTGAGTGTCTGGGAGCTAAACTACTTGGCCAGCCTGTACCCTTTTCCCACTCAATCCATCATGGAAAACACCACTTCCGTCTTCTTCAGCCTACAAAATGACCGTTTCAAGTTTGAGTCGCCTGCCTGACCTTTCCCAACTGATCAGCTCATTGTTCCAGATGATCGGCTTGACTCCACAACAACCATGTTCAACTGATTCCATAAGAATAAAGGGAAGTCTAGTGTCTCTTCCTCCCGGGACCCACCTCACTGATCAAGAGCAGCAGTGCCAGGGCCACCAGATCAACCACATGTATCTCATATAGCATTCACAAGAGTCTTGGCATGCGGTCTGCTGCCATTATGCCTCTAGCTACCCATCCTACGAGGAGTATGGGATCAGCAGGCCTATCCAGATCCCCACTCCCCTTACTGGGGAAACTACTACTCCTCCCACCAGTAGCATCTGCCACCATAGTGATCTTCTTCCCTCCATCTCGGTCTAAGGGTTTGTTGGGGACAAGCAAAACTCTTAAGTCTGGGGTGGGGGTAAGTGGGGTGGGGGTAAGTGGTATGTGCTCCATCCCTTATCTTCCCTTTTAGCATTTTACTTTTGTGTTATAAAATTGAGTGCATTTTCCTTTTTCAAACTTTGGCCTTTACTTATCCTCTCTTTTTTCAAAAATTAGATAATGATTTATTTCACAAATTGTTCAAAATTTTCATTTCTTTTTTGAAAATACCAAGTTCTCCATACCTAAATTAGAAATATTCTTGGGAAAGATGGCAAGCCTTAGAGTACCAAATAGAATCAAATGCAAACTTTCTTATCTTTAGCATTAGATTAACTTATCAATCTTTCTCATATAATGTATTTACATGATTTTTCTTACTGATGCAACAACACTCAAAAAAAATTGCACGGGAAAATAATCTACATGTCAAACCCTAAGTCCAGGGTGGTGTTCTCCTCCTCCCTCCCTTCTTCTATACCCCTCATAAATTTATTAGGGGTGTACCGCCAAAAGATGCCAAAAAAGAGAACACAAAAAAAATTATGGTCAATATCCCGAGTTGAATAGAGGAGGGATCATTCTTCCACACCCTTCGTAAGTGTAATAGGGGCACATAAAAAATTTGTGGTTAATGTAACCACAATTCCATGAAATGAAATCATGAGTCGAATAGAGGAGGGATCCTTCTTCCACTCCTCACCTTTTCTCATTCACGTGCCAAAAAAAGTTTTTTTTTTAAATTTCCGAGTGTTGAATCGCAAGTAGGATTAAGACTATTTTTACAAAGTATAGGTTTGAAAGAGAAAGTTATAAAAAATGTTTGTTGTAAGAAGCACAGAACTTGTGTTTTGTGATTCTAGGAAATGGGTTTCTTGGTCATGAGAAGGATAGAAGATGTTGCTAACTAAGGGAGGATGAAAATTTTGTTTCAAAATTTCTGAATTATTTTGATATTTTAATTGCTTGAGGATAAGCAAAGGCTTAAGTCTGTGGTATTTTGATGTGTGCTAATTTAGCACCCCTTTTCACAACCTTTTACGTCTTGTTATAAGAAATTTTTTATCTTTATCCAGTCAAAAGAAATAAATTGCTATATGCTTCCTTTCATCACAATTTAACTTTATTCTCACCAAAAACTTGCAATTCTTGCATATTCGGGACATGAACTGATCGATTCATCTTCTCCATACGATCGGCTCACTTTCCTCAGTCAATCGTCTCAGCTGCCTCAGCCAATCAGCTACCCCCCTCAGAGCGGTGTGCCATTGAAATTCAAATGATAATTTCAAACTCCAAAGCGGGAGTTCTCCTTCCCCAGCCGAGCGGTTCAAAGTCGTGCCACCACCCAAAGACTAGGGTTGATAACTACCTTCCCTCATCTCCAACCTACTCTAGCCCCAACTGATCGACTCACACCTGAACCGATCGGTTGGCTGTGCACATCCAGTTCAAAAATCCATTCGCGATCCTCATTTTTTGTCCACAACCCTAGTTGTAAAAAACCCCCTCCTTCTCCTATAAAAGGAGGGGCACTTCCGCCTCACTAGACATCATCTTTTTTATGAAGTATTTATGAGTAATTGTTCATATATTCTTGAGTTCTATTCATCAATAAAGTATAATTATTTGCAATCTAAGTGTCCCCTTTTAATTATTGTTCTTTTACCGTGTTCGTTTTTAGATCTAGTCTTTTTCTCCTTCTTCTTCTGTAGACTGGAGCAAGTAATTAAGAGTCGGCCATTTAATTGTCTCTAGCCTAAGGAATTAATCCTTTGTTAAGTCTAGAGCATGGCTAGAACACTTGTTTCCTCTGTCTCCATTTTTTTCTACAAGCATGAGCGAGTAGTTTTCCTATTGAGGTAAGGAGAATAGCCTCTTAGCCATGGTTTGAATCAAATTAATCCTTAAGAATGACTCTTTTCATATGGCTTTTGGTTTTAATAACTAATGATCTATCGAAGTAATTAATCAATTTGGTCATATGTTAATCTGGGTGGAAGTGACCATGGAAGCACAAATTTAAAACACTAAAACTAATTGCATAGAGGTTTTGAAACGACTGTGGATCTTCCTCTTTTGGGATGATGAACTAAGAAACATGAGCACATGGACCAATGGGATCATGCAGAGTCCATCTTCTGTGGGTTTTAATTAATTCACATGCCTTCATCGAATTCTATTGTTTTAAATGATTTAGTTTATTCTCGCCTAGGATAAGGTGGTGAAAACCCCTAAAAGCCTTGATTTCCCATCACTTGATTCAATCACTATTTGATCTGCTCTCTTTACATTCCAGTCTTTTCATTCATAATAGTTTTATTTGTGCTAACAATCATCTCAATTTTCCTTGTGATAGGGCAAATTTATTTCTTGTTAAGTGCAATCGTATTCTTGTGTTTCCATCTTACTTTAGTGAAATCCCCAAACTCCAAACCCAATCTTTACTTTCTATTCTAAAAATTGAAATACCAAAAATAAATAAATAAAATTCTTCAAAACAATTGGGATTAGAGTTAACAACCTTAAAAATGTTGTCCAATGGGATCGACCATTCTATACTAATTTTAATTGGAAAGCAGAAAAAGGATTAAACTCTAGGATAATTATCTTAGTGATTATAGTGCACTTCGATGCATTATCAATTATGCACTTTGTCATACATCCTCGATAGTTGTGTTGAGGACTTCCCTGGTGATGATCTTTCTCCCCCTGCCTAGATGTCTCTGTCTGTGAGTCTAAGTCACTCAAATGTTCATCTAAAATGGGAATACTTTATGTGCTATCACTATGTTGCTCAGGGTGATCATGCTAGTCTTCTTTGTCATCTGAAGACTACACTATGAAGAGTCTAAAGCATCCTCATGCACATCATCAGAAAACTGTCACATGCTCTTGCAGCTTATGTTTCATCACTTTCTGGCTGTCATTGTCTTGACTCTCACAAAATGTTGTCTGCACATGGTCTTTTCACAGTGTCCCATGACCTATAGACAAACTATTGATCTCCATAGACAAGAAAGATACATGGCACTGCTTTATCATCCAACTTTTGCCACTTTTCCTTTGGAACATGTGCATAAGTCTTGTACCCAAATACTCATAAATTAGCATAAGAAGCATCCTGGCATGTCCATATCTTCTCATGTATATCAAACCCCAAAGCAATTGATGGAGAGAAATTTATCAGATAGCGTGAAGTACTCATTGCCTCACCCCAGAATGTCTTTGTAAACTTTGCAATCTT
Organism: Alisma plantago-aquatica; assembly: GCA_963693085.1. NCBI lineage: Eukaryota > Viridiplantae > Streptophyta > Magnoliopsida > Alismatales > Alismataceae > Alisma > Alisma plantago-aquatica. The sequence goes on along the minus strand of OY856414.1, from coordinate 644,959,370 downwards.
TAACATGCATCTAACTTTCTCTAATATGGTATGATTCATCCTCTCATTTGTACCATTATGTTGCGGTGTGTTGGGATCTATCCACTTGTGTCATATGTCGTGATGTGCACAGTAGTCATGGAACTTTATGGAGGTGCACTCTCCTCCATTGTTCATGCAAAGACACTTCAACTTTTTCTCTATCTCTCATTCCACCATAGCATGAAATTTCTAAAAAGATTGAAAGACATGATCCTTGGTCTTCAGAAAGTAGGCCCACACCTTCCTAGATGCATCATCAATGAATGTAACAAAATACTTATTTCCACCTAGTGAAGCCACCTCAAAATAATCATAGAAATCTGAATGAATCAACTATAGAAGTTGTGACTTCACCTTTGATCTTGTCTTGAAAGAAACACGTCGATGATTTCCTATCTGGAATGTGTCACATGAACTGAGACCAGTGTTCTTGCCACTAAGAATCAATCTCTATGGTGATAGAAGATTCAAGACTTGCTCACTCATGCTCATGTCCATCTATGTCGTAGATCTATTTGGTGATCCTCATCTACATGTATACTACCACCTATGAGCACTTTAATATTGGTCTTATACAATGTGTGAAACAATTTACCTCGTATAATGACCAAGGGCCACTTTGTGATTTTACATTTGCCACCACCCAAGTCTAGACGACAATCTTCTTTATTAAAGAATGAAACAAATATCAAACTTACCCCCAAATCTGGAATATGATGAACATCCTTGAGTGTGAGCAAGCAATTGATACTTTTTTAAACACAAATGTCTCCAATTTCGATAATTCTAGATAAGTTGGAATTTCCCATATTTACCCTCCCAGAGTCTCCCTTCTTGTATGAAGTGAAGAACTCATTACTCAGTGAAACTTGATAAGAAGTTGTTGTTGGTATGTAAGCCCAAAGAGCCAATCATATAATGATTGTAATGGAATAAATTGTAAATGATTTGATTAATAATAAAGGCAATCTTCTGTATCTATTTTATTCAGTTATGAGTTAATGATGTAACATAATAAATGTCTAAAGAATGATATTACTCAATGATGTATATTGTGACAACCTGACTTTTTCCCTCTTCAACTATACTCTTTCCCTCTCTATTGTGACTAAAATGACTCAATTGGATATTAATTCAATGGTTGTAGGATGGTGGTGCTCTAATTTTATCATACCAATGACCAATTTTAGAATGTGTTCATTTAATTTGATCTTCTTATCTAAACTTCACTCTTTATTCACCACTTTGCAAATGAAATTGAACCTAATTAGTATGATCATATTTGTCTATTATATGTTACATGAGATAGAGGATTCAATTACAAATCCAACAGTACAAGAATTGCCTCAATTTGACCCTTATAGCCCAAGTTATGAGATTTCAAATTTCCCTCAAATTACTTTGGACTTAATTCCTTTGAAACCCTTTTTGCTTGTTGGGTCGGCCCACTTGGAGTTCATTCGCATGTGTGTGTCCCCTCACCTCAACGGAAATCCAACTCAATCTACCTAGACCATTCATGAGAGGCCAAATAACCACACAACCAATCTAGGTCGTCCAATCTGTTGGCCATGGATTGAGCGATGATCCAAGGGTTGGTAGGTCTTCCCCTTTCTATGTATAAGGGTTGGTGCCTATGGCTCTACGACACCACATACCCCCATTCATAGAACCAACTAGTAGCCCCCTTTCCTTGCCTCTATTTTCCAATTGAATTTGTCTTCCTTCCCCATTCTTCTTTTCCATTCATTTTCCCCTCTTTGATTGAACTTTCATGCCCTCTAGCCCCCTTCTCCACCTCCTCTCCTACCTTCATCCCATTGGAACTTCCATGGAGCTTAGATTTAGGACTCTTCTTCCTGCACTCCCTTAGCCGCATATTCCACTTGCCTCGATCCTTCCAACCTCAACTGAAGGCGGCCAACTCATTTTTAGAGGGTGATAAGGCTCTAGGCTTAGGGTCATGATATGTCTAATGAGCATCTCACCAGCGGGCATGGCCTTGTCCTAGAAGGTCAGGAGCCACACAACAGTGGGAGGCAAACTAGGGAGCTCACCAAAAACCGACAAACACTCAAGAAGCAGCCATTCACATTTGATGGTCGCGGCCTAGAGGGGTCGGGAGGGATCGGGGCCCAGAAACCAACTGTGGTGTGAGTCCCAATCGCGAGGCAGACAACTGAGCAAGTTGTTCAATGGGAGATTCATGATCTGGATAGATCATTGAATCAAATGGAATTAATGCTAAACACCCCCTCCCTTTGTCTATAGTTCTTAATCAAAATATTCTAAAATTCCTAACTTTCTCATCTTAAGGACAAATATAGTATAATTATATATCAAATATATCCTCTCAAAAAGATCTACAACCTGGACATGTTTCATAACATAAATACACTTCTGATTCCCCTATTTTTTTCGGAAACGTATTCTTTGACTATGATTGATTGCATTTAATTTATGTTGATGATAAAACTTGGATCCTTGTTACTTCATCTACCCTCTACTCCTTAAATTAGTAACTTTGTAACCTTGTGACCCTAATGGAAGTCCTAATCATACTATTGCTCATGAATTACCTTTATTATGCTGAAATGACTTGTTTAGACCTCAATGATGTACTTTGCTCTACTAATGCCAATCTTGCTTACAAATGATACCTAATGCTCAATAAGCTTTGAAGACAGTAACTGAAACCCCTCCATAATGCATTGGTTATCACATAAAACCCATTGTTGACTATTTTTTCTCTATATGACACTTAATTCATGAATGTGACCTATGTATGGTAATGATTAGTTATACCCTAGTCATATGGGGACTTGGACCTATATGATGCGTAAATCCATTTTAGAATCTCTAAAATCAGTAAATTCTTGATGCTCGGTGATATGGATGCCTATGCCCCTTCCTCTACAGTGGTGATTGTAACCCTAGTTTTTCCTTATGAGTCATATGTGACTTGATGTGGGGTTCTTGTACCTAAGTGCTTATATGGATCATTTCCTATTATCTTCCTCTCTCTAATCAGATTATACTCAGACCCCTGGACTCCTTGATATGGATGTACCACCTAAATTCTTATGTTGAGCCCAAATAATTTAAGAAACCAATGTGATGATTTTATGTATGATTGAATGTTGGTACCTCATGTTGGTTGTTTGATGCCTAGACCCTAATAGACATCCAACTAATCTTGAATGTTCTTCTTATGCCCTATCTTGCTGATCTAAACTAATGTCTTTCCATAAATCATGTCTTGATGATTTACGATCATGGTTTCTCCATTATGAGTCTTTTGACCTTGAAATGGAATTAAGTGACCTAAATCTTGATATGATCATATTGAATCCATGGAACCTCAAATTGACATGAAACATGAACCATACCCTTATGATGGAACCTAAATCAATAAGAGATCATCAGATGCACTAATAAGCAAGTTGGAACCTAACTTGGCCAAAACCTTGGAATGAAGCTAGTTATGGTTAATGATGAGAATCTAATGCATGTATATGATATTGTTGTTAATCATGTGTTGCTTATGGCTAAATGGTCAAGGACTTATTAGGTTATGAAATATATGAATCAGGTAATGATAAAATCTCATTTTATGCACTTTTTGCATATCATTTGTTCTTCTCCTGACATACCTTTTATACATTTTTCTACTTATTTTATTGCTTTATTTCAAAAATCCCAAATTACATACATCTTTCACCTTTTTGCAGAGCCAAGCCAAGACACGGCCGCAGTCAGCACCTCAACCGCAGCTATATTGTCCATTGAAGACCCTACCACAGTCGATGCCCCTGTCACCGTCACTATGCGCTGTGACCAAGGTCTTGCCACGATCAAAGTTGTGTCACAATCGAGGCTTCCCCTCAAACATAGCATACATCCCTCACACCACGACCATGATGAGAGTATCAACTGAGGTTAAGTCACGGCCTGGTCATGCCTCGACCGTGGCTTACATCCAAGTGTCTACTGAGGCCCTATCACAACCGCGGCCTAGATAGTTAAGTCGGTAGCTAGCACCTATAAATAGGCCGCCCACCTTGACTTGTCACATCATCAGATCATCAAGGACAATGAAGTGCTGCCAAATTCCATAGTCACTCACATCCATACTATCAGTCTTGGATATTTGAAGGCAGAAGCTAGAGGAGAGAGAAGATTGACCACCCTCTTCTTCGAAGGAAGGGGACGCCTCTACATCGCCCATTCTATATCTAGATTCAAAGAAGTATAGTGGTGTATCTCCATCTTCTCTCTCTATCTAGATCTACCATCTTCATCACATTGTACATCCCCCTCTCTTCATGGTAGTTGGTGTATCTATCATTTTGTAACAACATTGTGATGCATGTTAACATGTGTGGCTAAACATCTAACTTGGGTTGGGAGTAGCCACTAAGGCTCTCCCAACTTTTATATTCTTTCTCCCCTTTGAATATATATATGCTCTTATCAAGATTATCTTCATACACTTGTTCTTAATGTTTCACTTGTATGCTTAGCTACCATCTTGTGATGTTTGATTGTTGGTACCTCAAAAGAGTAGTACCTTCCTTATCTAGCATTATGGAGTAGTATGAATGCATGAAAGTGTTGGAATGCTAAATCTAATGGTCATATGGTTTGTTTTATGGTTTTTGGGTCATTATCTTGAGAGAGAGAGGCCACCTTAGAGCCCAGATATACCCTTATCTCGAGAGAGGAGGGAATATACATTTTAATGACCACTTGTAATCTTGATAGGGGTATACGAAGGGGTGTGAGTTTTACATGTTTGTGAGAGATCTTAGTAGGTGAAACTCGATCCAAGTTTCCTTCCATATCTTTGTCTCCTTCCACTCATAATCATTTTTCTCTTGTTATGGTTTCTTTCTTTTGACTTTCTTGTTTTGGCTAAGGAACCATCATTCTTTAGGGAACATCCTTTTTATCCCACTTATTTGTTCAGAGTGTAAGAGTTTGAGAATTTTCATACTTAACACTTGCTGACCTTATCCCTTTGGTTCGACCCTGAATACTATACTTGGCCCCGTATAATAGTTGTGGGGGCTTGAGTGTCGGGTTATAATCTTAAAAGTCTGACTACTCTAGATCTGCTCCATTTTGGGCATGCAATTTATGCTGGTCAACTTTTTGGCACCGTTGTCGAGGACAAGGAAAAATGGCACTGCAAGAACTTGAGTCCACTCACTATACTCCCGTGCCTCAAGCTTAGTGATAAGCTTGACTGCACAAAAATTTTAAAATATGCTGCCCTACGAGTACGTAGAATAGTTCATTTTAACACGTCCAGTTTTGTAACTTGACTGTGCGGTCCATTCAGGGAACCAGAGGGAAGTAGATGTGTTCATCTTTTCACCTTAACCTCAAGTCACCATTATGCCTTGTGTGGACGACAGTCTTACTGGGGACGATCGGAATGCAAGAGTTCAACAAGACCCACCTCTACATGAGACAGATGAAGATAGAGATAACTATCACTTAGATGGTCGTCATCATGAGGAAGAATGACGCGTGGAAGAATGACATCACCATCTCCGCAGAAGGCATCAGAGACATCACCGTGAAAATGAACGTGAACGGGATGACCGGAATGGTGAGAGTGAAGACAATGAAGAAGGAACAACTCTTAGAGAGTTGGCCGCAACTAGAGCCAACAAATCCAGATGCCCAATTATCATCCTGCACTTCAACACAGTGAACTCTGAGTTGAAACTGGATGTAATCTCGATGATTCATAACAAGCCCTTTCGTGGAAACTCGAGGAGTGAAAATTTGTACCATCATCTTGATGCCTTCAAAAACATCTATGATACCATCAAGATGAGGGGAATTCCTCAAGAAGTGATATATTACAAAGCATTCAATTTCTCCTTGAAGATAAGGCTCTATCATGGTACCTCAACTTGCCCCACCAGTCCATAGATGGATGGAGACCTCTTACGGATGCTTTTGTCACTAAATTATATCCCACTCAGAGAACTATCTGTAATATGCAAAAGATCGTCTCTTTTACACAAAAATTAGGAGAGAACCTTCACAAGGTATGGGAATGCTTTCAAGAATACCAGAGAGATTGCCCTCACCACAACTACCATAAGGGATTCCTGGTGACCACCTTTTATAATGGGCTAACTCCCACTGAAAGAACTTCGCTGAATGCAACTGTCAGAAGCAACTTTCTTGGTAAGAAACCAAGCAGACCATGAAGATAATCGATAACATGGTTGCACTACAAGCAGGCATGTATTATGACAGAAACGATAGAGGATCAGTCAAGAAGGTAGGATTTGATGGACCGCCAATCAAAGCCAAAGTCTTGGAGACTATTATAGATCAGTTTCAGAAAATCACTACAGATGTGAAATGGTTAAAAGACATTGGAGGTAAGGACAAGAAGCACACGGAGAAAGTCATGAAATGTGTTACCTACGGAGAAGGAGGGCATGGAATTGAAAACTATATCTATACACGGCCATAAGAGAGTGAGGAAAGTGAAAGCAAAGAAGAAACACATAATGTCTCTTATGTTAATTTCAAACCACAAGATCATCCTGGGTTTAACTAAGACAATAAAGAAGCTGCTAAAAATGCTCATCAACTGAGTAATATGTCTAAATTGCCTCCAAGATTCGAGAAGAATGGAGGACTGACTCAATATACTAGAACTAATTATCAGATGAACAAAAATAACTAAAAGAGTCAAAATAAAAATGTGAGTTGACAGGGCCAAGGACAAGGACAAGGTTCGAGCCAAGCCAAAGATAGCAACCAAACTGACATGATTACTCAAATGTTTGACTTTGTGAAAAGGCAAGCATTGGTAAATGACCAACTTTATCAAAGTGCTATTACCAATTCAAGAGTGTTAACTACAATGCAAACTCAGATGACAGGCATGCAAACTCACCAAAGGTAGATTGATCAACATCTTGCACAAGTGGTTGAACTTATGGAAAACCCTTTGGGGAAGATCCTATCAAATACAGAGACTGCAAAAGTGTCCACTCACTGATTAGGGAGGATTTTGGAAAATCCTAGAACTAACAACACCAAAGAAGGAGGAAGTCGTAGTAAGAAACAATCTGAAAAGGAAATTACAGAAGAGTCTAAGGGACAAGAGCTAGCTATAAATGGAAAAAAAGAAGGGAATCATGAAAAGAAGGATGAAGCGACAAAGAACTCAGATCTTGTAGGAGAAGTCCTTTCAAAGAGAAATTCTTACGCCCCAAGAGTTCCTTTTCCCTACAAATTGATCAAGGCACATTTAAAGAAGAAGTACGAAAAGTTTATGGAAGCCATAAAGAAACTACACTTGGACGTCCCAGTTCTCGATGTAATTGAAGAAATGCAGACTTATGCAAAATTCTTTAAGGACATGATCATGAAGAGAATGAGAGGAGACCATATCAAAACTGTGCAATTGGAAAAATTGTCAAGCGCCTTTGCTCAAGCTGAGTTACCAGCTAAGAAGAGGGACCCCAAGGTATTTAACATACCCTTTTGTGTTAGAGATAATGTGGAAAGGAAGGGGTTAACTGATTTGGGAGCGAGCATTAGTCTAATGCCCTTGATTATAGCACAAAGGCTTGGGCTGACAGACATGGTGAAGACGGGTATGAGAATAGAATTAGCATACCACACCTTTACAAGACTTGTTGGAATAGTTGAGGATGTTCTGATATGGGTCGGGTGATTCTTCATACCATGTGAAATCATAGTGATAGACATGGTCGAGGACTCTAATGGTCCAATGATATTTGGGAGACCTCTCCTCGCAACTGGAAGAGCCCTAATAGATGTAGCAGAAGGAATGATTACCTTGCACGTAAGGGATGATCACCTCGATTTCCACATACAAGATGCTATGAGGGGACCTTCTCTCTCTGAGTCAGTCTACTTCATGGATATGTACAATCAATACTATGAAGAGGTGCAAGAGGACTAGGCAACTATTGGTCCCTCATACGAGCCTTGAATAGTCCAGACCCTATAATGGAAGATCGAGAGGTCGTAGAGATCTTGGATTACTTGAATTAGCCTAAAGAAGAATTCAACGACGATGAAGATACAATCAAGACTGTGAAGTATGCTTCTCTCGAGCAAACATCTGAGCAGAAGAGAGAATCAAAACCAAATCTATAACTAAAACCTCTTCTGGAGGGGCTGAAATATGAATTCATGGACAAAGAAGAGAGAAATCATGTAATCGTTAATGCCAACTTGATGGATGACCATCTAGAAAGGTTGTTAAGGGAGCTCAGGCTGTATAGAAAGGCTATAGGGTATTTCATAGAAGACATCAGATGCCTCAACCCTGCCCTATGCATGCACAGAATACATCTCAAAGAAACAGCTAAGCCTTTAACTCAACCATAGAGGAAGTTGAACCAAATGCTAAAGGAAGTCATAAAGAAGGAAGTTATTAAACTGTGAGATGTTGAGATCATCTACCCGATAAGTGACAGCAACTGGGTGATCCCTATCCATGTGGTGCCTAACAAGGGCGGAATGATAGTAATAAGAGGAGAATACAGAGATGAAGTGGCAATGAGGATGGTAACATGTTGGCATATGTGCATTGACTATCGCAACCTAAATATTACTACCGAAAAGGATCACTTCCCTCTGCCATTTATAGATCAAGTTCTAGAAAGACTATCTCACCATGATTACTTCTATTTTTTGGATGGGTATTTGGGATTCTATCAAGTACTGATTCATCCTGATGATCAGGAAAAGACAACGTTCACATGCATCTATGGCACTTATGCCTTCAGAAGGATGTCGTTCGGGTTGTGTAACGCACCAGTAACTTTATAAAGTTGCATGATATCTATGTTTTAGACTTTCTGGAAGACATAGTAGAAGTCTTCATACACGACTTCTCTGTATATGGAACAGATTTTGAAGCATGTCTAAGAAACCTATTTTTAGTGTTGCAGCGTTGTGAATATAAACATCTTGTCCTAAACTAGGAGAATTGCCATGTTATGGCCCAAGATGGTATCGGATTAGACCATAAGGTTTCCAAAAAAGGAATGGAAGTGGACCTAAGTAATATCGAAGCCATATCCAAGCTTCTGCCACCAAAATCTGTCCCAGGAGTAAGAAGTTTCTTAGGGAATATGGGGTATTATAGAATATTAATAAAAGATTTCTCGAAGATCGCCAAACCCCTCTCAAATCTCCTGATAAAAGATGTTGAGTTTGAATTCATCGTGAATTTTTAGACGCCTTCCATACCCTTAAAAGGGTATTAATGACAGTACCAATTATACAAGCACCGGATTGGGAGCTACCTTTCGAAATCATGTGTGATGCCAATGATTTCGCCATCGGGGTAGTCCTTGGATAAAAGAAAGATAAGAGACACCATGTCATGTGCTATGCAAGTTGAACATTGGACGAAGCCCGAGTAAACCACACCAACACTGAAAAATAAATGTTGGCTATCGTGGTTTTTTTATAAGTTCAGATCATATCTGGTAGGGTCAAAGGTAAAAGTGTACACTAATCATGGGGATATAAAATATCTTATGCAGAAGAAGGACACAAAGCTGAGACTTTTGCGATGGGCTTTGTTACTATAAGAGTTTGACCAAGAGATCATTGATAAAAAGGGAAAAGAGAATATGGTTGCAGACCACCTATCAAGGATAATTTTTGATGAAGAAAATCAATTTCCAATGAATGATAACTATGCTGATGAAGCCCTTTTGATGGCTCCATCGCAAGAGTAAAGCCAATCTTGGTTCGTTGACATTTGTAATTATCTAGCATGTGGATAACTTCCACCGGAGATCACGTATAATTAGAAGAAGAAATTATTCTCTAAGCTGAAAAATTACTATTAGGATGATCTGTTGTTGTTCAAAAGGTGCTCCAATAGTTTATATCGTTGATGCATACTAGAAGAATAAGTACCCCTAATCCTTAAGAAATGCCACTCCTCACCTTACAGGGGACACCACGGAGGAGAAAGGACAGTTGCAAAAGTTTTACAATTAGGATTTTATTGGACAACTCTTTTCAAGGATGTTGTGTCATTTTTTAAAACCTACAAGGAATGTTAACTTACAGGAAACATCATTAGAAGGAATGAGATGCCAATGGCAGATTGGGTGGAAGTTGAAATTTTTGATGTGTCGGGGGTCAATTACATGGGACCCTTTCTGTCATCAAAAGGGAACCAGTATATGCTTGTTGTTGTCGACTACGTCTCCAAATGGGTAGAGGTCATTGCCACGCAAACCTGTGACTCCAAGGTAGTAATTAAGTTGTTTGAGAAGACTATCTTTCCACGGTTCAGAGTACCACACACTATTATAAGCGACGGAGGTTCACACTTTAGTGAAAAGCAATTTGAATCTCTATTTAGAAAGTATGGGGTAAAGCATAAGGTTGCAACGCCATATCACCCCCAAACATTGGGGCAGGTCGAAGTGTCAAATAGGTAGATTAAATAGATACTAGAGAAATTTGTTAGCCGTACGAGGAAGGATTGGTCCATGAAACTTGACAACGCACTATGGGTTTACCGCACGACATATAAGACACCTATAGGTATGACATCCTACAGGTTGATTTATGGGAAATCTTGTCATCTGCTTGTCAAACTAGAGCTCAAAGTCCTGTGGGCTTTCAAATTTTTGAACATGGACCTCGATAAGGCTAGGCAGAAAAGATTTCTCCAACTCCAGGAACTTGAGGAGTTGAGACTGCACGTTTATGAGAACGCAAGGATTTATAAGCAGAGAACAAAGGTATGGCATGACGCCCATCTAAAGAACAAGGATGTTCATGAAGGAGACAAGGTCATTTTATTCAACTCAAGTATCAGGTTGTTTCCTGGAAAGCTGAGAACAAGGTGGTCCGGCCCCTTTTCTATCATAAAAATATACCCATCAAGGATGATGGAGATAGCTGGAGACAAGACAGACAACTTCAAGATGAATGGGCAGAGGGTGAAAAGATATTGTGAAGATAAAGCTTTTGTAAGAAGGATGCAACTAAGTTTGGGGGAACCCATCCCAGTAACAGGTGAAATGAATGATGAAGTATCGGCACCAACTAAAGGAAAATGAAGTTGGATGAGAGAGAAAGTCAAGCTAAAAGACTTTAACAAGTGCTTCTTGGCAGGCAGCCCAAGTTTTTGCTACTTTCATTAATTCGTGTTTTCTTTATCTCGTGCTTTAGTCTATGAGCTATGTACCTCTCTACATTTTATTATTTCAGGTTTTTGTACCCAGCAGAGACATAAATTTAGTATGTATATTAATCTCTTTCTACCAAAATGTTTTATTGGAAATTATGAATTCTTATTTTAGTTGGTTGATTTTTGTTGACTTTGTCTAGAAAGCACTGCGGTCGCGGCATGGACTACAGTTGTGGCATCTGTCGCAGTCACGGTACCTTCTTTAAGTGCATTAGGACGTGGTCGTGGAAAGCGTGAGAGAGCATCTGCCTACAGTCGTGATGATCTATCTTGCAGCGGCCGTGGTCGCTCAAGTATATATAAGCTAAACCCTTCTGACATTAGAGTTCTTCTTTCACTTCTTGCTCTCTATGATTCCCTAATGATTGAAGGGTCCTACAAGGTGCGGGTGCACAAGACAATGAATGAGCTAGATTCAAACCCTCAATGATAGATTTGCACCCTCACCGCAGTGGCACTCCCCCGTCGCTACCTCTTTCACCTTTGTTTAAAATTGTTAATCTTATCGAGGTACTTATTGAATTCCTTCTCTTGATCACTGTCGTTCTGATTCCTCAACTTTCCTAAGCTCCGTCACCTCTTCCGAGCATACAAGATCCTTTTGGTTTATTTAGTGTCGCGATGACTGTCAAGATAGCATGAGTAGAAGCACCGCATTAACCAAAAAACCTACTCTGTTTGATAGAGTTTGCCGACACTTTCCCCCATACTCACAACTTCTCTGGTGCTTTTCAACCTAGGTTTTAGGGTAAATGCAGCGCTTCTACTCACTCTATCCTGACAAATTAGCCATTGTTCAATCAACCATCGAGTAGGAACCCCCACTGTGACTGTCGTGGTTTTGATCGAATAGGTGTTTTCCTAGCCACACTCACGACACCATATCTTTGTCCGTGGTTGTGGCCCTCCTTTGTGTGAAGTTTGTTCAACACAGTCGAACAACGATTGTGGTCGCGACACCTATCGTGGTCGTGGTGTTTCTCTATCACGGTCGTAGCTTGGCATTTGTTTACTAATAACACAGTCGCATAAGATTTTAGATCGTGGTCGCGGCATGTCTTTTGCTTGCTAATACTTTGGTTTTGTGATGTCACGATCACGGTACCTTCCTCGACCGCAGTACTACTTTTTATCTAAGTTGTGGACGCAACACTTTGTGCTTTGCAAATATACAATAAAAAATGATGATGAATTAAATTCTAATGAATTAAATAAAATATAAAATACAATTATGCTAACAACAAGTTTAATGTTGAAACTTTCAGAATGTCAGCTTCGACTGGAGACACATTAATGAAGAAGGCAACCTCATTGAAGGGTGTAGAGGAAATCTTAGAGAACATAACCAACGCACTGAGGGATAATCAGAACCTCTCCCAAAAAAAGGCTTCAATTACAACTACTGAAGAAGAAGTATGACTATATTCTGGCCCACAAGATTCCAGAAGAGTCTGAGGAGTCCCAGGAGACATCATAAATGGAAACTTTTGAGTACCAGCCTCCTAAAATTGAGCTAAAGAAGCTAGAGAAGAGGAAATCTAAAGCCAAAGAAGTAAAAAGTGGCAATAAGAGGAAATTGACAGGAACGGAAAAGTTAAAGGGGCGGGAGAAAGAAGAAGCCCCTGAAAAGGTCAAAGAGAAAGAATAGGAGGCCCTCGAACAACAGAGGCCAACATTTGTACCTAGAGATCAAACACACCAGTCACAATTTGACTGGATACTACAAAAAGGGGGTTCAAACTAATGAGATATTTTGACATCGGGGACTTCAAAAGATTGGGGATCTATGACAGGGTGATCAGCTTTTTAGAGGGAGAAAATCTACACACCTTGTATACCTTAGAAGCTCCTTCCCAGAATCAGTTGATGGCTCGTTAGAGAAGCACCCTGTTAGTGATGGTGAAGACAAGAAGGGCAGAGATGACTTCAAACTAGAAGTGATAATATGAGGAAAGTCTCACATGATCATTGAGGCTATGCTCAATATAATAATCACCAGAACGAATGAAGAAGCACAAGCCTACTCCATCACGCTAGGAGAAAAAGACATCATCAGATACAGCAACCATAGGATGTGGGAGAAGTTGACCAGAAAATAAGAGCATAACTCAAAGAACTCTAAGGTGACTCTCATCACCTCCTACTTCATCCAAGTGATGTAGAAAATAACAGCCAACACTATCTTTATGAGATCATAAATCAGCGGTGTAACCAAAGAAGACCTATTCATAATATGGTCCATGCTCAATAAGAAGTTAGTGAACATAGGAAGGGTATTGATTGAAAGGCTATCAGCCGCAGTAGGAGGGGGGCAAAGCAAATGAAAAATTTCTGCATGGGAAGCCAAATCACTAAAATAGCATATCACTATATGGATGCAGACATGTTGATGAAGTACAAGAAAACCAAGGGACATACAAAGGTTGACATAAAGTCCCACATCAACACAGGAATTCTGGCGTAGAAAGGAAGCAAACTCTTTTACAAACAAAGCTGCTCCAAGACACTTTTGCCCCTCCTAGAGATGGCATACTAGGATGCCCACAAGCTGCGGCCCACCCAAGAAGACATAGATAAGACGTACTCGGGGGCCATCAGCACTGTCGTAGGCCCATCATCAACTTCTAGCGAGAAGGATATGTGGGATAAAACTCTAGAAATGGAGACGAAAAATCCAGAGGAAAGAAAGAAGTTGGTAATAAGAATGAAAAAGAGAAAAATTCAGATAAGTTTGTCGCCCTGAACCTATCCTCACCACACATTCTAACGGAGATGGTGGTAAGTGAAGGATACCATCCTGAAGTGGAAATCAAAGAAGGAGGTGACCAAAAACATCTTGAAGCCACCACAAGGGAACAATATTTTGAGGTCAAGCAAGAAACCAATTAATCATGCAAGGACCCTGAAGTTGCACCCGACTCCGTATCGGAATTGATTCTGCAAGTTCCAAAGCAACCAAAGGCAAGCACTTCTGCTCCATCAACGCACGTCAGTCCTACGAGAAGTAAGACAGCTCCACAACTCAAGGAGCCCATAACATCCAATGTCCGCAAACGTTTGGTGATGTATTAGGAAATAATTTTGATACCATGTGGTTAAACATGTAGTATACCTTTGAACTTAATTTAAACATTACCTCTAGCCTGTGTACACTAACTACATTGGTACAAAGTTTAAATGAGAGAACTGAGGCACTCCCCCAGTTCATGTAAGGGGTAATCAACACCTAGAACATGATGATGGGAGCTCTAAAGACTCTAACTGAGGAAATGGCGAACCTCAGGAAGGAGTGGGACACTATGAGAGAGGATAAAGAGTTGGTGTTAAAGGGGTACTAGGAAGTGTTGGATGACCTAAAGAAAGAGTGTCAGCACTTAGATGAAGAACGCTGACAACTAGATGATGAACACCAAGAACTAGACAATTGGCAGTAGATAAAGAAGACAAAGCATCTAATCAGCCCTTCCACATCTCAAGCTTCCTCAAGCCCCTCGAGCCCAAATAAAGACGATGATGATGTGGGAGGTATAGGTGTAGGAACAACATCAAAGGATGAAAGTGCCAATGTGAAGACCTCCCCAAGGGTGGAACTACTGGCAAAAGAAGCATCGCCACAGTTAGAAACTCGTCAGGACACCGAGACAAAGAAAACAAATGCTTTATCCAAGATGTTCGACTTAAACAGCAGTCGGGAAGAGGATAAGGTTGCATCTGAAGAACCTCAACAAGTCGTCATCACCAAAAACAAAAGCACTGTGATAGAAGATCTCATGTCATGAGAAATAAGAGATCTCAACAAATTTTTGGATGACCTGACGTTTGGGATGGATATCTGCAATGACTTTTTCAAATACCCAACATAGTACGAATAGGATGATTCACTTTATGATAGGA
The DNA here is from genome assembly GCA_963693085.1 of Alisma plantago-aquatica. Classification (NCBI taxonomy): domain Eukaryota; kingdom Viridiplantae; phylum Streptophyta; class Magnoliopsida; order Alismatales; family Alismataceae; genus Alisma; species Alisma plantago-aquatica. The sequence continues at coordinate 644,944,216 of OY856414.1, read as the reverse complement.
AAATGGTTGTGACATTAGTCACACTCAACTCTGCAAAATTAGAGCAACTGTCAGAATAGAACCAATCAATAAAACATGTAACTGATGATATATCCACGAACAATGAAGGCTAGGCGACAACCCAAACATCGATGGAAATAAGGGTACAACATCCAACTATAGAAGCACCACCCACAGCAACACAGGCAGCGGGAGACGGCACCTCAGAAGATGAAGAAGGTGGGCTTGCCTATTTCTTCACTAATGAGCCAGTCAGAAAGAGGGGTGCACGAATCCATGAAACACCATTAGGTGTGGCTCCTCCTCTACCCTACAAGATGGAGGGTATGAAGATGACCATATTATCAAGAATCACATGCATAGATGTCCATATCCTAATAGATATACTATATAACAACCTTCTAGGAATGCATATTCTCTATCACAACAAGGGCAGGTCGCTTAACAGGGATCACTTTAGAGGGATCTTTTTTAAATGGGCACAAGTACATAAAAAGTTGCTCAAATTGCTATGTGCAATTTTTCTTGAAGAATTCTTACATTCTGACAAAACACAACCAGTATTCAATGGAACCATGCATCTAGTAGGGCTTATGTTTGATAAAAATGACAAAGCTACTAATTTGAAAGAGCTACAACAGGCAGTTAGCAAGGAAGAGATGAAATATGTGGTCCTTCCCATGAGGATTGTAAAGCACTGAGCATTGATTATCATCAACTTATATAAGAGACGAACAACAGTGTTCAACTACAATGCAGCTGAATTGGACAGCACCTCCCTGATCTACAAAAATAAGGAAGCAAGGGATATCTTAAAGGTGCCACTACATCTGCAACGGGATATACATATGGAAGAAAACATACATAAAGGGATATGGAAGCAATTCTCTATCTGTAAAAACGAGCCTCAAGAAACAGCTGGAACAGGGGACTACGCCTTCATAGTTCTTAGAATGATGGAAACCATCAATAAGGGAGTCCTGCTAGAAGATCTCTACACAGATGATCTGCATGGGTTACGTGGTATCTATGCAATGGAGGTATTTATGATTGTCGCTTCTTCAACGACCCAGTGATGCCTTCAGACACAGTACCATGATGGCTTCACCAAGAAATACCTCTCCCTAAAAAGAAAACATGGAGGGAGGGACTTAAAACCTTGTGGATTGATCCTGAAGAGCCTGCTAGAGTGTCTGCTTTGAAGGAGGGTTGGGAAGCCGACACACCTAACAGAGTAGAGAGAAAACCTGAGAGAAAACCAGAACAACCTCCAATGATAGAAGACAATAAAGAACAACCTCTAGCTAGCCAGCCAAAAGAAGGAGAGATAGAGGAAGAAGATATGCTGAAAATTAAACCAGATGGGCTGCTAGGAGAAATAGTGCTAACCTTCAAGGATTTCGACAGGTGGAGCTGCGAGATCCTTCCACTAGAATCCATGCATCTGATAATGAAACCCTTGAAGGAATATGACACCACAATAAAGGCAATCTTCAAAAGGGATGGCATATGCATGCTAAAGGATGACCTTCAAAATACATTGAAAATAGGAGGGTACCTCTCAATCAACACTATGTTGGCTTATGAAGCACTGCTGAATGACAACATGCCAAACGTGCACATGGCCTACTTACTCTTGGTAGATAACATCTTGAAAGATAAAAGGTCAAGGGGAAAATACTGCCTGCTACAACGTCTGGCGACATCTCTTCTAGATTACATATTTGTGCATATTCTACATGATAGTCATTAGATTTTGTTAGTAGTCAGTGTCATAACAAGGACTGTAGTACTCTATAACAGATTAGATGCAGCTTTTGCACTCAACAAAAGAACAAACACGACTATTGCAAAGACACCTACATAATAAAAGGCAGTCACATGCACCGAGGCAATTATCAAGATGCTCAAAAGTCCTGGAAAAGGGTACAAGCATAAAGAAGGCAAAGACTTCAAGAAGATGTAGTTTTGCCATAGAAGCCCTCAACAAGTGCCTCTGTCAAATGACTATGGCTTCTATTATTTGTCCTAGACGATGTCCCTAGCTATGATGAATATGAAGGTGGAGGGCATGCAATATGAGCAATACTACCCACTATGCTGAGTGTCAGCCACCATGCTCCTCGAGTCAAAGTGGGCCACCAAAACCAACTAGCAGAAATAAAGAAAGCATGTTTATACATTTAACTCCAATTTTGATACCCCGAGTCGAGGTGAATGATAAGTTTGGGGGAGGAGTCATAAACGGGCGCCAGAGGTACAATTTTATCCCAAATTTTCAAAAAATTACTTGTACATATTCTCATTTCTGCCACAAGCAAATATGAGAAACAAATTTTGCAAAAAAATACTTTAAGAAATTTTGCTATAAGTTGCAATTTTATTTAGCCACTTCTTAGATTTGGCAGTCCCCCGCTAAATGTTGTACAACTATCATTTCTAGAGAAGTGCAAATGAGAGACTAACGCACATAATAGTAAAAACAAGAAACATAACAATATAGTTTTATCTCATTTTTATAGTAAAACGTTGCCAGTGGAACAATCCTAAGTCTATGGAATCCCTAGAAACTAGAGGACTTCACTGAGCCATACTCCTGACCAATCACCCTAATCTGATGGTTCTAGCTAGTAAATCCTCACCTCCCTCGAGAAGGAAATAGCTACCCCTTTCGAGTTTAATTATCCCCACTTTGGGATGAAAAGAGGCTTGTCCGCCCAGAAAACCATGCAACAAAACCCCCTCACCCAAACCTGGGAGGAGATATGAAAAGCCAAAAAGAAAAAAAAATATAATGAGAGTTATGACCAAAAGATGTCGAAGGATCCCACGCGGTTGGTGTATTATTGCAATCACGAATGCATATATGTCATACCCGTAAGTGGAATCCTGAAGCCAATTTTATCCACCTACAATCCCAAACGACCCTCACATAACCACCTAACTTAACATTAGGAGCCCTTGGGGAAAAACTATCCTTATGATAGCTTGTGGATGAGGGGAATTGAGGAGAGTAGGAAAAGACTTTAAGCCTGAAACCTACCCAAGCACGCTAGCATAGGGACAACTAAAAAAAAAGGAAGGTGTGAAAGCTACCCCTCAAGGGGATGTTGTACCAGTATGGCTAGCAACCTAACGCAGAAAGGGGCAAGTCTTTGAGACGAAGAGACCTTTACTAGAAAAAGGCATTGGCAAGAATATGAAGTCATGAAACTCTAGTTATGAAGGGGAAGAAATAGGATTTTAGGATTGAATGAACATACCACAAGAGGTTTCTTGTAAGAATGAGATAACTCAGTAATGTTAAGCTTTTTGCAAAATTTTGTCACACTTTGCTCCTCTCTATGATTATGGACCTACCATTAGCCTGAGGATAGGCTCGATCTTAAGTTTAGGGGAGTTGATAACATCTCATTTATGCACTTTTTGCACATGATTTATGCTTCTCCTAACATACCTTTTATAGATATTTTATTGCTTTATGTTAAAAATCCCAAATTACATACATCTTTCACCTTTTTACAGAGCCAAGCCAAGACACGACCGTGGTCAGCACCTCGACCGTGGCTATATCATCCACTGAGGACCCTACCACGGTCGATGCCCCTGTCACCATCGCTACGCACTATGACCGAGGTCTTGTCAAGACCAAAGTCATGTCGCGATCGAGGCTTCCCCTCGGTCGTGACATACAACCTTCACACCACGATCAAGATGAGAGTATCGAATGAGGTTAAGTCACGGCCTAGTCATGCCTCGACTGTGGCTTACATCCAAGTCTCGACTGAGGCCCTACCGAAACCGCGGCCCAAATAGTTGTCGGTGGGAAGCACCTATAAATATGCCACCCACCTCGAATTTCACATCATCAGATCATCAAGGACCACAAAATCACGTCAAATTCTATAATCACTCACATCCATACTATCAGTCTTGGATCTCTGAAGGCTAAAGTTGGAAGAGAGAGAAGATTGACCACCCTCTCCTTTGACGGAAGGAGACGCCTCTGCATCGTCCATTTCATAACACATTGTACTTCACCCTCTTTCATGGTAGTTGATGTATCTATCATTTTGTAACATTGTTATGTTGCTTATCAACATGTGTGGCTAAACATCTAACTTGGGTTGGGAGTAGACACTAAGGCTCTCCCAACATGTATATTCTTTCTCCCCTTTCAATATATATATGATCTTATCAAGATTATCTCCATACGCTTGTTCTTAATATTTCACTTGTATGATTCGCTACCATCTTGTGATGTTTGATTGTTGGTACCTCAAAAGAGTAGTACCTTCCTTATCTAGAGTTATGGAGTAATATTAATGCATGAAAGTGTTGGAATGTTAAATCTAACAGTCATATGGTTTGTTTTATGGTTTTTGGTTCGTTATCTCAAGAGAGAGGCCACCTTAGAGCCTAGATCTATCCTTATCACGAGAGAGGAGGGAATAGACGTTTTGATGACCACTTGTAATCTCAATAGGGGTATATAAAGGGGTGTGAATTTTACATGTTCGTGAGAGATCTTAGTAGGTGAAACTTGATCCAAGTTTTCTTCCATATCTTTGTCTCCTTCTACTCATTTTTCTCTTGTTGTTGTTTTCTTTCTTTTAACTTTCTTGTTTTGGATGAGGCACCATCGTTATTTAGGGTGCATCCTTTATATCCCACCTGTTCGTTCGGAGTGTAAGAGTGTGAGACTTTGCGTACTTAACACTGGTCGACCTTGTCCCTGTAGTTCAATCTCGAATACTACATCGGACCCCGTATAATAGTTGTGGGGGCTTGACTGTTGGGTTATAATCTTAAAAGTCTGACTACTCTAGATCCACTTCATTTTGGACGCCTGGTTTAGGCTGGTCAGGTACATGATTTTAAATACGTATACGACTATGGCTTTCTTGATTGAAATGTGATACATATATATTGTTTACTTGCTCAAATATTGTCATGTAGTATTCTAGTATTGTACTTGATGTTTGTCTCGTATCGTTGTTTTATAACTTACAACCAATATAGAAACTCTATTATACAAACCTTGTGCACATGCCTGTATTCTCAGGATAAGGACATGAGGCTAGGCATCCTACTTGATTGTCAAGATAGTGTGTAGCATGTTGATAAAAGGGTTATCTCTTGGTGATGGCCTTGAGGTCCTTTGCGTATAAAAGGGTTAGCAAATCTTGACCACCCTTACGGATCCTTCCGGTGGGAAGTTGATCAAAGGTCTTAGATACATCATATTGTTGGTATAGTTGGAGTAAAATGATATAAAAATGTGCTCTCATTTTGTTAAATATTTAACTTATTCATTCTTGCTCGTTTACTTACACAAATCTTTTCAAATTATGTAAAGATTATGTATATGTACCTTTTAGCCTAGTACTTAGCAGCACTTCGTGTGCTTGATCACCTTTTTCACATATTTTGTAGGTTCAGAGATGGCTAGAAGTTGATGGGCTTGATGAGACATGTCAGGTGTACTTGTTGTAGTGTACATGTGAAGACTTGTAAAATTTTATTCTTGAATATGTATATGAAATCTTGTAATAAAATATGTTGCTTAATATATCTTGTCAGATGTTGAGATTATGATTGGTGATTTTATCTTATTATATGTTCACGTGTGCTAAGATTTACGCTTCCGCATTTGCAGTTTGATAATACCATTCTAGGGACGGGAGCCTAGGTCCTATCTCCATTGGTTTTATAGTCATTTGAAGTTAGGATTTAGGTAACAAATAGTTTTGTGATAGATGGTATCAGAGCATGAACAATAACTACACCAAACTTGACTTACATGAAACACAAACTAAATGAGATTAATTGGGTGTCCTTAATGAGATTAAGCACCTAGAAACATGCAAATTATTATGGTAAAGAGTTGTTCATATCATCTATATAATAATTGTATAAGATGCAATTGGTAAATGTTGCCTACCTTAATAATTGACTATGGATGTTTTCGTTGGTCGGGTAATAATACAATTGTTTTTTATCTTGGCTCACAAGAATGTTGTACCAAGCAATCTTCTGAATTGATATGTGAGGGCCATCAATTTGAATAAATTATTTGGAGTGATAATTAATTAAAGGCCTAGTTAAATCTCTTAAAATATTATTCAAATCAAATCAAAAGTATTTTGACAAAATGCAAATGTTCTCTTGTAGAATCAAATGACAATCAAATCATCATTGTGATCAGTCCATAGGAAGAAAAAACTTAATGGGACAAATTTATACAGCTAGTTTTGGACTTTGAGAAGGGTTCTCAATTATGAGTGTAAGCTCTATATCCTAGAAACACCAATCCCAGAACTACCTGCCCTTGATGCACCTAGGTATAAGGTGGATGCTTAGTGGAAGCATGTCAGCGATGCCTTAGACATAAAGCACCTTATGTTGCATGAACTATGAGTTGAATGAGTAGTGTAAGGACATGGGGATCCTTGAGATGGTAACACATCTTAAGGACATGAACTGTAATCATACAAAGCAAGAAAGGTACAATGTCTCAAAGGTGATCTTTGAGTGTAAGATGACAAAGGGAGACTCGGTAGAGACCCGTGTGCTCAATATGATTGGACATGTAGAACTTCTAGGAGTATTTGGATTCTCTTTTAGCTAATAATTGTCCAAGTATATGATTATGCAGTCATTGTCTGACTCATATAGCCATTTTATCGAGTGTTACCACTTGAATAACATGTCCAGACCATTGTCAAGTTTGTTTGGCATGTTGATTAATGTTGAAGCAAGAATGATGAAGGATAAATATGTGATGATGATTAGTGGAATGGAGTCCAAGGATGAAATCAAGGCCATGAAGAGTCTGAGGCTAAGCATAAATCCAGATCTTCTTCACTCAAGATAAGGAGAAAGAAAAGTACAAGAGAAATATATCCTTCGTACTTGAAGGCATTCAGGAAGAACATGATGGATATAAAGATCTCCACTTCATGTATATACATTATTGAGATAAACTTATCTACTTCTTCATCTTGGGTACTAGATATCACATGTGGATCTCACATATGCTCAAATATGCAGGATTTGAAAAGAAGTAGGCCTTTAAGAAAGGGCGAGATCAAATTATGAGTTGCAAATTGAGAAAGAGTTGTTGCCACTACAGTTGGAACCTATAATTTTTCTCTAACCACAGGGCTTGTAATAGATTTCATGAATTGTTATCTTGTACCTACCATAAATAGAAACATCATTTATATATCGGACAAGGATGGATATGAATTACATATTAAGAATGGTCGATTGTTCTATATCAAAAGATGAGATCTTTATGGAAATGCCTAAATGTCTTATGGTCTTTATTTTCTAGATCTAAAGATAGATATTTATAATATAAATACCAAAATACTAAAACTCAACAACTCAAACAAAACATATCTTTGACATTGTCATCTAGGGTACATAAATGAAAATCGCATATCTAGACTCCATAAAGATGGTTATCTGGACTCTTTTGATTTTGAATCAATAGAGACATGTGAATCTTATTTGTTGGGAAGGATGACTAAGATTCCTATAAGGACCCTGACCTCCGTTTAGCACTTATCATGTTTTCTTTGATTAACCCTGATGCTTAGTTGCTTGTTAATCACCTTTGGTAGTGATTAGGGTATGTTGGTGCTTTGTTGAAGAGTTGGAGGTGCTACTTGCAATTAACCCAAGTCTAGGGTTTGTGGGAAAGTTTGTCACCTTGTGAGGTGTTCCTCCCTGTCTTTGCTTCCTCTAGTGTTGAGAGGAAGGTTTGGGCTCGTTGCATGAGTTGCCTTAGGCTTGGATGAGCTTGTTGGGCCTTGTTGTGATTTTCCTTTGCCTTTTGGGACCCTGTGTCGGGCAAGTGAATCTTGTGTCAGCATGTGGTGTGTCGGCCTGTGGTGTGTCGGCCTAGGGATTGTGTCGGCCTAGGGATTGTGTCGGCCATGGTGAAGTGGAGGTGTGTCGCCCATGTACCCTTTGACCCTCTTTGACCTCGTTTGTGTCACCACTAGTGGACACTTGGTGCTTGATGCTTGCATGTGGCAATGGCCTTGGACATGTGTGTAGGGCATGTTAGAGTGGTGGCTTTGCTCTTGGACAAGTGTCCCTAGGTGGTGACACCTTGCCTTATCTTTCCTTGGTTTCTCCTCCATCCTCTCCTATATATGTGTCCCCTTTCTCTTGCTAAGGATCCATTTAGTTCCTTAGTCTCCCTCTTCCTTGGTGCACGAAACCCTCTTCTTTTGCAAGCTTGGTGGCCGATCCTTGCCTTGGAGTCTCCTTCTTCCTCTAGTGGTGGCCGAAACCTAGAGTGCCTTGCTCGTCTTCCTTGGTGGTGCTTAAATCTTGGAGCTAGGATCTTGGAGCTTGCTTAAGGCGGGTCACATAACTCCTAACCCTAACTATACTACCTCTCCTATGTTCTTGTATGCTTTCTTGTGATCATATCGGCTATGTATGTTGTTAGTTGAGTTTCTTGTTTAAGTTGTTCTTGTTGGCCAAACCATGTGTTTTAGGGTTCCTTGTTGAGCAACACTCCTTTCTCTCCTTGGTCTAGAGGAGTGAGCTTGAGTTCTAGTAATATGGGAAATACCCCTCTCTCGTTTAAGTTGAGAGGTGAGCTTGTGTTCTAGTTGCTTGAGCAACACCCTCCTCTCATCATGGACTTGAAGGGTGAGCTTTGTGGTGGTTGTGGACCTTGGTTGTGGTTGTTCCTTGTGATGCCCGATTAGTGATAAGAAGTGTGCAAGACCCCTCTCTCTTGGTTGTTGAGAGGTGAGCATCTTCTTGATCCACTAGGGTTGTGGCGCCCTTGTGCTTGAGGATGATGACGACCTTGTGGAGTTGCATCTTGGCTGATATGGCTTGGCGTTGGTGTTTCCTGATACCCCTCTTGACCTAGGACCTTGGACGTTATGATGTTGTGGTTGTGTCGGGCGTCACACCTTGTTTCTACCCTTGTGTGTGTGTCGGGCGTTGTTGAGTACCCTGCCCGATACCCTTGGTTCCAGTGGTTGCTTGGTGTTGTTACCCTTGGACGTTTGGGCGTTGTGGTCTGGTCTTGTGTCGAACGTCGCACCACAGTCTTTGCCTTGTTGCCCGACAAAGTGTCACATAGTATCCCTAGTCGTTGCACATGGATGCCTGACGGAGCGTTGCACGACACTAAGTGCACGACACATATGGTTGCACGATATGTATGGGTGCACGATATGCCTTGGTTCCTTGATGCATGACGCACCGTTGCACGACATGGTGTTGCACGTTGCACTTGTTGCACGACACTCCTTTGGGTCGAGCTGCACGCTATCCTGGTGGTCGTTATGCTTTGGCTGCCAGATCCATGTGGTTGCACGACACAGCGTTGCACGACACATGAGGTGTGCGACATCTAGGGTTACCTGATACACCCTGAGGTGGTAGTCATTACCCCCTGCTGGTTGCTTGGCTGATATGAGGTTAGAGTACCTTGGACGATATGGGAGAGTGTCATGCCTGATACTACCTTTGGTGAGGGTAGTGGACACTTTTAATGAGGGTCTTGTTCCTTACATGGAAAATCGATATGCTAGGTCTTGTTTCATGCATCACATTTGGTTTATAATGGTAACCCTTGATATGCTCGATATAGTAGATCACATCTATGTATCCTAATACGACATTTCATGTGTTTGTGATCATCTTGATTATATGTATGGCATATGTCTGTGGTCACAGGATGAGGCATGGATGACAAAATATATAATCATCAATGTTGCCCTATGTTTGATAATATGATCTATATGTACTAACCATGCAGGTGTTTCATACAGATGCATAGCTAGATAAAGGGCTATGAGGTATATAGGTTTGAGTAGAATTGTTCTGATGGTTACTCTTGATGATGAGATAACATCATGATGTGTTTTGGTCTGAGGACCTGAGTTTGGCTAAAGTGTTGGGATTGTTGTGAAAGACTGGATTTTTGCTTAATTATGAGGACAGAATTTCTTTTAAGGTGTGTAGGATGTGATGGAGTGGACTTTTGGAATCCTTAAATGTCCAATAAAATAAGTAGAACATGGTAAAATGATAATATCATGCTTTTGATGCTTAAATATCAGTGATATCATGTAAGATGTTATATACGTATAGCATGGATAATAAATATCAAACGAACGCTTAAAATTGTGATAAAATGTCAGTAGATCCATATTCATGTTCCATCTAAGGTCAGATATAATGATGTCGATGCACGAAATCATGTAATTTTCTTAGAATGTCTATTTAGGGCTAATAACTCTAAGTAATATGCAATAAATACGTATGTGATTAGTAAATGATGAAATTTACATAAATCTCTTATATAAGTAACTAGAAGCTAATATGGAACTTTGATATCAGTTAGTTGCATAGAATTCATGTTACATGAGAATGACCCTTAATACATGTCATGAAACCCTAATTTTAGGTTAATGATGTAACCTAGGGTTAGTATATGCCATAATGTTAATATGTTCACCTAATGATGGAAAACATGAATATCAGTTAATGAAAAATAATCTAGAATATAAGATCAGTAAAATAATCCCAAGGCAAGAATACAAGTAATCATGAGAACATCATAATGAGATAAGAAAACCCTAATGTGAACATGATTAGGGTTAAAAAGAGATGTATGATGATGACAACCTGATGATAGTATATGATCTTGTCTTAATCAGGCGTGACAAGGATATAGATGGCATGAGGAATATGTGATTAGGATGTCTCTTTGGAAGGTACACCATTACCTCTGACTTGGCTTATTATACAATATGCTTGTGTTATATGGTAGTAAATACTTGGCATATGGTATTGGTTGAAATGATTATTCTTGTATGCTACGTTGCTTGAGATCTCCATACTTATGGCTATGAACACCTGCAAACATAATATAGATGTTCCATCATAAGATAGCTCATAAACCACTTGGTGGTAGAGTGCATGCATAATGATCATAAACCACTTAGTGGTAGATCATATGATGTTTGTATAATGATCACAAACAACTTGGTGGTAGATCATACGGCCAAAAGACGTCAAAGCCACTTGGTGGCAGACGCACGAGATGTATGATGGAATTGTGCTTAAAATATGTGTTCTCTTTTGTTAATGAATATCTCTGTGCAAGTATATGCTTTTCTTATATTCTTCTGTTACTGCCAAGTATATTATTTTTAATCTTATTACCAAGATATGATGAGAGGTATATAAAAGACACGTAGGCGTACGCAGTGCTATATTCTTGAATATTGTGCTGACGTGTACCACATGTAATCTTTTGTTTAGATTGTGGTTATGCTCTTGAAGATCTTGGATAGTCAGAGTTGTGTGGTGAGCTGATGTACAGGTGGACTTGTTGTCTTAAGATCATGTAGTATAGTAGTAGTACATGTATGTGTATAAGTTTGTTGTTCAATATGTAATATCAAATGTTGTAACAATTCATGTTGTAATTATATGTTTAATGGTGAACATATGTTGTAAGGTTTGTTTATTGTTCGTGTGCATGTGCTACTGTTGTTTCCTGTGACGTCCCCGGATTTTCTAAAACTTAATCTGATGTGTGACGTTGACATAACTTAAGCTTCTAAACCCTTGTTCAAGCCTTCTATGGAGTGAGGTTTCACCCTTGATGCTTTAGAAACCTCCTAATATTGCTTTGGATACATGGTTCTAGGTAACCTTTGTGGATAGGTTACACATAGAATAGTGCCAAAATGTAGATGAAGACATGGTCGTTTTCCTTGGAGTACGAGTATAGTTGACTTTCGAGGATGAAAGTTCTTTTAAGATGTATATGATGTGAAAGACTGGATTTTTGCTTAATTTTGAGGACATAATTTCTTTTAAGGTGTGTAGGATGTGATGGAGTGGACTTTTGGAATCCTTAAATGTCCAATAAAATAAGTGAATTGATGAATGTTGAGTTATTCTGAGAGTTCCAAGTGCTTGTGGTAAATTTGAGTGTTGATTGATGTTGATTTCACGATTAAGTTCCTTTTAACTTTATGCCTTTTTGAAGTATTTAATTGAATGGTCAAACAGTTGGGTTGTGGCACCATATTAAAATAGAATGTAGATTGAGTTGTGTTAAAGCAATGGTCAAATTTTGGAGGCAATTAGAGGATCCTAGAGGAAGTTATTTAAGTTTGAACATGATGAAATAATATCATATAAATGAAACATGTTACACGAGGTGTTAATCTTAGTGCTTAATAAAGATGGAAAATGTAGTTTGACAGTTAGCACAACATAATGATTATGATACCTCGATATGATCTAGATGGATAAAGAGGGTTAATTAATTATAATTAACTCCCTCCTAAAAGACATATGTTTATCATTAACATGTTCTAACAAACAGTTCAATAAAAAGTTGATGACATCTTGATGTATTGGATTAATAAAGTTTGGGTTATATAGCCTAACTTATGAATATCAGTTGTGTCACGCGCCCCTTACTTTTGGGTTGGGTCTGCGTGGTCAGTTTCTAGCCTTGGATCCCAGATCCAAGGGTCGCATCTCATAGCTTTGAAAAGCCATAGATCTCACTTAAACGGGGGTGGACTTTGACCCTTGGATACCAGATCAAGGGCAGTCTGGCTTGTCTCCTACCTTGCGGTTAGAGCAAGGTGGGGGTGAACAGTTGCTATCGCAGTCTACCCAGCCACCACTAGTCAAATTGTGAGGTTATGGGGCAGGAGACCAAACAGTTATCCTCGCCTTATTGAAAACTCCCATCCTGACCTCCACATCATGGTATTTGGTGAAAGATATAGGGAGAACAAGCTCCCTATTTGTAGAGCCTCTCCTTTACGGCAAGCACATGGTAGCCGAAGGTGTAGCATGAGTAAGAAGCAGAGCTAGAAGGGGTTCTGAGTAATATGTAGAAAGGGAAAATAACAAGTGGGGCTACAACGAAAGAAAGCAGGCATTTTTAGTGTTTTTCGTGGAGGTCACCATGACCTATGACCCAAGGTCCGACAGAGAAGAAGACCACTCTTCAGGGCCTATCCTCAGCGGCTCCAACTACAATGGGAGATAGAGGGTGAGTTACTGGAATCCTTGTAGCTCTTTCAGAAGTTCTAGTCTAGTTTTTCATGGAGTTGGGGCATTTTGCCCTTTTCTAGTCCGCCATAGCAGCAGCATGCAGCAGCAAGCTTCTCGAATGCATGAGAAGGCACCCCTCAACGGCGACCTGAGTAGTCGAGGATGAATGGACAGGAATTGCGAAGCTTATAGAAGTGGAAGGTCGTTTTGAGGCGGAGGAAACCATGACCGACCGCTCACCGGAGGAGAGCCCAGGCGGAGGCGGCTGCCTTGCGGAAGAACAGAGTCTGTTGGGGACTCGGACACAGGTTAGAGCACAGAAAGAAAGTGGGGAACTCTGGACCGGGTCCAGTCAAACGAACCGGCCAAGCCAAATCAAACCCGGGAGCTAGCCGATGAACCGGATCCAATAAATGTGGCTCAGCGTGAGTCCAAGAGCCTTGACCCACGACCATGAATGCTACGTGGCGCATCATGGTTGGCCAATAAAGGTCAATTCCCAGTAAATTTCCATAAATTACATATTCGTAATAATTAGTGCGTTTATCAGAAAATTACAAACAAGGTACCAAAATGTTCAAAAAAAATGAGTAGAATATAGTAATATGATAATATCATGCTTTTGATGCTTAAATACCAGTGATATCATGTAAGATGTTATATACTTATATCATGGATAATAAATATCAAACAAATGCTTAAAATTGTGATAAAATGTCAGTAGATCCATATTCATGTTGATAATCCATCTAAGGTCAGATATAATAATGTTGATACATGAAATCATGTAATTTGAATAGAATGTCTATTTAGGGCTAATAACTCTAAGTAATATGCAATAAATACATATGTGATCAGTAAATGATGAAATTTATAGAAATCTCTTATATAAGTAACTGGAAGCTAATATGGAACTTTGATATCAGTTAGTTGCATAGAATTCATGTTACATGAGAATGACCCTTAATACATGTCATGAAACCCTAATTTTAGGTTAATGATGTAACCTAGGGTTAGTGTATGCCATAATGTTAATATGTTCACCTAATGATGGAAAACATGAATATTAGTTAATGAAAAATAATCTAGAATATAAGATCGGTAAAATAATCCCAAGGAAAGAATACAAGTAATCGTGAGAACATCATAATGAGATAAGAAAATCCTAATGTGAACACGATTAGGGTTGAAAAGAGATGTATGATGATGAGAACCTGATGATAGTATATGATCTTGTCTTAATCAGGCGTGACAAGGATATAGATGGCATGAGGAATATGTGATTAGGATGTCTCTTTGGAAGGTACGCCATTACCTTTGACTTGGCTTATTATACAATATGCTTGTGTTATATGGTAGTAAATACTTGGCATATGGTATTGGTTGAAATGATTATTCTTGTATGCTACGTTGCTTGAGATCTCCATACTTATGGCTATGAACACCTGCAAACATAATATAGATGTTCCATCATAAGATAGCTCATAAACCACTTGGTGGTAGACCGCATGCATAATGATCATAAACCACTTGGTGGTAGATCATATGATGTTTGTATAATGATCACAAACCACTTGGTGGTAGATCATAAGGCCTAAATACGTCAAAGCCACTTGGTGGCCTACGCACGAGATGTATGATGGAAATGTGCTTAAAATATGTGTTCTCTTTTGTTAATGAATATCTTTGTGCAAGTATATGATTTTCTTATATTCTTCTTTTACTTCCAAGTATATTAGTTTTATCTTATTTCCAAGATATGATGAGAGGTATATAAAAGACACGTAGGCGTACGCAGTACAATATTCTTGAATATTGTGCTGACGTGTACCACATGTAATCTTTTGTTTAGTTGTGGTTATGCTCTTGAAGATCTTGGAAAGTGAGAGTTGTGTGACGAGCTGATGTACAGGTGGACCTATGTCTTAAGATCATGTAGTTTAGTAGTAGTACTTGTATGTGTATAAGTTTGTTGTTCAATATGTAATATCAAATGTTGTAACAATTCATGTTGTAATTGTATGTTGAATGGTGAACATATGTTGTATGGTTTGTTTATTGTTTGTGTGCATGTGCTACTGTTGTTTCCTTCTGACACCCTTGATTTTCTCTTTCTTAGCCTAGTGTGTTATGTTTAAATTGGGATTCTCGCCGAGGTGAGGTTTCAATTTGTACGTCACACATCAGATTAAGTTTTAGAAAATCTGGGGACGTCACAATTGCTATCCCTTGGTGATGATGTAAGCCTTGAGAGGCAGTGACACTATGTGATGGGGATTGAGATCCCATGGTAATGTGATGATCCTTGAGATGGATCAAGATGATGTTGATGATAGTAAAAGCATGATATTGAGTTTCATGTTTCTTATTCTTGTTGTAGTTGCATGCTATACAACTTGGTTTCCTCAACAATCCACTTAAAATATACTAACTAATCACAGTGGAACATATCATGTAGTTTTCCCTGGCCATAGATCCATCATCGTCAGGAGCTGGTGATGGTGAAACGGGTTTTCCTGCGGGTTAACCCGGAGCACATATTGTTGAATATGTGAGGTTTCTCCTAGCCTAAAATAGAGAGGACACGAGTGCAACTACGGTTGCAGACTCGGAATATGTGTAGAGCATGGTGAATAGGCCCATGGCTCAGGATATATGTGATATGGGATCATGAATGCGTTCATGGCTCAGAGCACGGTGAACAGGCCCGTGGCTCAGATATACTAGCGCCAAGACCTATACCGAGGCGGGCTAGGCAGAGGGTAGCCTGCGGGAGCTGACCCTATGGCTGAGGCCTGTTAAGCATGAGACTGCGGTCCTGCTTGTGTTGTACATGTGCACTGACCACGAGGCGGAGAGGTCGTGGAGTCCGGCTCTTCCATTGACCTTGTATGGCACCGGCTCTGGGTTTTGCAACCGTCGGTTGGATTTGAGCGGTACGACTCACTTCCTCAGGGCATAATAATACGTAATCCAGTCGAATAGTATTTACTGCCTAAGGCAAAACATGGAACATTGGTTGAGGCCTTATTTGTGTAGTTAATCTTATTATACTTGCAGTTACCTATATGTTCCTTATGACATGTGGTAAGATCTTATAAATCATATCTTGTCAATCATGTTCCATAAAGAGATATTTGGTTATCTACCTTCCATACTTTCTGGTAAGCTTGATGGTATGAACAACTTTACTTTATAAACTGCTCTTGTTATACCTTTTAGCAGTTATCTGCTGCTATTGCTTTAATCTTCCTTTGGTTTTATAGTTTTGGTGGGGAGTTATGTTTCTCGATGGGACTATGTGTCTCACCCCGCTGGTTTATAACCTTTTTAGGTGTGCGAGCTAGACGTGGTGGTGGTCGCGGAGTTGCGTCCGAGCTGCAAGAAGAGCAGTAGAAGGCAAAAGATGGACATGCTGCTATTTTGGTTGTTTTGTAGTAGAGTCTTAGAGTCATCCATGTACTCTCATGTCCTTGGGGGCATTTTGATGTTGTTTCATGATGTTTAGTTGTTAAGGCTTTGTATATCCTGTTGCTGGCCAGATGTGGGCCGTTATGTACATATAAACACGTGATGAACTCATGTGATGACAGGACAGCTGACCTCCTATGTTGTGGACACGTATCAAGACTTGTAAATGTTTATATAACTTGTTCCCTTGCAGGATGAGGACCTAAATGTAATAGTCTCTTGGTTTATCTACTTTCAGCAATCGGTTTTAATTAACTCAAGTTTTGGTAATTTGTGGTTTATGGTGTTTTCCGCACGCTTTTGCGTAACACCTCGTTGTCTGTGTGATAGTGGGATGTGTTGCCACAATTTCTTTCACTTGTAACGATGAGAGAGATAGTGGTGTATTAGGATTCATACATCCTGATGCATGCGGCCCTTTTCAAATAACTGCTAGAGGTAGATATTAATACTTCATTACCTTCATTGATGACTTCAGTAGGTATGGTTATGTTTGCCTGATGAAACATAAGTCAGAAACCTTTGAAAATTTAAGGATTTCACAAATGAATTATAGAACCAACTTGGAAAAAGAATTAAGGCAATTATTTCTAATCGAGGTGGAGAATACTTAAGCTAAGAGTTTGAGGACCTTCTACAAGTCCTCAATATCATATCACAATGGACTCTACCTATAACACCTCAGCATGATGGTGTATCAGAAAGAAGGAATCACACATTGCTAGATTGGTGCAATCAATGATGAGTTTAGCTGAACTTCTGACTACCTTCTGGGTTTTTTCTCTTGAAACCGTCGCACCTACACTAAACCATGTACCATCTAAATCGGTTCAAAAGAAACTATATGATATGTGGTATGGGAAGCGTCCCAATGTGTCTTTTATGAATATTTGGGGTCATGAAGCTTATGTAAGAAAGCAGTTCCCCGAAAAGCTTGGACCCAAATATGATAATGTTGTTTTGTTGGATATCCTAATGAAACCAAAGGATATTACTTTTCTTCCCTATATGACTACAAAGTGATTGTTGTCATGGATATTGCATTTCTAGAAAGAGAATTTATTTTCAAAGGAATCAGTGGGAGGAAAGTGGAACTCGAGAGGTTTGAGACCAACAAGAAAACATTGAACCTGTAGATGTACAAGAGGAACAAGGAGAATCACAAGTCATTGTGGAATCTTAAAATCCTCAAGTAACATAAGAACCTCATAGATCTAGTAGGACACACCTTGAACGTAAAAGGTTTAGATATCTTGTAACTCAGGAAGGAATTTAGTTGGTCATATACGATGAGCCAACAACCTATATAGAATCTACTAAGGGACCAGAGTCTAAGAAATGGTTTGAGGCCATGATACATGAGATGGAATCCATGTGCACCAACAAGGTATGGACCTTGGTGGATCCACCTGTAGGGGTAAAACCCATAGGCTGCAAATGGGTCTTCAAGAAGAAAACTGACATGGATGGCAAAGTACAAACCTTTCAGGATAGATTGGTTGCAAAGGGTTTCAAACAAGTTCAAGGTGTTGAATATGACAACTGTTTTTCCAGTTGCCATGGTTAAGTCAATCATAAACATGATTGTCATTATTGCTTATCATGACTATGAGATTTGGCAGATGGATGTTAAAGCCACATTCCTTAATGGGAATCTCATATAGGATGTGTACATGACACTACTAGATGGTTTTACAAATTTAAAGGATGCAAATAAAGTTTGTAAGCCATAAAGGTCAATCTATGGATTAAAGTAAGCATCTTGGAGATGGAATCTTTGATTTTATAAAAAAGGTCAAAGAGTTTGTCTTTAGTCAAAATGAAGATGAACCTTGTGCATACAAGAAGGTTTGCGGGATCATGATAGTATTCCTCATATTGTATGTAGATGACATACTATTGGTAGGGAAGAACATCCCTACTTTTTACATGGTAAAGACCTGGCTTGGAAATACATTCTCTACAAAGGACTTAAGTGGAGCATCCTACATCTTAGGAATCAAGATCTATAGAGATAGATCTAGAAGGTTTCTTGGACTAAGTCAGAGCACATACATTGACAAAGTGTTAAAGAGATTCAACATGGAGGACTCAAACAGAGGAAACCTACCCATGTCTCATGAAGTTATCGTCTCTAAATCTCAATGCCTCAGTTCTTATGAAGAAAGTAAATGCATGAGTAGGACTCCACATGCATCTGTAATTGGATCCATTATATACGCAATGTTATATACTCATCTTGATGTCTCATATGCCTTGAGCATGATAATCAGATATCAATCATATCCAGGTGATGGTCACTAGACAACCATGAAGAGCATCCTTAAGCACTTGAGAAGAACTAAGGATCAGTTTATTTTCTATGGGGGAGAGGAAGAGTTTGTGGTCAATGGCTACACTGATGCAAGCTTCCAAAATGATGAAGATGATTATTGACTACAATTGAGATTTTTGTTTTGCCTCAAAGATGGAGTTGTAAGCTGGAAGAGTTCCAAATAAGAGATTGTTGTGGATTCTACAAAAGAGTCTGAGTATATTACTACATCGAATGCAGCAAAGGAGGTTGTCTGGATCAAGAAGTTTGTCTTAGAACTTGGGGTAGTTTCATGCATCAGCAATGCAATTGAGCTATATTGTAACAACAACAAAGCTATTATACAAGCTAAGGAACCCAGATCGCATCAGCATCCCAAGCATATGCAAAGGTGTTTCCATCTCATACGAGAGATTGTACAATGAGGAGATGTAGAGATTTGCATAGTACCAACCGAGGACAATGTGGCTGACTCCTTGACAAAAGCAATTTCACAGCAGAAGCATGATGGTCATGTTAAATCACTTGGAATCAAATTTATGGGTGATTGGCTCAAGGTGCAAGTGGGAGTTTGTTGGTATGTATGCCCAGAGAGCCAATCATATGATGATTGTAATGGCATAACTTGTAAATTACTTGATTAATAATAAAGGCAATCTTCCCATTTATTCTATTTTATCCGGTTATGAGATAGTGATGTAACATAATAAATGTCTAGAGAATGACATTACTCAATGATGTATGTCTTTGGGTTGACAACCTGAACAATGAGATCGTATGGATGCTAAGAGTATATACATTCTTGCTACGTCCCAGTCAGATGTTATTGTGGAAGGCTGATAGAAAGCAATAACACATAAGACTAGAGCTTGTGTTGGTTGATGACAGATGCTCATCAGTCATGATATGTGATATCAAACTAAAGACATAGATACTTGTTAGAGAATAGTATATCGGACAGACTCACCATGAGAATGACACATGGAAACCATTACATAGTAGTCGGAATCATCTCTCATGGTGTTGGTAGAGATTGTGGTTCTTAGACTGGAAATCACTACACTCATCACATGTTGTTCAGTGTACTTTGACATCCTTAAATAGGGGTTGCCATAAAGGTAATGATCAGATGCACTATGACACATGGGGATAATTATGAGTTATGTAGATGGGATTTGTCCCTCCTATAGGAGTTTGATATCCTGGTCACTTGATAAGTGAGACTAAGAAATGCATTGCCATGCACATGTGAGTCAATATATGATATTAAGCTTACATATATCTCATAAAGTCTACTCTAGTTCAAAGATAGAGATTGAATGTTGAAGAGGATGACTATTCCATACCTTGAGTTCAATCTGGATATCAGTGACAAAGGAATTATACAAATGTTGGGTTTTGTGGAGAAAACATGTGCGACGGAAGCAATAAAATTCACGCAACTTGAAACACGATCTCGTCGACAACAACGTATTTGGAAGGAGTGTTTATGGGATATACCTTATCACGAAGCAAGTCTGGCGATGTCCCACTGCACGACGGTGCAACGCTGCTTGTCTACACGGACGAAACTTCTCTCCCGTTCACTGCTGCAGATTGATCCAGTGGTGCTCCTTTGCGGCAGTGATGTATGCCGCTCATAGCACGTACAGGTGGTCGTCGATGTCCTCTGAACGCAGGCGTCAAGGCGTCGGTGTCTCTACTTCGTCCACGCAGATGGACGGAACTCCACGTCGTGCTTCCCAAGTCGGCGGGAAGGAGTATGTCTGTGCGGCGGCGTGCTAGCGGCGTGTTGCTCTCCTTTTTCTCCTAAGGACGGTGACGGCTAGGGTTTACGTACGTGAGCGTAAACTAAAAGAGTCTCCCGATATCTTATATAGATATCGGTCGTCAATCCTCCTTTAAATAGGATACGAAGGAAAGTAGGATTTCCTAAACCCATCGGTAAATAGAAATGTTGCGTTAATTAACAGGCTCGTGGATTAATTAGAATATTCTGGAATTCATTAATTAACCAAATAATTGCATTAATTGATTAATTAATATACGACTCCATGCAATCGCTTGGGATGGTTCTATGGGCATACATATACCAAAAGACTCCCACTTGCAGTTAGATCCAGTCACTTCAATATTATTCTAATCCATTACATAAACATTTTAGTAATTAATGTGATTCGGAGAAATTCCAATCAAATCCAAAATTATACTCCTATTCCAACACATCCTATGCGTGTGACCCGGTAGGCTCCAAATTACGCTGGCAGTGATATCCATAATCATATTATGATTTCACAAGCAATGATTGGTATCTAGCAAGACTTCATTTACACCCAAATAATTGGAGAAGTTGGAGAACAACTTGACCTATCATTCATGACTGGTGTTACAGTGATTGTATAGTTCTTTTGTCGCTGATGTCTGGATTGAACTCGAGTCATGGAATTGTTATCCTTTTCAACGTTCAATCCATGTTCCTTGAACTAGGGCAGATTGTCTGAGATATATGTAAGCTCAATATCACATATTGACTCGCATCAGCATGGCCATGCATTTCTCAGTCTCGCTTATCAAGTGGTCGGAATATCAAACTCCCGTAGGAAGGACAAATTCCATCTACATCACTCACAGTCATCCACATGTGTCACAGTGCACCCAAGCACCATCTTTATGGCAATCCTTATTCAGGACCACGGTGGATGATGTCAAAGTACACCGAATGACATGTGATAAGTGTAGTGACTTTAGGTCTAAGAACCACAATCACCACCATCATTATGAGATGTGACTCTAACTACCAATCATGGTATCCATGTGTCACTCTCAAGGTGGGTCTATCTGATACATTGTTCTCTAACAAGTATCTGTGTATTTGGTTTGATATCTCCATATCATGGATAATGAGATTCTTCCATCAACCAACATACATTCTAATCTTATGTGTTATTGATGTCTATGGATATTTCCACAATAACAACCGATTAGGGATAAAACAAGAATACATACTCTTAGCATACATATGATCTCACTGTTCAGGTCATCAACCCAAAGACATATGTCATTGAGTATATTATTCTATAGATATCTATAAGTTTTATGGTCATCTCACAATATAAAACACAAACATATAGATTGGAAACTTGCCTTTCATTGATATGATCAATGTAGTATTACAAATCATTTACATAGTATCCCATTACAATCATCGAATGATAGTCTCTATAGGCATACATACCAACAGATTCCCACTTGCACTTATACCCAATCACTCATGAATCTCAATCCAAGTGATCGAACATGTACATCATGTTTATGCTATGAAAGTGCTTTTTTGAGAGGGTCAGCCACATTGCTTTCTGTAGGTACTCTACAAATCTTCACATCTCCTCATTGTATGATCTCTCCTATGAGATGGAACCGCCGTAGAATATGTTTGGAACGTTGGTGCGATATTGGTTCTTTAGCCTGTGCAATTGCTCCATTGTTGTCGCAAAACAACTCAATTGCATCACCAGCGCTTGGAACCACTCCAAGTTCAGAAATGAACTTCTTGATCCACACAGCTTCCTTTGCAGCATTAGATGCGGCAATATATTCGGCCTCTATTGTAGAATCTGCAACCGTCTCTTGCTTGGAACTCTTCCAGCTCACAGCTCCATTGTTTAGGCAAAACACAAATCCAGATTGTGATTTGTAGTCATCTTTGTCAGTTTGGAAGCTAGCATCAGTGTAACCCTTTACCACAAGCTCTTCCTCACCGTCGTATACCAAGAACTGATCCTTAGTCCTTCTCAAGTACTTTAGGATGTT
Source organism: Alisma plantago-aquatica (assembly GCA_963693085.1). NCBI lineage: Eukaryota > Viridiplantae > Streptophyta > Magnoliopsida > Alismatales > Alismataceae > Alisma > Alisma plantago-aquatica. The sequence continues at coordinate 644,921,544 of OY856414.1, read as the reverse complement.
CTTTACGGATGTCCAGTGACATTCACCTGGATCTGACTGATACCGGCTCGTCAAGCTCAAAGCATACGACACATCAGGACTAGTACATAACATTACGAACATGATAGATCCAATTGTTGATATATATGGAATCTTACTCATGTTTGCCCGTTCATCACATGAACTAGGACATTGGGCTTTAGAGATTGTAACCCCATGGGACATGGGCAAGTTACCTCTCTTAGAACCCTCCATGCTAAACCTCTTTAGCACCTTGTCAATGTATGTGCTCTGGCTTAGGCCTAGAAGCCTTCTAGATCTATCTCTATAGATCTTGATCCCTAGTATATAGGACGCTTCACCTAAATCCATCATAGAAAAGGTCTTCCCTAGCCAACATTTTACTGTCTGAAGAGTAGGGATGTCATTTCCCATCAATAGTATGTCATCCACATACAATATGAGAAATACGACTGTGCTCCCACTAACCCTTTTGTAAACACAAGGTTCATCTTCATTTTGACTAAAGCCAAACTTTTTGACTACTTCATCAAAACGTAGATTCCAACTCTGAGATGCTTGCTTCAATCCATAGATTGACCTTTGTAGCTTACAGACTTTATTGGCTTCCTTTGGATCGATAAAACCCTCAGGTTGTGTCATGTACACATCCTCGAGTAAATTCCCATTAAGGAATGATGTTTTAGCATCCATCTGCCAAATCTCATAGTCATGATAAGCTGCAATGGCAAGCATGATCCTGATGGATTTAACCATGGCAACTGGTGAGAAGGTCTCGTCATAATCAACACCTTGAATTTGACGGAATCCTTTCGCAACCAATCTACCTTTATAGGTTTGAACATTTCCATCCATTTCATTCTTCTTCTTAAAGACCCACTTGCACCCTATGGGTTTTACCCCTTTGGGTGGATCCACCAAGGTCCATACCTTATTGGTGTACATGGATTCCATCTCAGATCTCATGGCTTCGAGCCATTTCTCAGATTCTGGTCCCTTAGTAGCTTCTAGATAGGAAGTTGGCTCATCTACTATGCCCAATTTTTCACTGTATTGAGTCACGAGAAATCCAAATCTCTCAGGCTCAAGTCGTGTCCTACTAGACCTATGAGGTTCATGTGTTACATCTGGAACTTGAAATTCCACAACAACTTGTGAGTCTTCATGTTCCTTATGTACCTCCTCAGGTTCTCTGCTTTCTTGTTGGTCTCAAACTTCTTCGAGCTCTACATTCCTCCCACTAATTCCTTTGGAAATAAATTCCTTTTTAAGAAATACAACAGTCCTAGCAAAAAACACTTTGTTGTCAGTTGGTGTGTAGAAGTAGTATCCCCGACTTTCCTTGGGGTATCCAACAAAATAGCATTTTTCTGATTTGGGTCCAAGCTTTTCAAAAAATTGTTTCCTAACATAAGCTTCACATCCCCAAATCTTTAACATAGACAAATTGGGACGATTCCTATTCCATATCGCATATGGTGTCTTTTGAACCGATTTGGAGGGTACACGGTTAAGTGTAGACGTTGCAGTTTCAAGAGCATATCCCCAGAACGATATTGGAAGTTCGGCTGAACTCATCATTGATCGTATCATGTCTAATAATGTACGATTCCTTCTTTCTGACACACCATTATGTTGTGGTGTACCAGGTGGAGTCCATTGTGATACAACACCACAGTCTCTCAGAAGGTCCTCAAACTCTTGGCTTAAGTGTTCGCCACCTCGATCTGAACGGAGTGCTTTAATACTCTTACCAAGTTGCTTCTCTACTTCATTCATGAAAGTCTTGAACATTTCAAGAGCTTATGACTTATGTTTCATAAGATATACATAGGCATACCTACTGAGGTCATCAGTGAAGGTAATGAAGTATTGATAGCCTCCTCTAGTATTTGATCTAAAAGGTTCACATACATCAGTATGTATGAGGCCTAGAAGATCACTGGCTCTCTCACTATGTCCAGTGAAAGGAGTCTTGGTCATCTTCCCTAATAAATATGCCTCACATGTCTCTAATGATTCAAAATCAAACGAGTCTAGATAACCATCCTTTTGGAGTCTAGATATGTGCTTCTCATTTATGTGCCAAATACGACAATGCCATAAGAATGTTTTGTTTGAGTTGTCAAGTTTTAACCTTTTAGTATTTACGTTGTATATGCTAATCTCAATTTCTAACAAGTAGATGCCATAAGACATAGGGGCCTTGCCATAAAAGATCTCATCTTTAGATATAGAAATAATTCCATTCTTAATGTAAAATTCAAATCCACTCTTGTCCATACAAGATACAGAAAAAATATTTCTATTAATGGCAGGTACATAATAGCAATTCTCTAATTCTATTACAAGGCCCGTAGGCAAAGATAAACTAATAACTCCAACTGCGGTGGCAGCAACTCTTGCTCCATTAGCAACCCGTAGCTCGACTTGGCCCTTTCGTAAAGGCTTACTTCTTATCAGATCCTGTATATTAGAACATATGTGAGATCCACATTCGGTATCTAGTACCCATGATGAAGAAGTATTTAAGTTTATCTCAATAACATATATACCTGAAGTGGAGATCTCTATCCCCTACTTCTTCTTCCTCAGTTCCTCCACTTAGAGAGGACAGTTTCTTTTCCAATGTCCAGGCTGGTGACAATGGTGACAACTGCCTTCTTTGGAGATCCCACCTTTAGCTTTGAGCACGGATGACTTTGGCTTCTGCCCGGCTTTAGAACCTTTTTTATCCTTTCCTTTGCCTTTTGACTTTCCCTTTGCCTTGTTGATCACCATCACAGACTTGGGCTTGTCTTCCTTCATCTGAGCTTCAGCTGTCCTCAACATGCCCAACAATTCTGACAACGGCTTATCAAAATTGTTCATGTTGTAGTTCATGACAAAATGATTATATGATTCAGGAAACGATTATAGAATCACATCAGTGGCCAACTCTTGACCTAGGGGAAATCCCAACTTGGATAGGCTTTCCACGTACCCAATTAAGGTGAGTATATGGGTGCCAACTGAGTCTCCCTCTTTCATATTGCTTTTGAACAAAGCCATTGAGACACCATATCTCTCCTGTCTTGCTTGATATTGATGCATGTTCTTGAGATGTGTTACCATCTCCATGACATTCATGTTCTCATGCTGCTCTTGCAACTCATAGTTCATTGAGCACAACATCAGGCACTTGACATCTACGGCATCATCAAGGTGCTTCTTGTAAGCATCCTTTTCAGCCTAGGGTGCATTTACGGTGAGCTCCACTGGCTCTAGTGTTTCAAGGACATAGAGCTTACGCTCATGTGTGAGAACAATTCTCAACGTCCTAAACCAGTTTTGAAAGTTGGTTCCGGTAAGTTTGTCCTTCTCAAGGACCGATCGCAATGAGAAAGTATGAGTGTTGGTTGCCATTTGATTGCTACAAAAGAAAAAAAATTGCATTTAGTCCAAAACATTTTGACTTGTAAAGATTTGATAAACGAGATTAATTAGGCCTTTAATTAATTAAGCTCCCACTATTTTATTTAAATTGATAGCCCTCACTATCAACTCAGAAGATTGCAATGTACAACCTTCTAGTGAGCCAAGATCCAAAATAATTGGATCAATGCCCAGCCAACGCCGGCGTCAAAGACCAAATACTAAGGTAGGCAACTTTTGCCAATTGCATCATATGCAACTCTTGGATAGATGATCATGCACAAATCCTTGCCATGATGCATCTGTGTGCCTCTAGGTACTTGATCCTATCAAGGTTCCCTAGTTAAGTCCAACCCATAAGCCAACACGATGAGTGTGCACCCTGCGGAGGCAGACCCACACACCCATCATCACACTTCCACGATATAGACAGTGTACCACGCGGAGGCATGCCCACACATAGTCGATCAATCTTTTCATGTGTGTTGAAGGCAACTAAAACTTAATATTATTAATTGAGATGTTTTATTAATACATATACATATCCAAACACCACATACTTATAGTACATATCATATACTACCATATCCACAACCACAAACGATAGACATGCAATCACAAACACAAACACATCGGTTATGGCCATACTATTGTAATCCTTTGGAGCAACAAAGGATTACGGTCCACCTATGGTCTTATGCATCTCATGCAACACCTGTGAATCAACATGTAAGCCTGTAATGATCAACATTACAATGAACAACTTCATGGATGCTTCGTGAGGTTGGAACTTTAAGTTACTTCTTGGAATTGGATCTTCTTGTTGCTTCTCCATGGACGCTCCTTGGAGTTGGATCTTCAGGTTTCTTCTTGGAATTAGATCTTCATGGTGCTTCTCCATAGACACTCCTTGGAGTTGGATCTTCAAGTGGCCTCCTTACATCAAGTTTACAAAAACTAAAACTAATCCTATCTCTATTACATCATATGAGTACAAATATAAAAGGAAAGAATTAATTATACTTTGAAATAAGAGATGAGGCTCGACATGCAAGCCGAATACTTTATACAAAGGATCCATATGTAACCATTATACATCCATAGAATTCACAAACAAACATATTCACAAGATCGACATCTACATTCATTCACAACATTCACAAAAGGGAATACTAGGCCATAACCGTGTATACATTCACCACATAAAATATATTTTAAAGGCGACGTGTATGCTATCATAGGTATATCTACATATATGTATATACATATTAAAATTGCAGTACTTTTAATGCGGGACATTCCCCATTAAATAATTTTTTGACTTCCACGCAGACTATGCGGGGTACATAGGGGCAGCGCCCCTGTGCGGGGATCCCGCTGGCGGGGGTCAAGGGGAGGCCGCCCCTCGTGGGGTCTCAGGGGCAGAGCCCTTGAAAGGTCTACGGAATTTTACTTCTGTGCACTTAGGAAAATCAATATTTTCCATAGTCGACCACGTCCAAAACATCAAAAATAGAAGCATGCGGCGTATGTGGAATTAGGTTTAGATTTGCACATTAGTAGGTTTAATTCGCATCGTATGCAACATAAAAACAATATACAGTGATTCGATCATATCGAAATGAATCCAAATACGCCATAGATCGACGCTGCTCTGATACCACTGTTGGATTTTGTGGAGAAAACATACACGGCGGAAGCAATAAAATCCACGCAACCCGAAACAGGATCTCGTCAATAACAATGTATTTAGAAGGAGTGTTTACGGTATATACCTTATCGTGAAGTAAGTCTGGCGATGTCCCACTGCACGACGGTGCAACACTGCTTGTCTACACGGACGGAACTTCTCTCCCGTTCGTTGTCGCAGATTGATCCGGCGGCGCTCCTTTACGACAGTGATGTCTGCCGCTCGTAGCGCGTACAGGTGGTCGTCGACGTCCTCCGAACGTAGGCGTCAAGGCGTCTGCGTCTCTACTTTGTCCACGTGGATGGAAGGAACTCCACGTTGCGCTTCGCAAGACGGCGGGAAGGAGTATGTCTCTGTGGCGGCGTGCTAGCGGCGCATTGCTCTCCTTTCTCTCCTAAGGACGGTGACGGCTAGGGTTTACGTGCGTGAACGTAAACTAAAAGCGTCTCCTGATATCTTATATAGATATCGGTCGTCAATCCTCCTTTAAATAGGATACGAAGGAAAGTAGGGTTTCCTAAACCCATCGGTAAATAGAAACGTTGTGTTAATTAAAATGCTCGTGGATTAATTAGAATATTCTGGAATTCATTAATTAACCAAATAATCGCATTAATTGATTAATTAATATCTGACTCCATACAATCGCTTGGGATGGCTCTATGGGCATACATATACCAACAACAAACACTATAACACCAACCACATATTGTAGTTTGAAGTTGTTCTCCAACTTTCCATATGCTTGGGTAGCAATGATGTGTTGCTAGATACCACTCTTTGCTTGTGATGTAATAATCTAGTTATGGACATGCATTGCCAACATAACTTGGAACCTATAGGGTCACACACTTAGGATACACTTGGAATAGGAGTTTGTTCATGAATGATGTTTACCTTGATCACTAAAGTGTTTAGGTATTTGATTTAAAAAATAGTTGACTAACTGAACTCTAAACTGACCGATTCAAGTGTTGAACTGATTGGTTGGAGTGTCAGGTTGATTGGAAATTGTATTGGTTGAATTTTGGGTGAACCAGGGCATGTACCGACCGGTTCACTAAGTGAACTGATCGGCTCAAGGTCATCAAATGGCCAGTTCATGTGATGAATAGCCCAGTTCATGGATCAGTTTAATTGGATCAAGGATTAGTGTTGATGTCATGTTGTTGCTTAACTGGATTAAATTTGCCAACACAATTATAATTGGGAAACATGATGAGATGAGCGGTTCAAGGATTGAATCGATCGTCTCAGATGCCAACCAATCGGTTCACCTATGAACTGATCATTTTTTCAGTCGTAGGTTGTAAAAATTCATAAAATCATGTACCCTTCCACTCCCACTTAGACTGGGAACCCTGACCCTAACCCTCCTATATATAGAGGGGTATTGGGGACTTCCTTCAGATATCATCAATTGCCTCTGACAATTTTTATTTTCTCTAGTTGTGGTAATCAAAAGAACCTGAGCAAGTCCTACCCGATAAAGGTAGGAATAGCAAGGGAGAATAATTGTGGGAGACCACATTGGTGCTAGCTATTACATCAATGAGAAGGGACAACTCCTTTTTGTTTGTTCTTTCAAAACGATAAGAGTTCCAGGTGATCCATGTGGACTAATCTAGAGGTGACGAGCTTTCCTCACTAGAAGGACAATGTCAAACTATTGTCTATGGTAATCAACCAGGATCTATTGCAGATGTTGTTTGAGTGCGATTTGAAGAAAGGTGCATACGACAATGAGGAGATTATTACTATACTTGCTCTAGTACCAGGTATGTCCTTGAAACCATCCTTTCCATTATATAGTTGTTGAGTATAAGGGAAATATGAAAATTAAATTTTTGTTTATGTTTCATGCTCTGATGTCATATTTCCCTACATCTGAAGTATCCACCACCCACTAAGAATCATCATCCTCAGCATGCAAATATGACTATTGTCATTATTGTCCATGTCATCTGAAATTGTTGTTGTAGTATTCTTATCGTCATCTTGTTTGTCTTTGGTTTCAAACCCATTTTTTTTCTAAACCTTGCAATTCTTTTTTAAATGTCTTAGCTTGATGCAATGGAAGCACCTCAACTCTTTGACTTGGATCTACCATGAGATTTCCCGTGGTCCTAGCACTCACTGCGGCTCTTGGATGTGCCACTGTCTCTCACTCTATCAGTGCCTCTTCTCTCTGTGAAGTGCACCTTTAATTTGTTGTCGTCTAAGGATCCTTGTTGAGTCTCTATATTTAGTAGGGTGATTTTTACTTGATTAAGTGGCAACTTGCCTTCATGTGCAGAATTGTTGATTGTCACTACAAGCGTCTCCCAACTATTAGGTAATGATCTCAAAAGAAGTAGAGCATGGAGTTCATCATCAAGAACCATCTTCATGCACCCTAGTTAATTTATAAGGCTTTAGAATTTATTCATATGCTTGGTGATGCTTGTAACATCTTGGTATTGAAGGTTCACCAACTTTCTGATTAATAAAGCTTTATTTGTGGTGGTCTTCTGCTCATATAATTTCTTGAGCTTTTTCCACAAATTTTTAGAATTGGTCTCTTCTAAGATGTGATGGAACATGGAAATGTCATGAAACTTTTACATTATTCCCATAATCTTCCTATTTAGTTTCTTTCAATACGCATCAGATGTATTTTCTGACTTTTGTCCCTCTGTCAGATCATACATATCTTTGTAAAAGAAAATATCCTCCATCTTAGATTTCTAAATCTACCAATTTTTGTTTATCAATTTTATCATCATTGGTCTTCATCCTTCCTCATTTGGACATGTATCTGCGGTCTGGGCTTTGATACCACTTGTTGGGGATATTGTGCATATACGGTCTGGAATGTAATAAGAACTTATTGTGGAAGTGTTACCCACAAGCGTGTAAACCCAAAGAAGAAATACCAGATCTAACATGGAAAGCTCTCATCAAGATGAGAACAGAATAACTACAGGGAAATACTGGCCAACAAACATTATGTAATCAAGATTATAACTCACACTGCCCGAATTTAATTACTTGTAAATTTGAGTATCCCCCACACGAGAACAAAGATGAGAAAGAAGATAATTATACCTAATATGTACGAACCTCCATCTTTACTTTGTATCCTCCTAATGTCGTTGTCATTATTGGGGACCGCTTGATGCCATTGTGACCGTTGGCTGGGTCGGACCATTGCTACTATGAAAATATTATGTATGCAATTGTCAACCTCCTACTTTATTTTAAGGGAAATTTGTTAGCACTCTCTTATGAACCGAGAGGGTTGCCCTATCGGTGCATCCAATGTGTCACTACCTGTCATTCACTACTTTGTTTCAAGGCAAAGTCGTTGGCCCTCTCTTATTCATAAGAGTGCTCCACTAAGGGCATGTTTGTTTACCCGCATCTAGCCGTATTGGACTGTAAATCGTCGTCCAGCTACAGAAAGATTAGGTTTGTATAGTGGTATTGGATAAGTGTGAGATATCCTGGGTTCTCGGTTGTTCAGCAATTGTTGTATTTGTATTTCCATTTCAAAACGACCGGACGTCGGCGTCCAGCTTCCGCAGCGCGCTGTTCTGCTACCTTTCTGCCGATCAGAATGCCAGCGTGATCCAGCTCACCAAAGTTAAAAATTTAATCCGTTGGATATCCAAAGCCCCGGGACTTGTTGGTTCTGCATTCATTAACTCATGCATTGCTCGTTATCCAGTTAAAACCAGCAAAACAAACGTGCCATAATTGTTCTTATTTTCTGACTCTTCTACCACAAAAGGCACCAACAACAAACAACCAGTGGGATAATTTCAATGGCCTCCCCAGGGCTTCTATTTATAAGCCTTCATGGCATGTGATTGCAACTAGGAATCCTACTCTCAATTCCTAATCTTATACCATGTTGCACATATGGAGTCACCTTTTCTCCTTCTTGGATTTAACTCCTACTATGATTGGTGGCACAATCCAACTCCTACTCAAGTCCAAATCCAATTAGGACATGGGTTGGATCTCTTTCTTTTTCCAACAATGTCCCCCTTCAGTCATGTCGGATATGTGGTCACAAAGTCATCATTGTGAATGTATGTCGCAGAGCTCCAGCTTATCTCACATCACCACCTTGGTCATCATATCAGAAGCACTCTTCTCAGTATGAATCTTCTTTAGAGTCAGCAACCTCTTATCAATTACACCATGAAGCCAATAATATCCCACATCAATGCATTTTATCCGTGCATGATGCATCTAGGTCGCAGTGGGTTGAGGCAACAATAGAAAATGAGGCAGTCAATTTCCATCGTGTGTGATGAAAATAGACATCGACCACATGAATGTTGATTGGGCAACAATGGAAAGAGCCCTATAAATACGATAGGTTGATTTTTTTTTTGGTTGAAATTTAAATCAAGTTTGCAGTTGGTTGAGTTAACTCAAAAAATCAAGTTCATTGCAATTTTTTTCGAACTATTTATTTGATTATTCTTATCATAATCCCAGTATTTATTTTGGATAGTCTTGATTCTACCCGTTCATTTTGGATCCAATTCGGGATTTTTCTTTGGAGGTATCGGGAAGGAATTTGAATGTAATAATATTGATTCATACAGAAAGAAGAAAAGGTTCTCCATTGATTCAAACGCTATACCTATGAGATAGGGATAGAGGAAGAAGAAAAAACCGAAGATTTCACATATTACTTTTGATCGAAAAAGAAATTTTTTTCGACACCCGCTGTACAGCATTTTTCTTGGATTTGGAATCTGCACACTTTAGATACGTTGCATTTGAATGCGTTCTTTCTTTCTCGAACGCAGCATTCAAAGCCTAGTTTGGCTGTTGTATTTTTAACAACATATACATCAAATTAACAATGACAGATCACGTTCCGTATTTGCATTTGCTTTTTACCGTTGTATGCTGAATTTAGCACTAAGTTTCACAGTTGCAAATAACGCCTGAAACGGCGGGTTTCGTAATTGCCGCTTTTGCTCCACGTCTCCGTCCCTTTCAGCCTTGTTACATGTCATTCCGCACGCAGAGCAAGTTGCCTGCCGCCGGCTTCTCTAATCTAAAATACCGACAGGTGTACACTTGTACAGGCAACTACCGGAATTCTTAAAGTTTGGATCCATACGGCCCCTTACAAGAATACTACTTAAATACTTGTATTTTGCTGGAAAGAACAAACAGCGATCAGCACAGCCGTGTCATTAAACAAATGAAAATAGGATGTAGCCTCAATTTCAAAAATAATGAAAATTAAGAGATTGTTGGCCAGCATTCATATGCACACTCAAAACCATACAACAATATTACGTAAGAGTCCAAAGACGCGAGGTTAATTTGCCAAGATTTCAAATCTACGAAGATCGCATTTTGTGCCAACTACATTAGCCAGACCATAATGGCTCACAAATATATTACTACCAACAATTTACTTGGTCCGTCAAAAAGAAAAGCATGGTACATCTTTATGGCTAAAAATAAATTAAATATAATATAAACCAATCAAGTGTGTTGATAACACCATGCATTCTAGAGATTTTGACTTACAAGGCATGACATTACAAATTTACTAGGATAATGAGCTCTATACACAATAATATTACAATTTCCCGCCAATTTAAACAAAAAATAAATTCACGGATGGCTTTCTGCTCCTATGCAGCACCTCTACTAGATGGGAAAACCGGAGCTCCACGGCTGGACGGAAACACAGGGGCACCGCCTATCATTTCCGAAGGTCGTGCCCCACCAGTATGGTACCCTTCCGCTTGGAGTTTCCTCGCCTTGGACTTGTCATGGCGAGTACGCCTGAAAACCTCTTGAATTTGACGATCGTGGTCTTTAAGCATCTGATCAACGTTGCCAGATGGACGTATTAAAGGCCCCGAGTAGTGAATTTTGTTTCCTTTGGACCCATAGCTCTGCTGCAAATAGAAACCAGGTTAGAGGACTTGCCTATAGTTGGTTGGTTAATTGGTTATTGAACCCGTGATAAGAAAACACTTACTGCAGACTGATCCTTGCTGCAAATTGTGTCATCATCTTTCCTATTGGATCCTGCTAGACCATGAGATCTGCAGAGCTGATCGTATCTTCTGTTTGAGTCAGTCGCTTCATTACCCGATGCTGATAGCCTGCCTGACGGAGCTGCAACTTCCAGCTGATGCCCTCTAACTGCGGCCATATTGGACGTTGATAAGTTAGTGCCTACAGGAACCCTAGAAGTGTCGTCCTCATTTCTTTTGGTTTTGGCCCATTGACTTCGCTGAACCAAGGGCCCTGAATGTGATGCTCTACTAATATATTGGTTGTCGTTTGGCTGATGACCAGACGGGTATCGAGGAGGTTCGATTGGGAATCCAGAGGCAACTTCTTCATGTTGGGGGTTGAACTTTTCACTTCGGCTTCTAGAATTCATCTGCGCTTGTCTTTTCTGCAATCATTATCTAAAGTTAGATTTACTTGTGTAATTGAAGTAGGCTTTACTGGGACACCGTTAGAAACAGTAATATGATGTAGATTCACGATATATAAAGCTACTTGTATAAATATGACCTTCTCAACAAAATGTCACTGCAATCTCCAGTGGCCATGTTGTTCCTTTTTAACAAAATGAGCAACAGTGAATGTATACTAGAGTTTTCAAAAGTATGCACTACAAAATGAGATGGCTTTTCCATATATGCTTCAGCAATCTTCAGTGGCCATATTTATTACATTGGTTGCGATTTCAACAAATTAGCATTGTCAAACTTATACAAGAGTCTTAAAATTATATGTCACAAATAAGAGATGGTTTTTCTCTCTGTCATGTGATCTGACAAGGTTTTATGGTTGGCGGTTAAGATGGGCATAAACCCAATGAAACTATTAATCTGAATCAGACAAAATTCAAAATAACTGGTTCAGCTCAGTGTGGAGAGGTTGAATGGTGCATTTTGATTAATAAGATTTCTCCACAAATCAATGCGATTGAATTTCTAAACTAGTAATAAATATACATAACGTCACATGATATGCATCTGTATACGTATAATCTAGCTGCCATGTATAGCGTCATATGAAATGTGGCTATATACATATAATCTAGCTGTAACGTACCTGGATGTGACTCATACATTGTTCTTTCATATTAGTCATGATGACATGTTGCCATACTTTGGTATTCTATTTGGAACTTTTGTTGTAGCTACATACATATATCTCTATTTGATGGGGCTTTTTCCTGTACCTATGAATTCCATTGGACCCAGAAATGAGACATTGGAAGAATCTTTTTGGTCTTCCAATATCAATAGGTTGATTGTTTCGCTCCTGCATCTTCCTAAGGGGAAAAAGATTTTTTAGAGTTGTTTCATGGATCCACAAGAGAGTACTTGGGTTCTCCCAATAAATAAACAGCGCATCATGCCTGAATCTAACCGGGGTTCGTGGTGGTGGAGGAACCAGATCGGAAAAAAGAGGGATTCTAGTTGCCATACTTTGGTATTCTATTTGGAACTTTTGTTGTAGCTACATACATATAATCTAGCTGCCATGTATAACGATCATATGAAATGTAGCTATATACATATAATCTAGCTGTAATGTACCTGGATGTGACTCATACATTGTTCTTTTGTATTAGTCATGACGACATGTTGCCATACTTTGGCATTCTATTTGGAACGTTTGTTATAGCTGGAAAAATATTAAGATTTTCTTTTCAAAAACAAAACTCACATTGCCCTCTCTTATCCTTAAAATACATGACTAACAATCAACCTGGCACCAACCATCCTTTATCTGGTGTTCATGGTTCAAAATTTCAACCGAAATTGCAAATTTCGGTTTCGACGGGTACCAGAAACAGAAATGACACGGTCGCTGGACTGAAATGTAATTTCGCAATTTTTTTTCAAAATTTCGCACCCCCTTGTCGAAATTTTGCAAAAGTTGCTGGATTTCGGTGAAAAATGACCATTTGAGGCCCTATTTCGTGAAACGCAGCCGAAACAGTATTTCTGTTTCCAGTTTTTGACGGAAACGCTGTTGCTGGAGAAAGAGTGCTGCTTGGACGATTTTTTTGGGATTTTCTTCTCTTGGAGGCTTCCTTCTTCGGTTCTAAGGTATGTGTACCCTCTCTTCTACCCATCTAACTCCGTTTCTCCCACTTCTAACCTCTTCTTTCTAGCCTAAAAGATGAACTCCGAAAATCCAAACTTCATAGTAGATCTTCCTCAAATCTTAATTTCTTCTACTTAAACTTGTAATATCATGAGATTAGTCACTGTAGAACATAGATCTATCATTATTTTACGAATCTTACCTATATATTTCTTTATTTCTTGAAATGCATAAAAAGGCTGAAATTGAGGTTTTTTTCTAGATCTAAGCTTAAATACATCATAATATACTTAAATAATGTTGAAAAGCTACTTATATATACTATATGAGTTTATTTCAGTAAAAATATATAGATATATATAAAATTTCGAATTTTAAATTAATTAATATATAATTTCAGAACCTAAAAATGCAAAAAAAAAGTGAAAAAAAAACTAGAACCATTATGTATGATGCTTATAATTTATACATACATCATATGTACCATTATTTTACAAATCGAACTTATTTTTTTCTTCTTAATCTTATTAAGAAAATACATAAAATAGTCTAAAGTTGAGTTTTTTTTTTTTAATCTGAGCTTGTATACAATGTTGATAAATTTTTATATAATATATGACTTTATTTGAACGAAAATTATATATAGATATATGATATTTCAAATTTCAAATGAATTAATAAATAATTTCAGAACCTAAAAATGCAAAAAAAAAAATGTGAAAAAAAGTAGAAGTTAGAATAGAACAATTATGTATGATGCTAATGCTATCATGCTAATAATTTATTACCAAAGATTAGATTCACTTAACTAGTTATCAATTATGATTATCAAATAACTAAGTGATGCTTGTTTTCAATTTTACAGGAGATGGCATCTTCAAGTACTCACAGTGATGATGGTGGAGCCGATAGGGGGAAGGGTGATCCTAAAAGAGCGGTGGATTTTGCTTGGGATCATTGCCTTGAAATCCCAGGGACCAAATAAGTGATTTGCAAATATTGTGATAAAAAATAGGAGGTGGTGGCATCACTCGTTTTAAAGCCCACATTGTTGGTGGTGATAGAAATGTGGCAATGTGCAAGAAATGCCCTCATGGAGTGAGGGATGACTTTAGGACGATGATGGGTCAGAAGAAAGATGTTCGCAAGCAACAAAAAGAGCTAGATGAACTTTATGTTGAAACTGCATTGAATTACAAACAAGGAGCTTCTTCTGCTGAGTCTGACTCGAATGTGGACTATCCTGAAGGCTTTGACACCCCACAACAACGCCGCATGTATAGGAGAGCAATTAGAGAATCTAAAAAGTTTGCATGGGAAAAAGAACAACATGATTCATACAGGAGAGGCCTTGACAAATCTATTTATGAGCATGGTGGGGGAAGTGGCAGTGGAAGAAGAGCAGTACATATCCCCGTTGCGGATTTAGGTGAGGACAGTGATAGGCCAGCACAACTTAAAAGAAAGAAAGGTAATGTGGATTCTTTATTCAGATCTTATAGCCAAGCAAGGGGGAAGTTGGGTGTAGATGTTGATGAACCACGCATTAGAAAGCCACATGGAGCACAACAAAAGCTGAAAGATATGTTTTCTGGTGCCAAGAACAAAGTTGGTAAAGCCGTGGGTAAATTCTTCTTTGCACATGGCATTCCTGCACATGTAGCTTCAGAGCCATATCTTCAACATCTCTTGAGAACTACGGGATCAGCAGGCCCAGGTGTAAAAGCTCCCACTGCTTATGAATTGATGAATGTGTATTTACCACAACAAAAAGAGGAGATTCAAAAATGGATTGAGGAAAAGAAGGAACGGTAAACATAATTTCTTTTTGCCACAATAAAAATCTCTAACATTAAAAATATTTTTACTTGACAATGACATTGATTTACATTTGTTTAGGTGGTCGGAGTATGGTGCAACGCTAATGGTTGATGGTTGGGCTTCTGGCAACAGAAGGCAAATAATTGATTTTCTAGCTTACTGTCATGGATCTACAATTTTCCTTGGATCTGTGGAGGCCTCTAATGAAGTTCAAAATTTTTCATATGTGGCTAAGTTTGATGGAGATGTATATTATGAAGATTGGTGAGGAGAACATTGTTCAAATTGTTACTGACAATGGCACTAATTTTAAGAAAGTTGGCAAGTCGTTGATGGATAAGTATTCACTTTACCGGACTCCATGCGCAGCCCATTGCATCGACCTCATCTTGAAAGATATAGGTGAGCACAATTGGAAATGTACTTAGATTCTTAATTTTCCATACTCTATAATTCTATATTCTATAGAGTAATAGAGAATTAACCTAACTTCAATCATTGTAGGTGGGTTGTCACATGTGAAGAAATTAATCACTGAAGCTAGGACAATCACCGGCTTCATCTACAATCATTCATTCCTCTTAGCATCAATGAGGAGGCCAGAGTATTGTGGTGGGATTTGGTAAGACCTGGAGTCACCTGGTTTGCCTCTAACTTCTTGGCACTTCAAAGTCTTAAAGCTAAGAAGGATGGTTTGAAAAGGTTATTTTCTGGAGTGGAATGGAGCTCTATGAAAGAAAGCAGGAGTGATGTAGGGAAGAAGATTGAAGATCTGGTAAACAGTAGAAACTTTTGAGACAGAGTTTCCAAGTTGTTGAATACAACGGAGCCGATAGTGAAAGTGCTCCGATTGGTGGATGGCGACAAGGCTCCCACCATTCCTTACTTGTATGAGGCAATGTCAAAGATGAAAGAAGCAATCACTGCAATTGCCCCCACAACAGATAAGAAATATCTTAAAATCATCAACAAGCGATGGGAGAAGATGCTTCTACACCCTCTACACAAGGTTGGTGAGCAAATCTTAATTCTCTTAAGTTGTGAACTTGTGATTTAATATTGCAATGACACTGCTAGAATGCTTCATGAATCATGAATCATGACTCATGAGTGACTCATGTTTTAATATTTTTGTTGTGTAGCTCACTACTTGAACCTACGATTCCACTACAAATATAAGTTGGGGTTCAACAACGAGTTCATGGCAGCTGTGAAAGAAGTGGTTGACAAACTTGTCAAAAGTGGTGATGAGATGGTGACAGTCATGAATCAAGTATGGATTACACATTTTAAAACTAAAATCAGACCTTAGTTTATTTAGTAATGTCATATTAAAGAATATTTTTCTTACTTTTTTGCAGCTAAGGTTGTTTAGGGAGACAATAGGATGCTTTGCACATCCAAATGCAATTGTTGATAGGGACAAATCTATTCCTTGTGAGTGGTGGTGTTGGTATGGCACAGGCTGTGATGAACTTAGAAGAATTATTGTGAGAATATTGTCACAAACAGTTGTTGCAGGTGGTGTGAAAGAAATTGGTCAACATCCAACCTGATTCATAGTAAAAGGAGAAACCAACTTGGTGCACAACGCTTGAATGACTTGGTCTTTGTTCATCATAATATGAGGTTGAGATCAAAAGATCTGAGTGAATTAGAGTTCAAAGAAGTGGATCTATATGTCATCCATGATCCTATTGATGTTGCTTATACCTTTGGTGGTGTTGATGATGTTAATCCAGAGGATAATCCCTTACAACAATGGATGAATAAAATAGGCGGTGCACCAGTTTTAGACAGAGAGCAGGGTAGACCAGATGTCGCAGTGGAAGCAACATTTGAGCAATCAAATGCACGAGATCAACATGAAGAAGAAAGAAACTGCAATCCAGTTACTTGTATTGAGGAGCCTCAACATGTAGAGAATGAGATGAACATTGAAAGAGTCGTCCAAGAAGACATTTAATCTGCTACTACAACAAGTCTTCTACAACTGCTAATAAATCCAAGTCCAAGTCCAAGTCCAAGTCTAACAATAACACCACTCAGTCCACTCCTGACGACGACGACGATGATGATGATGGTGATGGTGGTGCAACTCAATTTGATCATGCTTGGGATGGATTCGAAAATGATGATGATGATCGACCCTACATCACCGCCACTAGTCCTAGAGTTGAAGTTGCTCCTCCTGAGAAAGAATACCCACTTGCAGAAAAGACATTTCAAAGAAGAAAAACTCGAGGGCGCAAAGAGTATACAGGTGGACCACCTCAGCAATATGCTACTAGTGACTATTATTCTGATTTGGCTGATTCCATGGGAAGCATGAGCATTGCAGATTCTAGTTCATCCTCTTTGGCTGAACAATTTTTTGGTTATACTACTCCAGCTCTTGTACAACCCCCACCACATGTTCCACAACAACCTTGTATCTGTTATGATTATGGACATGGAAAGTATGCCTATGAATATCCCACTACTCTTCAGTATTACCCACAAGGTGGTCCTAGTGTTGTATTTAAAGATCATATGGTCACAAATGATGGGGGTAAAACATGGCAATGTATTAGAGATATGCGGCAAGTCATTCCAACTCAAGGTGTGCAGACATGACATGGGTCACATAATGGGGATGACCAAGTAAGACCATTGAAGGATTATTTTCCGACATTTGGGATGATGCAATTTGTGGGAGATGAAGCATACAAAGAGCATGTGCAAACATATAATACAGTTTACAAAGATAGCATGAGTTGGACTCAATATGTCAGTCACATAAATGAGGTTGTGTTTCGTCAACAACCACCAAGTGGGGTTCAAGGGCCTGATGATCAGCCACCACGCCACTCCAGTTTCAATTAGGTAATTCAATACTTTCTTTTTTATTACAAGTTTACAACATGTCAACATCATAATATATCGATTGATATTTAATTGTCTAAGTTGTAATAGGTTGTTGCTGAATTTATTTATGAAATAATCCATTCCTTATGGCACTGAAATTTGCATTAAAATCTTCATCGAAACTGACAGTTCTGCTTCTTTTCCCTCACACATGTAGGCCCCCACCCCATCAAGATACTCATATGATTTTATTGCATAAATAGGTGTCTTTATGAATGTAGACAATCCCGGTAAAATTTCGTGACTTAATTCCTTTATTTGGTCGTCAAAATCTTGTATCAAAATTTGTGCCAAAATAAGCGTAAAATGTCGAAAATTCCATCGAAATTTCTGTAAATTTATGTTTCTGAGCCATCGGAAATGATGTCGAAATCGAAATTTTGAACCATGTTGGTGTTGGGGTTGGCAACATTTGATCATAGTCAAAATCTAGGAGAAACACAACTGGGTTTGATCTGACAAGCATGGATGGGTTGTTTTCATGAAATTCACCCTTTTGTTTATGACAGAAGTCGATATAAATTGGTAGCTTGGAAAAATTGTACATTTAAATTACCAAAATTGATATCAAATGCTACAAAATATCATTGACTATTATTTCCTTTCAAACAACTGATTTTATGAAATTCTATTATCACTTCAAATATATTATATAATTTTACAAGCTAATTATGTTTCCCTCAGGTAGATGCCTTGTAACATGTCTAGAATTTTAGCAAAAGAATCTGACACACTGGTGTCAACCGTCAAGCATGACATAGCAGTATAGCTGCAGAATTTGAGCACCGTGCAACACAGTTCCTTTATTAAATGGAGCAAGGTACAACATTGAGGTATGAGAGGCTATATAAGCTAAGCTTTTCTGATAGATATGTTTTTTTTTTTTTTGGGGGGGGGGGGGGGGGAATAGACCAATAGATCCATTCAACATAAAAGACTCGTGCTACTAGTAGTAATTCTGCCTGCCGAGGTTCGTGCTACATACATTATTATCAAAAAAGTGGGTTTGATTTGACAGGCAGCGATGGGCTGTTTTTTGTGAAATTCACCCACTTGTTTATGATGAGAATCAATGTAACTTTTTAGCTTGGAAAAAATTGTGCATTTAATTGTCGAAAACTGATATCAACTGTTATAAAAGATCATAAACTATTCCTTTCAAACAACAAATTTCATGTAAATCATGTTTTCAATTCAAATATATTATATAACTTTATAAGCTAATTATGTTTTCAATAGAGAGATGCCTTGTAACATGTGTTTAGAATTTTGGCAAAAGAATCTGTCATATTGGTGTCAACCGTCCATCAAGCATGACATAGCACCACACAGAATTTGAGAACTGTGTAACACTATTACCTTGTCAAATGGAGCAAGGTACAACATTGAGGTATGAGAGATTATATAAGCTAAGGTTTTCTAAAAGATATGGTATACCTCTACTTTTTCAAGGATACATAGGGGAAACGGCAAAGTACAAGATGAATCCGCCATTTTTCCCATTAAAAAAATTGATATCCACACATTCTCCGTACCTAGGATTTCAACTAATAAACATTGTAGAACTCATCAAGAAATCATTTGAAGTTCTATATTTGCCATCCTTTAAGACTTGATTTCGGTCCCCTCCATTCACGGCTGCACCCATACAGAACTTCAACTGATTTTATGTAAATTTTTAGCTAAGAAAAAAATTTGCATTTAAATGTCCAAAATTGATATCAACTGTTATGAAAGATGCTGACTATTATTTCCTTTTAAAAAAATGATTTTACGTAAATCATGCTTTCATTTCAAATATATAGTAGTATCTTATAATTGTGTTTTCCATAGAGAGAGACCTTGTAACATGTGTATAATTTTAGCAAACTATCATATTGGTGTCAACTGTCAAGCATGTCAGCACCACACAGAATGAGCACCGTCCAATACTATTCCTTTATTAAATGGAGAAAGGTACAACATTGACATATAAGAGGTTATATAAGCTAAGCTTTTTTGAAATATATGGAATACCTCAATTTTATTAAGATAAGTTTGGACACGGGGAACAGCAAAGTGCAAGCGCAATCCACATTTTTCTCATTTAAAAAAATAATGACATCCGTACTTTCTCCCTACCTAGGATTTCACAACTCTTAAAAGTGGCCACAACTCTTAAAGGTGACTATTAAAAAAATCGATATCAACTGTTACGAAAGATTGTTGACTATTATTTCCTTTTGTAAAAAATGATTTTACGTAAATCATGCTTTCATTTCAAATATATAGTATTATCTTATAAGCTAATTGTGTTTTCATTAGAGAGAGACCTTGTAACATGTGTATAATTTTAGCAAACTATCATATTGGTGTCAACTGTCAAGCATGACAGCACCACGCAGAATGAGCACCGTCCAATACTATTCCTTTATTAAATGGAGAAAGGTACAACATTGACATATAAGAGGTTATACAAGCTAAGCTTTTTTGAAATAGATGGAATACCTCAAATATATAGTATTATCTTATAAGCTAATTGTGTTTTCCTTAGAGAGAGACCTTGTAACATGTGTATAATTTTAGCAAACTATCATATTGGTGTCAACTATCAAGCATGACAGCACCACACAGAATAAGCACCGTCCAATACTATTTCTTTATTAAATGGAGAAAGGTACAACATTTACATATAAGAGGTTATATAAACTAAGTTTTTTTAAATATATGGAATACCTCAATTTTATTAAGATAAGATTGGACACATAGGGGGAACAGCAAAGTACAAGCGCAATCCACATTTTTCTCATTTAGAAAAAAATATTGACATCCACACTTTTTCCCTACCTAGGATTTCACACCTCTTAAAGGTGGCCACAACTCTTAAAGGTGAGAAATCATTTCAATTTATATGATTGCCATTGCTAGGGATGGCAATGGAGCGGTTTTGGACTGTACATTCACCACATGTGCTGCAATCATACAGAACTTCAACCACGGCCACCGGGTTGAAAACAAAACCACTCAAATGGACGTCCACAGATCAAGGTACCACGGAGATCCAAACATCCAAATATTTGTACAGATCATATGAGATGTAACCTTTTAATCCCTTTCCCCAGCATGCATTCTCCACCTCGTGATGGCAACAGTGAAAATTCACCTAGAGCACAGTCTCTGCTTACCTCCCTCGCAAAGGCACTCATCTTCTTCCTTACCGCTCTAACTTTCCTCTACGGTGCGATGAAGCCCTCTGGCACGGCCTCCATGTAAGTGTTGCCTGCTGGCAGCGGACTTCATTAGGAACGCCCATATTTTGGTTGTCCTTCGGGCCGCCTAGTAGCCGCCATGCACTCGGTTAACCGCTTCCACAAATTGGCGATCAATAGCCCCGGAGCAACGACAATGTCATCAGCGTCGTTGGCACCACCTCCTTGTCCTTATACTTGTTCTCCACCTCCTCGTTGTCATCGTAGTAGTTGGGTGCATCCTTTGCCTAATTGCTAGTCTTTTCGTATTGGAAAGCATCTCGAACCTGCTTTAATCAATAGGTAATGCCTCCTTTCCTATCTGCAACCCCTCCATAGTGTTACCTCCTTGCATCGCGCGCATCGTCGTCATAGGGAGCCTCAAGTTGCTACTTGTTTTGGCTCTCCTTCCCCTTCTCGACAATCCAGACCCTGGATGCACCCAAGACAAGCTCTCACCGAGGACGACGTCGACCACCTAGAAAGACATCATGGCACATGCCAACTCCGTTGAGCCATATCGGTGGCCACCATACACACGTCCACAAGTGAAGAGGGCTAGCCGCGAATAAGGATGGAGATGTCAATAGCTTGCCCAAACAGCCTAAGCATACCTAACATTCCTGAACTAGTGTACTTTACATCACAAAGGCAGACTACTCTACGTACTATATAGGCCTAGAGGGGTGATTGTTTAATTGCCACAACCCATAGGGATATTTTCTGTCACCCGGCCATTGATACCATCAGACAAGTGGCTATACCATTTAGTGATATGGATCAGGGTGGTTTGCTACGGGTTATGGATGCCCGATTAATTTTGCCATCCATGAGGCTTGCCACGACAACCCAACTCAAAAACAAGACAGCCAGGATAAGTAAAAGAGTAATTTTCCTATATGTTTCCTAATAAGAATGATTAATATAACATCTTTATTCTAAACTTCTAAAAGCCACCGACACATTAGGACAGACACAAGGCAGTGGTTTTCATAAATAAAGGACTCAAGACAAGATTGGACAAAACGTGTGCCTGTAAAATATTGCATTAATATTATAAATATTAACAACAGTGTTTTAAAAAAGCATCCTAGGCGGCCGCTTAAGCGGCCACTTAATCACCACAAGGTGATGGCCGATGAAAATGTGCCATAAGCGCCGCTTGAGTGGATTTGAGAAAAGCGGCCGCTTTTTGCCCACTTAACCCGCTTTTTCCCACTTTTTGCCCGCATTTAAAAAAAAACTGATGTAAGCATATAACATAAAGTACATTATATGCCCCGATTAGTATTGACTATACTATATTAAACTCGCATACATAAAATGTTCTATGATATACCTAGTTCTAATTTAGAATGCATACTTTGTATGCTAGCTATAATGATATGGTACTTTTATGATGTATCCAAGTATATTATAGGTAACTATTAACTAATTTAGAATGCATACTTTGATTAAATGTATTTGAAGAGAGAAGAAATCTTGTTTATTGGATGAGTAAAACAGATTACATAGGAGTCTCTTATATAGCAATCATAACAAGAGACTAAACTAAGCGCTACCCATATGGGACTAAACAACATAAGAAAAAGAGTAAGTGAGGCACATGCTAAGCACATGACACTCAAAGTAAATGAACAGAAAACACATGAAACTACATATCTCTATACTCCCCCTCAAGCTGGAGCGAAGATATTGACGAAGCCCAGCTTGGAACTCAGAGTCTGAAGGCGAGTCTTGGGTAGCACTTTGGTGAAGATATCCGCAAGCTGCTGTTCTGTACTGATATATGGAGTGTAGATCTGACCTGAAAGAACCTTTTCCCGGACAAAGTGGCAGTCGACCTCAATGTGCTTGGTTCTTTCATGGAAGGTTGGGTTGCTCGCAATGAAAATGGCCGCCTTATTGTCACAGAACATGGGCATAGGGCTAGGCGGAGATATGTCAAACTCCTTCAGAAGACTATGAACCCATAGCAGCTCGCAAGTAGTATGAGCCATCGCTCGATATTCTGCCTCAGCGCTTGATCTTGCCACAACAGTTTGTTTTTTACTGCGCCAGGTAACTAGATTGCCGCCCACAAAAGTGCAGTATCCAGAAGTGGATTTCCTGTCAGAACGACTCCCTGCATAATCTGAATCAGAAAAACCAGATAGGTCACAGTGGCCATGTTTCTTATACAAGAGGCCTTTTCCAGGAGCACTTTTAAGATACCGAAGAATATGAATAATAGCATCCCAGTGGCATTGCCGGGGATTATCAAGATAGCGGCTAACAAATCCCACAGCAGCAGCTAAATCAGCTCTGGTGACAGTCAGATAAATGAGTTTGCCCACTATTCTTCGGAACTGATGACGGTCAGCATATGCAGGAGAAGAATCACTGTCCCAATCCATATTGGGATCCAGAGGAGTGGTGGCTGGCTTGCATCCCAACATTCCTGTTTCTTGTAATAAGTCAAGAACATATTTGCGCTGAGAGAGAGAAACACCTGCAGATGATCGAGCAACCTCAATTCCCAGAAAATAGCGCAATTTTCCCAGGTCTTTTGTAATGAAGTGTTGTGCAAGATATTGCTTGGTTGCTTGTATCCCTGCGGGGTCACTGCCAGATAAGATGATGTCATCAACATACACTATAAGAATAACCAGTCCTGCTGTGGTTTTGCGTATGAAAACAGAGTGATCAGCCTGCGACCGTCGAAAGCCAAAGGACATTAAGATTTTGCTGAGTTTATCGAACCATGCACGTGGACTTTGTTTTAACCCATAGATTGCCTTGCGCAACTTGCAGATTTGAGAAGCAGACTCCCCCTGAGCAACAAATCCTGGGGGTTGCTCCATATAGACATCTTCCTGAAGGTCGCCATATAAGAAAGCATTTTTCACATCTAATTGATAGAGAGGCCAGTCTTTATTGACAGCAACAGAAACCAAAATACGAACAGAATTAAGACGGGCGACCGGAGAAAACGTCTCAAAGTAATCAACACCATAAGTTTGCGTATATCCTTTCGCCACTAATCGAGCTTTCAAGCGTGCAATGGTGCCATCTGGTTCATATTTAACAGTAAAGATCCATCGACAACCAACTGGATGACAAGAAGAAGGTTTATCAACCAGATCCCAGGTGTGTTGTTCATATAGGGCTTGCATTTCCTGTTCCATGGCATGTCTCCAGGCAGGGTGGCGAAGAGCGTCATCAGCAGTTTTAGGAATGTGCACAGCAGATAAAGTAGATGTAAAGTATGCAAGACTGTCACTCAGATGATCAGTAGAACAAAAGTGACTAATAGGGTGCTGAGTACATGAACGAACTCCTTTTCGTAAACTAATAGGAAGATGTAAATCAGAAAATACCTCAGCCTGTGGTGGATCCTCCGCTGACGCAGGATTTGGTTCGGCCGGGGCAGTGAGGGGCTTTGGTCTTCGTTTGTATACCTGTAGAGGTTTCTCTTGTGGAGTAGGAACAGAAGGTATTTCTTCAACCACAGGAAGAGGAGTATTATTCAAAATATCAGTATTCAGACGATCCCCAGCAGCAGAGTAGAACGGCATGTGTTCAAAAAATATCACATCCGCACTTACAAACCATTGTTTCTTATCAGGGTCAAAACAGCGATAACCTTTCTGAGTACGGGAATACCCCAAGAAAACACATTTCACAGACCGGGCATCCAACTTTGTGAGACCAGGACGAAGGTTTTTAACAAAGCATGTACAACCAAAGATGCGAGGAGGCACAAAGAATAAGGGTTTATCAGGAAATAATAGAGTGTAGGGAACTTTGTTTTGCAAAACAGAAGAAGGCATGCGATTAATAAGATAGCATGCTGTCGAAACTGCATCAGGCCAAAAACAGTGAGGCACCTTGTAATGAAACAGGAGAGTGCGAGCAACCTCAAGAAGATGGCGATTTTTCCGTTCGGCTACACCATTTTGTTGTGGAGTGTATGGGCAAGTAGTTTGGTGAAGTGTGCCATGGGAGGTGCAAAACTGAGACACAGATTGTTGCATAAATTCTAGTGCATTGTCAGTCCGGAAGGTTTTAATAGGCCGATCAAATTGGGTTTTAATTTCAGCAAAAAAGGTACTAATGCAGTTTAATACAGTGTTTCGACCTTTGAGCAAAAACAGCCAAGTAAGACTGGAGTAATCATCAATAAAAGTCAGAAAATATTTCACTCCAGAATGACTGGGCACAGAACATGGCCCCCAAATATCAGCATGCACAAGTTCAAAAGGTGCTGAAGAAGAAATAGATTTTTTTGCAGGAAAAACAGATCTTGTATGCTTGCCCATTACACAAGATTCACAAGTAAAGCTATTGCCAGAAATTCCAGGAAAAAGATGTTTTAGCTTCGCCGCAGATGGATGACCAAGTCTAACATGCAGTTGAAGATCTGTCACCGAGGTAGAGAGCATCGCCTTTGGAGTAGGTGGTCCATCCAGGTAGTACAGCCCATCTGGTCCCTCACGGCCCGAACCAATCCTCGTCTTCGTGCGGAGGTCCTTCATAATACAACCAGACGGGTCAAATTTAACAGAGCAGTTTAATTGTTTAACCATTTTGCTGACCGAAAGTAAATTGACAGGAAAGTTTGGGATATATAACACAGAACGAAGAAATAATTCCTTTGATAGAGGAACAGTGCCAGCGCCACTAACAGTAGTTCTTGAACCATTGGCCACAGTGACAGAAGAAATAGGAGAATGATTGGTAAGTTGTGAAAATAAATGACGAGTACCAGTCATATGTGTGGAAGCACCAGAGTCGATGCACCACTTTGTGTTACCGGATGAGGACGAGGCAAGCATGGCTGATGAATCTGAGGTAGACGGTAGTTGTGCCAGACGTTCTTGAAACATTCTGTCAAACTCCGAGCGCAACCAGTCAGTGTTAGGTGGTGCAGCAGACTGATCCACAGAAGAAGCAACAGGAGCAGTATCATCAGTCGCTTGGTTGGCCCAAGCAGGTTTACCATGCTTTATCCAGCAGCGGTCCTCAGTATGGTTATCACGGCCACACCAGCCACAGTGACGTGGTTGAGATGAAGTGCTCCGTCCAGGTGCAGGAGTTCCCCGTCCACTCGAAGTAGGAGGTCGGCCACCACGGCCTCGACCGCGGCCACGACCACGGCCGTAATCAGCAGAGCGAGCAACCAGAGCCGAAGGTGCAGGAGCAGAAGCAGGAGTCAGTGACGGTAGTCGCTGGACTCTTTTGAGGACATCCCGGACAGTAGGAAGCGGGTCACTGGATAGGATTTGATCAACAACCCCTGAGAAGGAGTCAGGAAGCGCAGCCAAAAACTGCACCAGGCGAAGTTCATTGCGATGCTGTTGTGCAACTTTGATATCGGCAGTCAACGGATGATACAGCTCATATTCATTCCATAAAGCAGAACATTGGTTGTAGAAGTCGTCGATCGACAAGTCAGTGGAGAACTCCTTCTTGGCAAGTTGTTTGAAAATCTCGAACACCCGCTTGGGATTCTCCTGGTGAGAATAAACATGTGCCAATTGATCCCACATTGTCTTGGCATCATGCAAGCAGAGTAGAGACTGGCTGATCCGAGGTTCGGTGTTGTTGAGAATCCAGGACATGACGCCGGAGTCATCCTTGGACCACTGAATGTAGTCCTGTTTAGTTTTGTTTTCCGCATCAGCAGCAGGGGCAGCAGGGGGTTCAGCAGTGAGATGATGGTACCGTCCTTGTGCTTTAACATACAACACAAACGACGCAGACCACAGGTGATAGTTGGAGCCTCCTTCAAGTTTTACAGTGGTGACGCACAGAGATCTGGGTGGCTCAGAATATGCCATTGCAGCAGAGAGGACCACGCCGTAGAGAAGCAAGAGAACCCCGGACAAGCAGATGTAGCAGTGACCCTAATGGGCAGAAGTAGCAGAGATCTGACAAGGCAGATCAGAGGAACCCAATATGGGCAGATAAGACATAGAAACCTACGCCGTCATGAGGAAAAATCAATATTCCAACATGAGGCGCAGGCAGAAATACGGAGGAACAAAGTAGACTCTCAACTTAGAAGGCCAGAGTCGTCCCGATCACAAATCCGCAAATTTCCGGACGTAGGCGGAGAAAAATTAGAAAGTGCACAGGCTGTACGTAAGGAGTTAGAAGGTGATAGGGAGGGAGAAAAAAGGGGGAAAAGGTGGATATGGTGAGGGTGGAAGAGATGAAGGAGAGGGTAGGGAGGGTAGGGAGGAAGGGAGGAGGGGAAAAAAAATAGTGGGTGGCTGTAGGGGGTGGCAGCAGCAACGTGCCGCTGCTGGGCAGCAGGGGCGGCGCCGGCTGGAAGGGGAAAGGGGTGGCGGCTGTGGGGAGGGGGGGGGGCGGCGGCTGTGGGGGGGGGGGCTGTTATGGCATGAGAGGGAGAAATTAGGGAGGGAAAAAACACGGGCCTGCTCTTGATACCATGAAGAGAGAAGAAATCTTGTTTATTGGATGAGTAAAACAGATTACATAGGAGTCTCTTATATAGCAATCATAACAAGAGACTAAACTAAGCGCTACCCATATGGGACTAAACAACATAAGAAAAAGAGTAAGTGAGGCACATGCTAAGCACATGACACTCAAAGTAAATGAACAGAAAACACATGAAACTACATATCTCTATAGTATTGATGTAATGTATGACTATTTGATGGTGTGCAAATGTAACAATATGTTTGTAAGCTAGCTATGACATCAAGTACATTATATGCCCCGATTAGTACTGACTATACTATATTAAACAAGCATACATAAAATGTTATATGATATACCTAGTTCTAATTTAGAATGCATACTTTGTATGTTAGCTATAATGATATGGTACTTTTATGATGTATCCAAGTATATTATAGGTAACTATTATCTAGTTTAGAATGCATACTTTGATTAAATGTATTGATGTAATGTATGACTATTTGATGGTGTGCAAATGTAACAATACGTTTGTAAGCTAGCTATGACATCAAGTACATTATATGCCCCGATTAGTATTGACTATACTAATATTAAACTAGCATACATAAAATGTTCTATGATATACCTAGTTCTAATTTAGAATGCATACTTTGTATGTTAGCTATAATGATATGGTACTTTTATGATGTATCCAAGTATATTATAGGTAACTATTATCTAATTTAGAATGCATACTTTGATTAAATGTATTGATGTAATGTATGACTATTTGATGGTGTGCAAATGTAACAATATGTTTGTAAGCTAGCTATGATAGGTTTATTGTTTACTGTTTAACTATGTAAACATGTGATACAAAATTGTTGTTGCATCTTGTATATATACTTATTATTTTATGTGTAAGGTGCTTTATCTATGACAAGTATATTGTTTACTATATTATATAGATACAATCATTGTTGTATAGTTGTGTTATAAACTATTTGGGTGTTTTATATTGTCTTGTACAATGTTTAGATATGTATAAAAATTTCAAAAATATAGTATTTATATACATATGTATGTAATTTTGCATAAACGGCTATAGGAATTGGAAATCCGCTTTTCTAAAAAGTGTCCGCTTAATCGCCCGCCTAGCGATTAATCGGCTACAAGGTCCCGTCCACACGCTTCCCGCTTCGCGCTTTTTAAAACCTTGATTAACATAAACAAAAGATGGTCCTAAAGTAGGTCATATAATGGAACAAAAAGAATAATAGATATCCAACCCACGCTCTAAAGTCCTGACATGGAATTGATAATACAAGCAAAAAGAAGGATAACATCAAACTGAAGTGTGTTTACAATATAAAATCAAGTATTATGTGTGAGGGATAATACAAGTATGTTTAAAGTATAAGCAAAATGATAATATGAAATGAATTTTGCAGGTCAAAATTCAAGAATAGTGATTATAAGAATGACAAATTATAATTATGAGGATGATTGATGATGTATAACATTAAAAGCAACAAAAATTGACAAGCGATTTGAGGGTTACTTATCAACTAGACTCCTTCCCTCTCCATATTTTGCTTCCACCATCTGCCCTTGTTGTGGCCCTTCAAGGTGGAAAAAAATGAAGCAACAAAGGTTGACAAGGTGTGGATCTTGACGATCTTCCTTCCATATATGAGTCGTGATCATTGACACTACCCTCACCCACAGTTATTTCAGCCCCATATCCAATCTACCACCTAGTTGCTTCATCGAATATATTGAGTAGTAGAAAATAAGATGGGAGGCTAATGGATATTTGCTATTAGGAGATGTCAAACCCCTCTACATTTGAAATCGCTAGACTTATAGAAGTAATCACAAATTATTATTTTTTTATCGCCAAACTCGTTGAAGCAACCACAATTAAATTTCTGAGTCTTTGACAAGTAACTGGAACAATGTAGGTGGTGGAGAACATATATAGAAGTCATCTGATTTGTCATTGTTGTCAAAGTATTTCCGCACAAGAAGCACCAACACCGGAATAATACACGGTAGTTGGGATTATGGCAATGCTATAAGAATATGTATATATGTATATGTGTATATATTTTGTGTGTATGTTGTGTCCAACGTCGTGTTCGTGTCCTATATTTTTTAAGATTGTCGTGTCCCGTGTCCGTGTCCGTGACTATGTCCATGTCGTGTCCCGTGTCTGTGTGTGTCCGCGTCCATGCTTCCCAACTGAGAATAAGTTATCGACACAATGAACTGAACCCTTTTCCCTTTCAATGTTTATCCCTATAATCATAATGAGGTGTTTGGAGGCTAATTTATGATAGATATTGTTATTGTGTTGTATTTATGGAGTTGGGTTAGTAACTTGTTAGTAGTAAAAACCAAGTATATACTTTTACCTCTCCATATATATAGGAGTGGGGTTCGCTTAATCAATATTATGCTTATATCTCTTATTTATTCTCTGCATGGTATTATTGCAATAAATTAAGGACACCCTTGCAGATATCTTCTTTCAACTCTTTCTCAATGGTCACTTCATCATTGTTCACCCACAACATGGTAGCAGTGGCATTGCAGTCTAGTACCATAGCTAGTAGCATAATGAGCGTATTGTATTGTCATACAGTTGGTCAGTTGCTATTTACTACTACAATTGCGTTTTAAGGAAGGCAAGAAAATCATATCTACCATCACTCAATTTGGCCCGCCCCAGTCCAGCTCACCAACCAACTGTATCCATTACCAAGATGTATGGTGCTTCAAATGGTTTATAATTAACTACAGCAAAATCAGCTGACCAACTGACAATCATCGACACTATGACACAAACATAAGCCCCAATCTCCACACATGACTAGCAAACTCAAGAAGTCCTACCTATGTCGTCTCGTTGATGCACAGTTGCAGTCGGCCAGATCTAGAGCCCTTCAGAGTGTGTTTCTCACCATTGTGATCGTCATCCATCACAAGCAAAAAGGAAACTCATAAATTAGAATGGATCAATTGTGTGGAGGAGAAATTGACCGTGTGGCAAAGAGATAGATTGTGTGTGGCTGACAACTGTTGTTGGTGATTTGATCCGAAGGGAGGAGCAAGCACCAGAGCTACCCACGGTGTTACCGTGAGCATGGTTTAAAAAAAACCATCTTGAGGCTCTCAAGGCTTACGCCTCGAGGCGATGCTATCCTATTTGCGCCTCAAGGCTTACACCTCGGTGACTTGGATTGAGGCTTACGACTCAAAATGTTTGAGGCTCTAAGGCTGAGTTGAGGCGCAAGCCTCGGTTCTGGATAGTAATGTCTTATGTTAAAGACCAATTGTTCTAATTATACAAACACCTTCAAAACTTTCAATTCAGAGTTGTTGTAGTTGATTAATAGTATCTTATAAATTAAAATTAGCATTCATCGAGGGGATCTTTCAATCTACATTGTTAAATTTGTCTTTTTTTTGCTACCTTTTTATCTGTCAGTGAATTCATATAATTGTTAACTAATTTGGTTCATTCTACCTACTAATTCCAATTTCTATTTCCCCTAATTTTTCTTTGTCCAATTACATATATGGATCAAATGGTAAACAATATTGATATCTCATTATTGGCTACCTATTTATTCTAGTATTGTGGTAGTTTATCTTAATTTATTCTTATTAAGGTACATGAACAATTTCTATATAGTTTTTGTTTGAGTTGTGTACACATATTTATGTTATGCACACATATATAATATATATACCCATATATAAATGTATTTATATATATACACTTATTTATCTATAAAGGCCTAGTACATATGTGAGGCTTATGCCTCGAGGCTTAGCCTCACCTCAGCGCGACACAAAAACACCTCGTTACACCTCAAGCACTTAATGACCTTGATCGTGGGTAAGTATCCATTTTTGGTGAGTTGCTTCGTCACTTCCCAGTAACAGAAAAGTAGTTTTACTT
The DNA here is from genome assembly GCA_963693085.1 of Alisma plantago-aquatica. Lineage (NCBI taxonomy): Eukaryota > Viridiplantae > Streptophyta > Magnoliopsida > Alismatales > Alismataceae > Alisma > Alisma plantago-aquatica. The sequence continues at coordinate 644,889,998 of OY856414.1, read as the reverse complement.
GGCAGAATCGGATATCATCCCCTCTAACCTGCCACACCACACATTGTCGCACTTGTGGTGTTGGAAGTCTCCCCACCCCCCTTTGGTGCAACGAGAGTCTAGTGGTAGATCTCCTAAGTCCTAACCCAAGTCCCAAACATGGTCTTTGTCTCTGGGTCCAAGTCATTGTCGTCGAAGCACTTAGGTGTGTTTCTTGTTTCATATTTCTTTACAAGCAGACTTCTATTAACTTAACAACATGACTAACACCCATGTGATCCTCGTTGCAAAGCGTAGTGCGGGCTTCAAGGTAGCTGACTGCAAGGACGTGCAGACACTAGGGTATGGGTAAGCTAGAGGACACAGTTCAATACGTTAATGACTACCTCTAATTATGCTTCACGTACAATTCTTCTTTTGCATCAGAACCAAGTACGTCCGTTGAGTCTAATTCTTCACATATGTCTGCAATCTAAATTTTCAATTCTTCCTATCTGCAATCTGAATTTTTAATCGTGTGATCTTAATGTTGTTTGCATAGATATTCTTATTTATGCTCATCTACAATGTTATGCTTACAGTAGTAAAAAAACTGCGTAGAAGTATCTTGGTATACATTCTTTGTTTATGCATGTTTAGGTTATATGTTTAGAATCTAATGATATCACATGTCTCGGTTATGTATCTAAATCTAAATGATAATATATTTCTATATATGGACACACTTTCAGATAAATCTAGGTCTCTGAGCACAAATTCACACCCTACTCACCAAGAGACCTTACATGATGAGTAGTATGGGTGTTTTGTCACCACCATCTAGAGTAGCTCTTAGGAGCAATGATTTGGAACTATTGTAAAAGGAAGGCGGAAGGGCGTTGGAAGGCATAATATACAATGTCGAAGCAAATTCCAAGCATGGGACACCTCATCTTCAGGATCATAAGAATATGAGACGCCCAATTTGGAATGGATATAATGATGTGGGACATGTTAGGCTTTATTCTATGTATTTTTGTTTTACTTTTATATTTAGGAACTCAAGTGCAAACTTTTTAGCTAATGCACTTCGTCGTCATCTTTTATGTTTTTCTTTATTATAGGTTTTATTTAATTTTGAATATTATTATATAGGAGTTTATTTCCATTACTTGTGGGTTAAGTCATGTAGTGTTATAAAAGGCACTCTTGGGGCTTTTGTCCATGCAACTGAATATGTTTTGAGAAATAGATTATTTCAATTTATCTTCTTCATTCTTATTCTTCATAATGTGTTCCACACCAAGTGGTATAGAGTCAAACCTTAATCCATTAGGGTAGGGCCTTTCTTATCTTCTTCCCCTCTATGATCATCTTCCTTGTCGTATTTTCCACTCTGCTCTCTCTGTGTCCTACAGAAGCGAACTGGTCATCCCCAGCGCTCGCAAGTTTTCCTTCAGCCTTTTGTGCACTTAGTCGTAATTTTTTATGTTTTTCTTTATTTTAGGTTTTATTTAATTCTGAATATTATTATATAGGAGTTTATTTCCATTACTTGTGGGTTAAGTCATGTAGTGTTATAAAAGGCAGTCTCGGGGCCTTTGTCCATGCAATTGAATATGTTTTGAGAAATAGATTATTTCAATTTATCTTCTTCATTCTTATTCTTCACAATGTGTTCCACATCAAGTGGTATAGAGCCAAACCCTAATCCATTAGGGTACGGCCTCTCTTACCTTCTTCCCCTCTACAGTCATCTTCCTTGTTGTATTTTCCACTCTGCTCACTCCGTGTTAGACAGAAGTGAACCGGTCATCCCCAGCGCCCACAAGTTTTCCTTCAGCCTTTTGTGATTGTTGATCCATTAGGGTGGCTGCTAGTCTTCCTCTCCAACCTTGTGTTCCATCCAACCCTATGTCAACCACCATGAACTACCAATAGATCGTCATCCTCCCCCGTTACATAAACGTCTCCGACTCCAACCTATTGGTTTCGCAAATCCCAATTATGCTTTCTGCAAGTCAACAGCCTCTCTACCTCTACAGCCAGCAATACCTACGGCAACCATCAGGGCCTCCATGCTGCCAATAAGTAGCTCTAAAAGAATCACATAGATCGACCTTCCTCACTAGATATTACTTTTCTTATCAGATTCAAGAGGGTTTTCTTCATCCAAAGAATCATGGTGGTTGTACTACAAGTCAATGACAAAGTGGATGTGATTAATACAACTCTGGAGGATATTCAATGTCAATTGTACAGCCTGATGCAACAGCATCATGATATAATTCAACAAAAAGCCCAGAATATCATCAAGATACAGTAATTATATGGTAAGCGTGACATCAAGATTGTACATGACTGGTTGCATCGTGTCGACAAGTATTTCCAGATATTCAAAACCTTTGATGAGGAACCAAACCCCTGATCGCCATAGATAAGTTTCGAGGAGTTACCTTAGCATGGTGGAACAAGCAACAGCAAGTCGATCCTGTCAACACTTGGACTAAACTGCATTCTTTGATCGTGGAGTGATTCCTACCTCGAAATTAAAAGCAACAAGTCAACAACAGGGTGAACCCACTCCTTCCAATTCACCCCTGATCGCCACAGATAAGTTTCGAGGAGCTACCTTAGCATGGTGGAGTGATTCCTACCTCGAAATTAAAAGCAACAACAAGTCAACAACAGGGTGAACCCACTCCTTCCAATTCACCCCTGATCGCCACAGATAAGTTTCGAGGAGCTACCTTAGCATCGTGGAGTGATTCCTACCTCGAAATTAAAAGCAACAGCAAGTCAAGCCTGTCAACACTTGGACTAAACTGCATTCTTTGATAGTGGAGTGGTTCCTACCTCGAAATTACAAGCAACAACAAGTCAACAACAAGGTGAACCCACTCTTTCCAATTCTGGAGGACATTCGACTTCAATTAGACGACTTCGAGTCTGAGGATGCACCTCCTTCGAGTGACTAAAGCCACAATCAATTAGAAGAGGTAGATGAGAACGATGACGAAGATGCACTCCTAACTTGTGATCCAGGAACTGACGAGTTAGAGACAGTGTCACCACCACCTCCAGCAAGGGATGGCGTCGACGGTCCAAGCAGTATTGATTTTGTGCTTAGGCGTTCCTTGATGATTCCTTTAGCAAATAATATCAGTCGTGTACCGTGTCCATTATCAACGCCCTTATCGTTAGTCCACTCCACAGCATCTATGCTCTTCTAGTTGATGATGGCTACACTGCCACCTTGGTGCTACCGTTGCTTGCAGATGTATAGAAGATAAAATCTCTACTGGTAGGTGAACATTATGACGTGCTTAAGGTTGACAATACCCCAACTTTGATTGCTCGGCGTCGTCCAATCCATTTATCCAACCATCGACCGCTATTTGGAGAGACTGCGCAGGATACTTACCTGATCCGTTGATGGCTCGTCTTTTGATTCTGTGGAGTTGATGTAGGACATATTAGGTTTTATTCTATGTATTTTCGCTTTAATTTTATATCTAAGGACTTGAGAGCAAACTTTTCGAAATAATGTACTTAGTCATAAATCTTTTATGCTTTTCTGAATTTTAGGTTTTATTTAATACCGAATTTTATTATATAGGAGTTTATTTCCATTACTTGTGGGTCAAGTCATGTAGTGTTATAAAAGCCAGCCTTTGGGCCTTTGTCCAGACAATTGAATGTGTTTTGAGAAAAAGATTATTTTGGTTTATCTTCTTCGTTCTTCTTGAAGATGTGTTCCACATTAGATGGTCTTAGGAGAGGAATATACACGAGAGAGGCATTCAAAGTTGCATTCAACCAAGAAGATGGAAGAAGGGATGTTAGATATGATCCTTTTGCATGATTGCCCTTTAAACATAGTAGAACACATTGGATTTCAGCCTTTATTGAAGTGTCCAACAAGAAACCCATCAAGAATGATATTATGAAGATTTATGATGGTAAGACGAAAAAGGCAATGGAGTATAGGGGGTTGTAATTCTCAGCTTGAGGTGATAACCGATATGTAGTCAGAAAAATATAAAATGAGGAGTTACATGGTTGTTACTACACATCACGTTGACTCCTCTTGGTCTTTAAAGAGCCATATACTGAGGTACTCCACTATCTAAATGTTAGTTGAATGAGTAACATTCTTTACTTCCTTTTACATGTCTTTATAATCGATACTTGCATGTTTAGGTTTTCCTATGTCAAACAAGGATGTGCAATATGAGATTTTGATGAATTGTGTGATTAATTAGAACCTTAATACAAAATTATCATGTATCACTATCGACAATTGCTCCATTTATGATTTGATGGTTGAGTTGATCAAAGAAAACTTTATCCAAACTCTACAAACGTATGGTACAGTTTTGCATATCAGATGTGCTACATAGATATTGAATCTTGTTGTGAAAGATGGGCTAGCAGTAATAAAGGATGGAATAGAAAAGATACGAGATAGTGTTGCATATTGGACTAAACTCCAAAAGAAGTAGAGAGGTTTGAGGACACTGCAAAGCTATTGAAGATACCCATTTCCAAGAAAGTATATTTAGATTGTCAAACTAGGTGGAATTCTACCTACTCAATGCTTCAGGTTGCAATCATTTATAAGGATGTGTTTAATGTATTAAGGTAGTGGGATTAAAACTACAAAATTTTACCAAGTGATTCAGATTGGCACTTCTACTTTGAAGTTTGTGAAAAATTGAAGGTGTATTAAATATAATGTTTTAGAAAAAGGCCCGCATATACTTAGGCGCTTATAAGGCCGATTAGTCGGCAATTTTTGGATGGAAATTTGTTGTCTCAACCAAAACGAGATTATATCTCTATGAATAATCTAGAAGTCGGCAACGAGATTGCTTGTTATTGGATGATTAAACAGAGTACAGGGGGCTCTCTTTTATAAGACAAGAGAGTACATATGGTATAGAGATAACCCATGTGGGATAAAGAGTACACAATAGAAAAAGAGAAAAAGCATAAAGCAAAATACACTAAATATAGAAAAGCAGTAAAGTGTATATACTAATACTCCCCCTCAAGCTGGAGCGTAGATGTCAATCATGTCCAACTTGGATGTCATAATAGCAAATCTCGTCTTTGGAAGAATCTTTGTGAAGATGCCAGCCACGTGATCAGAAGTATGGATGTAGGGAGTGGATATTTGGCCAGATAATACAGCTTTGCGAACAAAATGGCAGTCCACCTCAATGTGTTTAGTCCGCTCATGAAAAGTGGGATTACTGGCGATAAACGTAGCAGCTTTGTTATCACAATAGAGGAGTCAAAAATACCAAAATCCTTTAGTAGGCTTCGAATTCAGAAAAGCTCACAAGTAGTATGCGCCATGGCGCGATATTCAGCTTCAGAACTTGAGCGAGCAACCACAGTTTGTTTCTTGTTTCGCCAAGTAACAAGGTTTCCTCCCACAAATGTACAGTAGCCAAAAGTGGAGCGTCGGTCGAGCTTGCTCCCAGCATAGTCAAAATCAGAATAACCGAGTTTACAATGACCGTGTTTCTTATATAGCAGGCCTTTCCCAGGAGAGCTCTTCAAATATTTAAGAATGTGGCAAACAGCGTCCCAGTGACAATGTCGGGGTTTATCCAGGTATCTACTAACAAGCCCGACAGCAGAAGTAATATCATCTCGTGTGACGGTCAGATAACTAAGCTTACCAACCATGTGTCGGTACTGATCATGGTCAGGATAGGCAGGAGAGTTCTCATCATCCCAGTCAGTATTTGGATCCAGAGGTGTGCTAGCAGGCTTAGCACCTAGAAGTCCAGTTTCAGAAAGCAGATCCAGAACATATTTGCGTTGAGACAAACAAAGACCAGAAGAGGACCGAGAAACTTCAATCCCAAGAAAGTACCGCAGAGAGCCAAGACCTTTAGTAACAAAGTGTTTCTCCAGATAGCACTTGGTAGCCTGAATGCCTGCAGGATCACTCCCTGAGAGAATGATATCATCAACATATACAATAAGGATAACAATGTCAGCAGTAGTATTTTTGACAAAAACAGAGTGATCTGACTGGGAGTGTCTAAAAGAGAATTTCTGAAGAATAGTACTCAGTTTATCAAACCAAGCACGGGGACTCTGTTTTAAACCATAAATCGCCTTCCTCATCCTGCAGACTTTAGAGGACTCCCCCTGAAGCACAAATCTCGGGGGTTGTTCCATGTAGACCTCCTCATGTAGATCCCATTACAGAAAGGCATTCTTCACATCAAGTTGAAATAAGGGCCAATCAGAATTAATAGCAATAGAAATAAGAATCCGTACAGAGTTCAGTCGAGCCACAGGAGAGAAAGTCTCATAATAATTGACCCCATAAGTTTGTGTATAGCCTTTAGCAACGAGTCTCGTCTTTAGCCGTTCAACCGTGCCATCCGGTTGATATTTGACAGTAAACACCCAGCAACAACAAACGAGGGAACAATCTGCAGGAGGATCAACTAGCTGCCATGTGTTGCGTTCAGTAAGAGCCTGCATTTCAGCTTCCATAGCTTGACGCCAAGCAGGATGTTTAAGAGCCTGAGAAGCATTTTTAGGAATAGATATAGCAAAAAGAGTAGCAGTAAAGTTAGCAAAATTAGTCCCCAGATGATCAGTAGTACAGAAATTTCCAATAGAATGTTTAATGCAAGTTCTAGTTCCTTTACTCAAGTTGATAGGAACATCAAGATCAGAGAATACCTGCGGTGGTGTTTGATCTGGCACGGAGGATGAAGACGTTGGAGGGGCCATAAAGGGAGTTGATGTCTTCTGTCTCTTTGATATACTTTTAGAGGCGGCTTTTCAGTAGGAGAAGTAGCATCAGCAATATCAGTAATATCAGCGGTATCATCCATGACAGGTAAAGGTGTATCCAGTAATAAATCTGATGTGAGAGTCGACCCGACAGAAGAATAAAAGGGCATGTGCTCAAAGAAAACAACATCAGCAGATACAAACCATTTCTTTGACACAGGATCATAGCAATGGTACCCTTTCTGAGTGCGTGAGTACCCTAGGAAGACACACTTAGTCGCTCTGGGATCAAGTTTGGTGAGACCGGGACGAAGGTTTTTGACAAAGCAGGTGCTCCCAAAGATATGAGGAGGCACAGTAAAAAGGGGTGCATCCGGAAACAGAATATGATATGGAACTTGATTCCCAAGCACAGAAGAGGGCATTCGATTAATTAGGTAACAAGCAGTAGAGATAGCCTCAGGCCAAAAACATTGGGGAACATGATAATGAAAAAGTAAAGTGCAGGCAACTTCAAGAAGAAGAGTTTTGCGTTCAGCGATTCCATTTTGTTGTGGCGTGTAAGCACAGGAAGTTTGGTGTATGGTGCCTTGTTTTCAACAAAAGTTGCTGACAGAGGCTTGCACAAATTCTAAGGCATTATCAATGCGAAAAAATTTAATGGGTTTAGCAAACTGGGTCTGAATCTCGGCAAAGAAAGCTGTGATACTGTCAAGAATGGTAGACCTGTCTTTAAGCAAAAACAACCAGGTGGTTCTAGAAAAATCATCAATAAAACTCAAGAAATATCTAAATCCAGAAGTACTCGGCACAGAACAGGGTCCCCAAACATCAGCATGAATAATGTCAAATGGTTGTTTAGAACTAATATACGGTTTTTTTTTAAAAGATGCTCGGGTCTGTTTGCCCAGTTGGCAAGTCTCACAATGAAAAACAGAGTCTAATACATCAGGTAATAATTGTTTCAACTTTGCTGCAGAAGGATGTCCTAAGCGATAGTGCCACTAGATGCCTGTCACAGAAGATGTCAAGTATGTTGCGGTCTTCGGAACATCCAGGTAGTATAGCCAATCTGGTCCCTCATGGTCTGAAACAATCGTCGTCCTCGTGCGCAGATCCTGAAAAATAACACCATCCGGGTCAAACGTAATCGAGCAACGAAGGCTCTTCACAGTTCTATTTACAGATAGCAGATTAATAGGAAACTTAGGAACATAAAGTCTAGACCGCAGAGCCAGGAAACCAATAGTACATATATCACCAATCCCAGTAACATGTGTCTTAGAGCCATCAGCCAGTGTAACAGGAGGTATAATAGAAGTATTGTGCAGCTTAGAAAATAAAGCAGGATTTCCAGAAATATGAGATGTCGCACCAGAATCAATCACCAATGAGTTTTTACCAGACTGTGTCAGGAGGACGGTGCTACCATCAGTAGAAGCTTCAGCAGAGGAAGCAAGACGAGCTTGGAACAGCTTTCCGAATTCAGACCGTATCTAATCAGCAGAGGGCGGAGCAGAGGTAGTAGCAGTCTCAGTCTGATCCGTCGTGACCTGATTCGCCCAAGCTGGGGCTTGCCATGCTTGATCCAGCAGCGATCTTCATTATGGTTTGTCTGCTTGCAGAAAGGAAGTCGCCCAGAGGTGATAGTTGGAGTTATCCAACTTCACAGTAGTGACACACAAGTTGAGTGGGTGTCGCCATTGGAAGGGGCAGAAGCACAGGCGCAGAGAGCAACAGAAGTCAGCAGCAGCAGAAAACCGCAAAAGTCGAACGCATGGACTAGTAGTAGCAGATAGAAGATCCACGCATGGATCTTAGAAAACCCACGTAGGGCTGTAGATAGAGATAAAAAAATCTACGCCAACATGGAGGATCAGTCACTCCACCATGAGGCGCAGGCAGAAAGAGAGAGAAACTTTGTTTACGCTGTCAACGTGCCAGAACTGGAAAACGTCGGGGTTGTCCTGAGATTTTGAAAATTGAAACGGAGTTAGACAGAGGGGCCTGTGATATATTAGGCCACAAAAGCGGGTTTAGCTAGGAGATAGGAGGTTGGTGGAGAGATTGGAGGGGTGGACGGCGGTACTTTAGCGGCGGTGGTACTGTAGCGATGGTACTGTAGCAGCGGCGGAAAAAAAAGGGGGGGTGGCGGTTAGGGTTGGTGGAGAAGATGGGGGCTAGGGTTGGGGTGAGAGAGGGATTAGGTTTAAGGTGGATCGGCCCGCTCTGATACCATCTAGAAGTCGGCAACGAGATTGCTTATTATTGGATGATTAAACAGAGTACAGTGGGCTCTCTTTTATAAGACAAGAGAGTACACATGGTATAGAGATAACCCATGTGGGATAAAGAGTACACAATAGAAAAAGAGAAAAAGCATAAAGCAAAATACACTAAGTATAGAAAAGCAGTAGAGTGTATATACTAATAAATAACATTCTATTGATATACTTATTTGTTGTATGCTTTGTACATGATTTGCATGCTTATTTCATGTTTGTTGTTTTGGACCTCTAGGACATGTGGTATCTTTTTTGTATGATTTGGTTAGTCTCTATTGTTATGTACTTGTACTAAACCATTTCTTTTGTGCTTCATTGGAGTTTATGCTTAATACTTCTAGAATGCATTCTAAATGGTGGTTTACCTTTCATTGAAACTTTATATTTAGATCTATCTCAAATTTTAGGGTCAAAATCCGCGATTGTACAATTACATATGCAATTGAGTGATTAAATTTATATATCAATTAAATTATTATAAAAATTGAAAACCGTATATACTTTCGAATATACTCCTGCATACCGCATATACTCTATAAGGTGAGCTCCCCGCACGCATAACGCATATTGCTATTTATAATGCTCAATACTATAAAGTAACACATTTTTTTTAAATTCGGTTTACCTGCTTAGTGTAAAGTTGGTCAGCTGTTTGAAAAGTGATCCATCCAAGTCAAATGCATGTTGGGTTTTAGTTAATCCTGTTTGACTACTTATTGATTATTTTTTCCGATAATAGAGTAAATAATGTGATCTATAATTGATACAAAGTCGAATGCATATGTTTTTGTTGCAGAATCTGATGCTTTGGAGTAGATTGTCAAGTGGAGGACTTATTGGGACTATGCACACTAGTTATTTCCAGGTTTGCCAAGCTAGACTATCTTTGTTTTTTTGCTCTAATGTTTTTCAGTAAAAGTCCTCTTTAGTTGGGGTGAGTTGTTGACTGTAGTTCTGCATTGGTTGTAGTTATGTAGCATATACATTATATATATATATATATATATATATATATATAGAGAGAGAGAGAGAGAGTCGTGCTAGAATACACTCGAGCGTACAGATCGCACGAATACACTCAAGTGTGTTTGCATATCAAGACTATTTTTTGCAAAATGTAAACCATTGATCTTCACTATCATACTATTAGATCAACGGATTAGATTTTTGAAAAAAAATATTGCATCATGAAAAACTACTTGTGTATTTTGCTCTGAATACACTATATGAGTCAGGCTAGAATACACTCGAGTGTACAGATCGCACGAATACACTCAAGTGTGTTTGCATATGAAAATTACTTTTTGCAAAATGTAAACCATTGATCTTCATTGTGATACTATTACAAGGCTACATACAAATTTTGAGCCCATATGGATGAGTGTAAGTCACTCATCTAAGGGCAACAAAATCGACGCGTGAAACTAATTTGAAATGCATAATTTTGCGGTCTTTATAACATGACCTATAAATGTCCAAATGTGATCAAATTTTTTATATGAGCTATTCATAAGATGTTTAAGAAGATCAACGGATTAGATTTTTGAAAAAAGTATTGCTTCATGAAAAACTACTTGAGTGTATTCTGCTCCGAATACACTCGGGTGTATTCTAGCCTGACTATATACACATATATATATATATAGAGAGAGAGAGAGAGTCAGGCTAGTGTACACTCGAGTGTACTGGAGGCACCGTACACCTCAGTCATTTTAAAAAAAAGAAGTAATTTTTTGAAAAATCTAAACCATTGATCTTAAATATCTTAACAACATACTATATAATAAATTTCATCTCATTCAGACACTTATAGGTCGTACATCTAAAGGAGGTAAAAATTGTGCATTTCAAATTAGTTTTGTGCGGTGATTTTTGTTGTCATTGGATGAGTGACTTACACTCATCCAAATGAGCTCAAATTTTGTATCTGGCCTATTGTTGTTGTAACCATAAAGATCAATGGATTAGATTTTGAAAAAATATGGTCTAAATAGGCAAACACCATTGGGGTGTGTATATATATATATATATATATATATATATATATAGAGAGAGAGAGAGAGTTCTTGACTGAAGTATTCTACTATTTTTTATTTTACTTGTGATAGTGCTTGGCTGCAGTTGTACACTTCTATGGTACTGCTATACCGCCTTATCTGTAGCTAATGCCTTCCGCTCAGCTGGTTAATCTCGCAACATTTGTTAAGGGTGAAGTTTTGGAATGAATCATGGTTCCTTTGTTTGTAGGCCAAGCTAGACTATCTTTGTTTAGGCATGCTTCTCTAAAAATTGATCAAGTACCAGCTAGACTATGCACACTAATCATATATGGCTGATGTACGTCATATTCTATATGTAAGTTATAGAGTGTTTTGACGTAGTATTCTACTATTTTTTATTCTACTTGTTAGTGCTTGACTGCATTTGTACACTTATATAATTAGTCTTTGAGTTAAATTAGGAATCCATATATTGCATGTGTAACGTCTGTACTAATTACGCAAGGGTGGTTTAGTATACCACCTTCTCATATGTATACAATTAGGATTAATAACACAAGCAGTTGAGCAAAATGTGTTTGTTGGTTTATATTTTTTTCTTGGCATTTTATTCCTTCTTTTTATTTTGTTTTCAGAACATGGTTTTATGTTAAATGTGCATGTAATATGATGTGGTGTTTGATTGCATAAGGGGCCGTTTGGGTGGCCCCATTATAACTACTATAAATTACGGGATTTTAACTGCTCAACTGAAAAGGTCCGCATTTATTAATTACCTTATTTGGGTAACAGTAAATTTGAAAATTCAGCAATTAATAATGTTACCATGTCAATTACTTTGTTTGGTAATCAAGTATCTAAAACGCAGCATTTGTATCAATTCCAGCATATACGTTACAGCTTTGATTCAACACTCAATTGGCCTGCTACTTAAAATTGAATTGGCACAACCAAGTATTCAATGGCAAAAAAACTAAAATTTAATTATATGTGTGCCAACTTAATTTGTTTTCCTTGAAGAAGAATGAACCAAAAATTGGAGTTATATAATCCAAATTTTAACTATATACAGATTGCACCAGAACATCTATACATATGCAGTAATTTGCTCCTTTAAGGAGTTCCCTTTCCAGTTCCTGGGGAAACGATGTACTACCAACGGTTCACCACCACGACTAACCAGGACCTCTTAACACTCAGATCGATTTTTTCAAGCCACCCGAGATACATCAACAGACTCGTCCATCTCAAGGCACCAACAAAGAATTTCTAAGACCTTGTACCAGCAGAACCACCAAGCCTCAGAGGCCAGCAAGTGTGTATCAGCATGTTTAATCTGCTGTTGTCTGTCACGTTTAGCTTTACGAGTTCCTGAAGTGCCCAATGGCCTCCTCCTCGCCGGCCTTCTTCATGCTGTCTTCATATGTGTAGTGTGTATTCTCGAACCAAGTGAGGTTGGCCTTGGCCGACGCCGGGGGAAGTCACGGCACGGCTCCCGGACAACAACGTTGATGGAGTTGTGGTAGTGCTAGTACCTGATCTTCGACTCAGTCTTGTGGAGCGCCTTACCCATGACGCTCTCCAACATGTGGACACCTGCAGCAGATGTGTTTGGCCTGGATGATGCACTTGTGGATGCCAGTGATGGAGTCCCGGAACACCAGATTCCATTTTTTCCAGAGGAGTCAGGAGATGAAGACGTATGGGGAAGATGAAGCCAAGGAAAGAAAGGGGAAGAAGCATAGCAGGTAAAACAACAAGAGAGACGGAAAGCATCGATTTCAGAAGAAAAATGAAGGGGAAGAAGGGGATGAAACTGGTTTTCTTCAAAATTGGAGGAGATGGCAAATTTTAACATGAAGCGGCCTTCGTGGAAGAGGCACCCTCTCCTTCCCCGATGTGCTGTCAGATGTGAAGACGACACTGGATCTGAAAGTGGCGGCTGATCAACGGCAAATGGAACCGAAAAGTTATCGGATTTGGGAGTATATGCCTCCTGCCCCTTCACCGAGACCAAGCCATGACTGCGTAGATGAATCAGCAACGTCGCGAACTTTGGAACGACGGAGGACGACCGACGGAGGAAGATCGGAAGAGGAGGGAGGAGGGAGGAGGCAGGAGGTCGACAGGGACGGCGAATGTGGAGAGGCGGAGTAATGTCTATCTACGGAATTAAGAAGAAATATGACTAAAGACTAAAGGGAATAATTCTCATTTATCAACTGTGTCTCTACATGGATGCGGATAGAGCCTTTTTATAGCTTCTAAAAGAAAGACTAGACGGGTGGTAGCCAATGTGAGACTAAACCACTTGACTTTACAAGAGCCCAAAAATGAGAAAAAATGACATAATAAAATAAAACATGCTAATAAAGCCTAACTAATAACACGGCGACGCCTACGCTCGTAAGTGCGTAAAGGTGGGGCATGTCCTATATCAACTCCCATCGGCTGTAAAAACTCGACTCCGTCGAGTCAACACTGAGGTAGAGCTCAAGAAGATCTGCATCAATGTGGCGGAACTCTTCGGTGATCCAGGTGGCGTCCGTTGAAGAACGACCTCTCCAGCGAACCAAGAAACGATGTACGGTGCCCTGGCTGGTGAGGACAATCTGGTAATCCAAGACGGTGTCAATGCGTTCGGGCGGCTGTTGAGGAAGTCAAGGCAGAGACGGTAGCACTACTGAAAACGGTGGAGCACAGTGACGATCTAAAGAAGCTGCTGCTGGTGGTGGAGGGGGCTCGAATGTACCACGATAAGGAGAAAGATCCTCCACATTGAATATTGCACTAATGCCCCCAATCTGCTGGCAAATCTAGGTCCCTGTCAGTGAAATGAAAAACGTGCTGAGCGCCCGATTAAACGGCCGCTTAATCGGCCCAATGGCCCAGTCGTTCGATTTTTGGCAAAATCGCCAGTTAGCTTTTTTTGTAATTAATCGGCCGTTTTTTCCCGCTTTTTGGCCGTTTTTTGTCCGTTTTTTTTAATTTTGATGTACACCTGTAACTTTATATAAACTATATGGTCCCAAGTAATATTGACTATAATATATTAAACTTATATACATTAAATATCCTATGATAAGCCTAGTTCTAATAGAATGCATACTTGTATGCAAGTTGGGATAATATGGTACTGTTGTAAAGTGTAATTTATACAAGTAAAATATATGTAACTATTATCTAATTTTAAAATGCATACTTTAGTTAATTGTACTGCTGTAATGTATGACTAATTGATGATATGCACATATAACAATAAGTTAGAAAGGTATCCAATAATGAGTCTATTGTTTACTGTATGCAAGTTGGGATAATAGGGTACTGTTATAAAGTGTAATTTATACAAGTAAAATATATGTAACTATTATCTAATTTTAGAATGCATACTTTAGTTAATTGTACTGCTGTAATGTATGACTAATTGATGATATGCACATATAACAATAAGTTAGAAAGGTCTCCAATAATGAGTCTATTGTTTACTGCTTAACTATGTAAACATGTGATGCAAAAATATTTCTGAATCATGTATGTGGGGTATTTTATCTATGTCAAATCTATTATTTATTATATTATGGCTATAATTATTGTCTTATAGCTATCTTATAAACTAATTGGGTGTTTTTACTGTTGGGTAGAGTGTTTAGAATCTTTAGATATATATAAAAGTTTCAAAGAATATTAGTATTTATATACATATATAAGTAATTTTGTAAAAAATTATATAGGAAATTAAAACCCATTTTTTAAAAAATCGGCCGCTTAATCGGCTGCTTACCGCTTAACCAGTTACAAGGTGTTGTCCGCACGGTTACCGCTTAACGTTTTTTAAAACATTGGTCCCTGTCGACTAAGTATTTGGAATGGTCTTGACGCTCTGGCGTGAAGCTTCTTGAAGGATTTTTTTGGGGTAGCGTTCAGGACGCACACGTACTAACCAGTGTTTTAAAAATCGGTGTATGCGCCCGCATAAGCGGCAGCATACAAGGTGCGGACCTCCAAAAAAACGCATAATGAAAATCGGTCCTAAAAGCGGTCCAAGCGCATAATCGGTTGTACGGCCGCATACAAGGCCGATTATACCCCGATTTTTAGTTAGAGATATTCTGATTTCTTCTTTTATACATTTACATTCATTTATGTTTGTTTAAATTTAGATTATAGTGCATGTTTGTATTTATTTAAGTTGTGATGATTGCATATTTGCATAATTGCATCCATTATTCTTGTAATTGTACTATTTAGATACACAATTGCACAAATTAAATATGTAAATCATGATTAATATATATATATAATAATTAATTAAAAAAATCCAAAACCGCATATACTTCCGCATATACTCCCGCATACCGCATATACTCTACAAGGTGACCTCTCCGAACGCATAACGCATACCGCTTTTTGAAACACTGGTACTAACACAATCTCCCGCATTAAATTCTTGAAACCTACAGTGTGCATCTGTAGAAAACCTATAGTTTTCATAAGACATTAATTTTTCGGCAAATCTCGGCATGTAAATCATGAATGTGATGGGCAAAGTTCTCAGCGGTGTGGGAAGTACGGTCATTAGTGGATAGAGGTAAAAGATCTATAGATTGGCGAGGTCTATATCCATTAACAACTTCAAATGGACTCTTTCATGTGGATCGATTGACAGAACTTTTGTAAGCAAATTCAGCAGTAGGTAGCAATAAGTCTCAATTGCCTAAATGCTCACCAACAAGACATCGCAAGAGGTTACCCAAACTCCTATTGACCACCTCAGTTTGACCATCAGTTTGAGGGTGAAAGGCAGAAGATAATTTGAGGTTGGTACCAAAGATTTTCCATAAGGTCTTCCAAAAGTAGCTAACAAACTTAACATCACGATCAGAGACTATAGGGTGGGAAGTCCATGTAGCTTGACTACCTCATTAAAGAAAAGGCGAGCAATATGTGAGGCGTCAGAAGTCTTACTACAGGCAATGAAGTGGGTCATCTTTGAAAAACGATCAACCACCATGAGCACGGAATCATGGCCACGAGAAGTGCAGGGAAGACCTAAAATAAAATCCATACTTAGATCCTTCCAAGGCTCATGGGGAATAGGGAGGGGAGTGTACAGACCCATATTTTGTCTTTTGATTTTAGCCATTTGACAAGTACGACATTGAGAAACTGAACGAGCAACATCACGTCGTAAGGAAGGCCAATAAACTATGTTTGTCACTAGAGCGGTGGTCTTATCTCTACCAAAATGACCAACGAGGCCACCAGCATGTAATTCCCAAATGAGAAAATCTCGAACGGAAGTAGAAGGGATACATAACTATGTGCCGCGAAAAAGAAATCCTTCTCATAGAATAAAATCACAAGCACGGCCAGGTGTACTATTGAGAAGGTCAGAATGAATAGTCACGAAGTCATGACAGGTGCAATATTTCTCTTTCAGACGGTCAAAGCCCACGACTTCAACGCTCATAGACTGTAGGGAGGTCAAACAACGACTAAGAGCGTCTGCGACCTTGTTCTCAACACCTGAGCGATGTTTGAGAACAAAAGTGTACTCCTGAAGAAACTCACACCACTTGGTGTGATGCACACTTAAATTCTTTTGGGAATTTAGAAAGCGAAGAGCTTGATGGTCAGACCAAAGGATGAATTCCTGATGGAGAAGGTAGTGCCTCCAAATTCCAATGACGCAGGGATTGCACAACAGTGTAGAATTCTTTATCATAAGTGGAATATTTACACTTTGCGTCATTGAGTTTCTCATTGAAAAAGGCAACTGGGTGACCGTCTTGACTAAGAACGCCTCCAATGCCAACACCGGAAGCGTCACAAGATACTTCAAAAGGAAGTGAGAAATCAGGAAGGCGAAGAATTGGGGCTTCAGTCAACTTGATTTTGACAGCCTCTAAAGCACGTCTTGCAGATGGCGTCCACTCGAATTTGTCACACTTCATTAACTCAGTGAGAGGAGCCATAATGGTGCTAAATCCTCGAACAAAACGACAATAAAAAGTATTCAGCCTGTGAAAGCTATGAAGCTTAAAAATCGAAGTGGGTTGGGGCCAATCAATGATGGCTTTGACTTTGGTCGGGTCAGCCTCAATGCTGGTAGCGAATACAAAGTACCTAAGGAATAGTATTTTATCTTGAAGGAATGAGCACTTCTTTAGATTGACATACAATTTCTCAGTTTGAAGTGTGTCGAAGATAAGTCGGAGATGATTTAGGTTTTTGTCCTTGGTTTTACTAAAAATTAGAATGTCATCAAAGTATACCACTTTAAATTTTCCAATGAATGGCTGTAACACATGGTTCATGACTCGCATGAAGGTGTTGGGTGCGTTGGATAGGCCAAAAGGCATGACTAGCCACTCATATAATCTGTCTGGGGTTTTGAAGGCAGTCTTCTATTCATGGGACTCCTTAACATGGATTTGGTGATAACCGCTACGGAGATCAATCTTGGAGAAATAGCGGGATCCCGTCAATAGATCAAGCATGTCGTCAAGGTGTGGTATAGGGAAATGATATTTCACAGTGATCTTATTGATGGGTAGACAATCTAAGCACATTCTCCATCTACCATCCTTCTTGGGGGCCAAGAGAGCAGGAACCACACAAGGACTCTTGCTCTCTCGAACGAATCCTTTGAGGAGGAGGGTATCAACTTGGCGTTTCAATTCAGCATGCTCAGTCGGGTTCACACGGTAATGAGGTCGGTTAGGTAGCGAAGACCCTGGAATCAAACCAATCTCATGTTGAATATCACGCAAAGGGGGGAGCTCATCAGGAAGATCTGTGGTTGTCATGTCTGGGGGCTGAAAATTGGAGATAGGAGTGGATTCTTTGTTATATAAGACATACATGCATCCCGATTCGCGACTAGCTTCTTCCGACTCTCTTCGGGTGACAAGGTGTAAGGAGTGTTGGGATTTGGAGGTCTGAGGGTCTGGTGGGGGACTCTTTTTCGAAGGCGATATGAATCGAATAGGTGCTAAGCATATGTGTTTGCCCTTGTGTTTGAAGGTATATTCATTTGGAACGTCCCTCATTGTGGGCATCTAAATCATAAATCCAAGGACGACTAAGAATGACGTGACCAACATCCATAGGCAACACATCACACCAAATGTGGTCTGAATAAGCACCTAGAGTGATAGGCACAAGGCAGCGTCGGGTGATGGGCAAGCTAATTTGGTTCACCCAATGGACTTTATGTGGTTAAGGATGGGGCTTTGGGCACAAGTCCATGTGCTTCAATCCATGGTGTGAAATGATGTTCTGAGAACGGCCACCATCAATGAGTAGTTTGCAGGTTTTACTAGCGTGTTTGAAGGTCTAGAAGGGAGTGGTGTGTTTCCATTCGTCCCCTACCGATGGGGCAGCTAAAACACACATGACCTGGAGATATGATGGATCATAATCAAAGTTGTAATCAGCATCATCATCAAAAGGTTTCGAGGCAGGAAAAACATCTTCATATTCAATGTCATCCTCAGGGGTGGTATCAGGAGAGTTAGAGGACACAAAAAGAGCATGGCAAGAGCATTGGGCAGCTAGGTGCGTCGTGTTAAAGCATTCACGACCTCGCGGAGGAGGTCGGACTGGAGTTGTGACTACCTTCTTGCCTTTGGAGGAGGCGGCAGAAGAACTTTGGGGAAGTGGTTGGGGTAGGGGATAGGCAGAGCAATTTGGGGTAATGGAAGGATTATTGGTTGAGCGAGTATGTTGCCTAAAACGAGAAAAGGAAGGACCACGAGAAGCAGGCTGAAGGTAACTCTCTACCTTTTGGGCACAGTGAAAAGCATCATCCAAGGAGTCATATTGTTGTACTCCATTTCTCGTTTAATGTCAAGGTGTAAACAGTGCACAAAACGAGCGGCCAGTTGCCAATCAGAGTCATTGTGAATACAACGGTTCTTAGCCTCCACAATCGTTCCATATACTCTTGAACAGATGAAGGGCCATCCAGTCAGAAAGAAGTTGTCTTTGGTATTGGGCGGGGACATAGCGCTCGTGTAGCTTAGTCTTCATCTCACTCCAAAAGAGGATGGGAGGTTGACCAGTACGCTCCACGTCGCGTTGGACACCTTGCCAATATCGTTTGGCTGATCCTTCTAGTTTCATCTTAGCAAACCTCATCCGTTGAGTGTCAGTCATGTCATACCAGTCAAAATAATCTTCCAAACTAGCAATCCAGTCGAGAAAAGCTTTGGGGTCAAGTTTACCATCAAAAGTGGGGGCATCTATTTTAACTCGTCAAGTGATATCATTGTGATGTGGTGGATGAGGTCTCGGGTGATATTGACCGTATGGGTTGTGGGGGAAAACATGTCCACGCGGGGGGTTATGAAAAACATCATGGCCAGGGGCTCAAGGAGTTGTCGTGGGAGGATGCGGGCCTTGCAGCGGAGCCCAAGGTTGGTGATGAGGTGCATGAGCACGAGAAGCACGTGAAGAGGGATGCAGTGGTGGTGCGTAGTGTGCTTGTGGGGTAGTGGTTTGGGGTGCGTGATGGTAGGGTGTTTGATAGGGGTGTTGTTCCACATATGGGTATTGTGAATAAGGATCAGGTTCGGCGAAAGGATCAACTTCTCCATAGGGGTGGTAGGCAGGGAAGCTCATGGAGTTGTGGTGGGCAGAACTGCAAAGGAGTAGGGTTCAGGGGGCTTTGTGGTGCATGTTCAGGATTTGGTGGCATCCCATACCCCATAAAAGGTGTCGAGTTCTGACCGGCCTGTAGAGTATGGGTTTGGTGAATAGTGAGAAGCTCGACCATGATGGAATTGATTGACTGACCCAGAGTTCCAGGGTAAACAAGGTTTGGGAAGACGTAGGGGCTGCTTTCGACGTGGGCTCTAAAACCGGGCTATTAGACCTACGATCAGACATAATGATTTGCAACGAAATAGCCAAAAAATTATAGCGCCAAATATAATAGAAAAGTAGTGCACCGAACAAGTGATGGACAGCGCAAAACAATTCAAAAAAACAATGCGGACAGATATATAATAGAAAAGTAGTGCACCGAACAATGGAAAACCTTTCCAAAATTAGGACTTGGCAAATTTTCAGTGGAGGAATCAAACCCTATAGACATGTTTGCAAATGTACTAAAATTACCAAAGATGAGCAAAAGCACAAAAAACAATGCAAAGATCTTACCCAAAGTGATGACAATCGTTGCTTCCTTGTCTTTGATATGGATGGAGAGAATTACCTCGGGAGGAGATAAGATATTTGTGCCCTGACCCTACGCCGATCCAACTCGGCGTTGAGATGGCTTGGGGTTGCAGGGGGCAGTGGGCCCTTCCTTGGGGGTTTGGGGGCGAGAGTCTCGGAAAAAAAAAATTGGCGGGTTGCTTACTAGCGGCCTGGGAGCCAGTTGTCGACGAGCTAGCGGTTGGCAGCGGGCGTAGGCGGCAGCAGGTAGCAGCAGGGGCTACGGCTGCAGTAGTAGAAGGCAACGACTATAGCGACAGCAGCAGACAGCGTCGGCGGCAGTAGCAGCAGACAGCGTCGGCGGCAGTAGCAGCAGACAGCGTCGGCGGCGATAGCAACAGACAACGTTGGCGGCGGCAGTAGGCAGCGGTTACAATGGTAGTTGCGGATAGCGGCAGCGGCGGCGGCAGATGGCGGCAGTAATGACAGGCAAGGCGGTGGCAGCAACAGGCAACGGCAGCGGCAACGGGTGTGGTTGGAGATGGCGGTGGATGACTGGTCAGCGGGTTGGTGGAGAACGGCGGCTGTTACAGGCGGGACCTAACCCTAATGTTTTTAGGGTTAGGCTATGATACCACTTAATGCCTATTTACGGAATAAAAGAAGAAATATGACTAAAGAAAGGAAATAATTCTCATTCATCAACTGTGCCTCTACATGGATGCGGATAGAGCCTTTTATAGGCTTCTAAAAGAAAGACTAGACAGGTGGTAGCCAATGAGGGACTAAACCACTTGACTTTACAAGAGCCCAAAAACGAGAAAAAAGGACATAATAAATTAAAGGATGCTAATAAAGCTTAACTAATAACACGACGACGCCTACGCTCGAGTTCGGACGGCAGGCTGTGGTATTCCAAAACCCGCCAGTTTTGGCGGACTTTGGGACAACCGTGAGATGTAAAGGGGAAATATTGGGTCCTAAACTACCGATATTTGATGATTACAGGCTTAATTATCCAAACGGTGAATTTGTGAGTATGGCTTTCAGACTACTGAAACGAATTACAATACCACTACTAAATACACCATCCAAACAGCCCCAAGAATAATGTCCTCCCCTGTGTTTTCTACAGGCTACTAAGAAGTATTATTGATGTACCGAACTGACAAGCTCCATATTAGCTTTGTAAAAGTTGAAGCAGCATCGTAGCCCGGTAGGGGATTTGAGTTGGGGATTTTGAGATGTTACTTGTTGCCACGAACAGAATGTTAAATGGAGCTTATTGTTAAAAATATGATGTGCAACTTATTTAGTATGTGTTGCTTCTAGTATTTCTTTGGTATTCAATGGAGTTTTGTGCTACTGCTTACTTCTTGATACGAACAGGCTGTCAAGTAGTTTTGAAGCAGCATCGTAGGGGATTTGAGTTGGGGATTTGAGATGTTGCTTGTTGCCACGAACAGAATGTTAAATGGAGCTTATTTTTATAATATGATGTGGAACTTATTTTTGTATGTGTTGCTTCTAGTATTTCTTTGGTATTCAATGGAGTTTTGTGCTACTGCTTACTTCTTGATGCGAACAGGCTGACAAGTAGTTATGTGCTACTGCTGCTGTATTAAAATTATATGGGCTGTTGTGTTAAAATTATATCGGCTGCTGTATCAAAGTGTGTAAATTCCTAGCAAATAAACATGTTTAGCAATTCAAGTGACAGAAAAAATGACGTTTCTGGGTCTGATCAGGTGTCAGGTCTGAACTAGCGTTTAGCAAAAATTATATTTGGTATTGGATCTGATTGGGTCTTGGTCGGGTCCAGTCGAGTCCAACGAGTTTGGCTGGACAGAGCAAAAAGCGAGATTCGGGTATTACGGGTCGGGTCGGGTTCAACGTTCCGGGTCGGGTAAATTTTGGGTCTAAGTATCTGACCTTTTTCGGGTTGGGTTGGGTCTGGACCCTATACCGTTGGTCGTGTCGGGTCTCAGGCCGGGTCTTTGAAATCCGACCCATTGTCAGGCCTAAATGGGAGTTGTTGTTGTACTTGACCCAAGGTATAAAATGGAGGTAGTAGAGTACTATTTTGGCAACATATATGGAGATAAAGTTGCACTCCACATTAAAATGTTCATGATGCAAACCACTTAATGACCATAAAGACAGAACATAGATGCAAGATGAATTGGACAATGACTGCCCATCTTCAAGTCCAATGGTTTCCTCATAACAGGACGCAGATGATGACTAGTTAAACTTTGAGGCTTTTGTAAAGAAGCAAAAGAGAAGTCAAGTTACTCAAAATTAGAACTCAATGAGTAGTTAGAAATTAATATCTTGCCTCAATCTTCAAACTTTGATGTACTAATGTGGTGGAAGATGAACAGTGATGTCCATCTTATCCTAAAAGCCATTGCTATGGAATTTATAGTTGTTCCAGTCTCCATTGTGGCCTCGAGTCCGCTTTCAGTATGTCATGGAGGGTAATTGATCCACATCATAGTAGACTCAACCCTACTCAGTGGAAGCATTGCACTCAAAGCTGGATACAATATAGCCAGAAACAAGGTACATTGTACTGAGGCATACATTTAATATATATAATTATATATATGTATGTGTATTCATATATGACCGTTCGGGTCGGGATTTGTTGTGTAGCTAGAACAAACCTTTTTGCAAATGGTTGAACCATTTTCGTGATATTTGGGCAAAATGTATCAATTTTGTGGATATCTGGATCACAGTAAGAATATAAGGCTTCAAGTACATCTTTCATTTTTTTCTGTAAATATTTATAGTATGTTGGACCAAATGTGTAAATAATGAGGCAATATATTAAACATAGGATCAACGGTATAATGTTCTGGGCTGAATGAATAAATTATAGGTACATGTATCAAATTCAGGGGTCTTTGTACAATCTTCTGGACTTCATCTATTATAAACAATGGTTAAAGCTGCACGTGTTGCAACAGGATGGATGGAAACCGGGATCTCGTGGATGCCCGTCCATCTCCATCCATTCCACCCTAATTAATAGTGTGGGGTCCATCTGCCAAGTAAGGTGAAGCTATGTTTGGATGTGGATGGACACGGGTGGTCACTTTTGCCATCCCTAATCAAGTTTTCCAGTGCTCAAAGTTAGCATAAGCACTCACTCGCACAGCATTCATTAAAGTCCTAGTTAACTATATATATATCCTACATAAAACGGCATGTATGTCACTAAAAAATAGCAGAGTTTGAATAAGATTATCTACCAGAATGCAGATAGATAAAGGACTAGTTTCATATCTTGGTTAAAGTAACTAAACAAAAATGAACAAATACATATTATGAACACTGCATGCCTGTATTGAAACTGCCAATTCAGCATTGGCATCCGGTGCTGGAATAGCTCTAGATTCTTTAGCGCCTTTCTTTTCAAAATCGACTTTTTGAACCTTGTTAGCAGCTCCCAGTCTGAGAGGAATATTAAATCAGAATAAGTTAATTTAGCTGTCCCAGGGACCAAGACGAGAGTTTAAAAACTGAAACTAATACATGTAAAGCACATAACACATGGGAAGACATTTCTTTATTAGTACACTATAGAAATTATTAGTATATACACTTTACTGCTTTTCTTTACTTAGTGTATTTGGCTTATTGCTTTTTCTCTTTTAGTCTTTATCCCATATGGGTTATCTCTAAATCATGTACACTCTCTTGTCTTATAAAAGAGAGCCACTTGTATTCTTTTTTAATTATCCAATAATCAGCAACACTTCTCATCTTCTAGATGGTATCAGAGGGGGCCGACCCTCCCTAATTCCCTTCTCCTCTTCCAACCCTAGCCGCCGCCACACCCACCCCTCCCTCTCTCCTTCCCGCCGCCGCTGCTCCTGCGGTCCACCCTGTTGTCGCCGCCGCCTCCCACCACCTCCACAGCCACCGCTCCTCCTTCTCTCCCCGCCCCTCCCTTTCCTTCTCCTTCCACCGCCGACCCTCCTTTTCCTTCTCCAACCCGCCGCCACCCATCCCCTGCCCCTGCCACCACCCAACAGCCGCCGCCACCTATTCCCCCTGTTGCCGCTGCTACTAGCCACCACCACTATCCAGCCGCCTATCCCCACCTCCCACCCCCCCCCGGCAACCTCCAAACCCCTTTCCTCCTCCATCTTAGTGGCTTAATTCGTCACAGATCCCTCCATCTAGCCCCGCTTCACTTTCTGAAATCTCCGGACAGCCTCAGTGTCTTTTCCAGTTCTGGCACGTTGACGGCGTAAAAGGCTTATTCTTCTCTGACTGCCTGCGCCTCATGGTGGAGTGATTGATCCTCCATGTTGGCGTAGGTTTTTTTTCTCTATCTGCTGCCCCTACGTGGGTTTTCTAAGATCCATGTGTGGATCTTCTGCTCTCTACTACTAGTCCATGCACTGGACTACTGCTGCCCTCTACGCCTGTGCTTCTGCCTCTGTCTACATCTTCCGATGGCGACTCTTGATCTTCCACGGACTTTGTGTGTTACTACTGTGAAGTTGGATAACTCCAACTATCACCTCTGGGCGGCTTCCTTTGAGCTCTATGTTAAAGCACAAGGGCGCTACTCTCATCTATCTACCCAGGGACCGACGGTCCCCACTGTTGATGCTGATGAAAAGACCAAGCAGGCCTACGATCTCTGGTCCAAGGAGGACTACGGTGTTATGACATGAATGGTCAACAACGTTGAGCCAAAGATCAGCCAGTCTCTTCTTCGTCTCCAGACTGCAAAGGAGATGTGGGATCAGCTTTCCCACGTCTACTCTCATCAACAAAATCCCAATAAGGTTTTTGAAATCTTTAAGCAACTGGCCAAGCACGAATTTTCTACCACTGATTCTATTGAGGACTACTACAACACCTGTTGTGCTCTCTGGGATGAATTCCAGGTGTACCATCCTCTCGCTGCCGACATCACTTAAGTTTAGCGTCAAAGGAACGAACTTATGCTTGTTCAGTTCCTCGCTGGTCTACCCTCTTCTTTCGCTGGAGTTGTTGATCAGATCTTATCCAGTGATCCTCTGCCCACCCTGCGAGATGTTCTGAAAAGGGTTCAACGACTGCCATCTATTTCTCAGCATCTTCCTGACACTTCTGATGGAGCAGCCCTCGCTGCTCGCACTGGTGACTCCTTCTGTGGTCGCGGTCGTGGTCGAGGTCGCGGGCGTGGACGCTCTACTGTACCTAGACATGGCTCTGGCGCTGAGTCTACTGAACCTCGCTTTTACACCTTCTGCAAGCGGACAAACCACAATGAAGACCGTTGTTGGATCAAGCATGGCAAGCCAGCCTGGGCAAACCAAGTCACGGCGGATCAACCTGAAACTGCTACTACCTTTGCTCCGCCTTCTGCTGATTGGATCCGATCCGAGTTCGAGAAACTTCTCCAGGCACGTCTTGCCTCTTCTGCTGAAGCCTCTACTGATGGTAGCACCGCACTCCTGACACAGTCTGGTAAAAATTCGTGGGTGATAGATTCGGGTGCGACATCTCATATTTCTGGAAATCCTGCATTATTTTCTAAATTGCACAATACTTCTATTATACCTCCCGTTACACTGATTGATGGATCTAAGACAACTGTTACAGGAATTGGTGATATTTGTACTACTGGTTGCCTGCCTCTGCGGTCTACTCTTTATGTTCCTAAATTTCCTATCAATCTGTTATCTGTCAATAATACTATGAAGAACCTTTGTTGCTCTATTACTTTTAACACGGATGGTGTTCTCTTTCAGGATCTGTGCACGAGGACGACGATTGGTTCGGGCCATGAGGGACTAGATGGGCTATACTACTTGGACGTTCCGAAGACCGCAGCATATCTAACATCTTCTGTGTCAGGCATCCAGTGGCACTATCGTTTGGGACATCCTTCTGCAGCAAAACTGAAACATTTATTACCTAATGTATTAGATTCTGTTTTTCATTGTGAGACTTGCCAATTGGGCAAACAGACGCGAGCATCTTTTTCAAAAAAATCATGTATTAGTTCAAAACAGCTGTTTGATATTATTCATGTTGATGTTTGGGGACCCTGTTCGGTGCCGAGTACTTCAAGATTCTGTTATTTTCTGAGTTTCATTGATGATTTTTCTAGAACTACCTGGATTTTTTTGCTAAAAGACATGTCTACCATACTTGACAGTATCACTACTTATTTTGCTGAGATTCGTACTCAATTTGCCAAACCCATTAAAATTTTTCGAACTGATAATGCCCTCGAGTTTGTACAAGCCTCGGTCAGTAATTTTTGTCGAAAATAGAGTATCATACAACAAACTTCCTGTGCCTACACACCACAGCAAAACGGAGTCGCTGAACGCAAAAATCGCCACCTACTTGACGTGGCCCGCACTTTACTGTTTCATTACCACGTCCCCCAGTGTTTTTGGCCTGAGGCTATCTCTACTACTTGTTAACCTCATTAGTTGTATGCCCTTTTCTGTGCTTGGAAATAAAGTCCACTATCATATTCTGTTTCCAGATGCGCCTCTTTTATCTGTGCCTCCTCGTATCTTTGGGAGCACCTGCTTTGTCAAAAATCTTCGTCCCGGCCTCACCAAACTTGATCCTCGAGCGACTAAGTGTGTCTTCCTAGGGTACTCTCGCACTCAAAAAGGGTACCGCTGCTATGATCCTGTGTCAAAGAAATGGTTTGTATCTGCTGATGTTGTTTTCTTTGAGCACATGCCTTTTTATTCTTCTGTCGGGTCGGCTCTTACAACGGATTTATTAATGGAGACACCTTTACCTATCATTGATGATACTGATGATATTGTCGATACAGCTTCTCCTATTGAAAAGCCCCCTCTAAAGGTATACCAACGACGACAGAAGACAACAGCTCCCTCTATGGCCCCTCCAACGTCTTCGTCCTCCGTGCCAGATCAACCACCACCACAGGTATTCTCTGACCTTGATGTTCCTATCAGCTTGAGGAAAGGATCTAGAACTTGCACTAAACATCCTATTGGCAACTTATATACTACCACTAATCTGGGGACTAATTTTACAAATTTTACTATTACTCTTTCTGTTGTATCTATTCCTAAAAATGCTTCTCATGCTCTTAAACATCCTGCTTGGCGTCAAGCTATGGAAGCAAAAATGCAAGCTCTTACTGAACGCAACACGTGGCAACTGGTCGATCCTCCCACAGATTGTTCTCCAGTCGGCTGTCGTTGGGTGTTTACTGTCAAATATCAACCGGATGGCACGGTTGAACAGCTGAAGGCGAGACTTGTTGCCAAAGGCTAATACACAGACTTACAGGGTCGATTACTTTGAGACTTTTTCTCCTGTGGCTCGGCTGAACTCTGTACGGATTCTTATTTCTGTTGCTATTAATTCTGATTGGCCCTTGTATCAACTTGATGTAAAGAATGATTTTCTATATGGAGACTTACATGAGGAGGTCTATATGGAACAACCCCCGAGATTTGTGCTTCAGGGGGAGTCCTCTAAAGTATGGCGGCTGCGGAAAGCTATTTATGGTTTGAAACAGAGTCCCCGTGCTTGGTTTGATAAACTAAGTATCATGCTTCAGCAGTTCTCTTTTAGACGGTCCCAGTCGGATCATTCTGTCTTTGTTAAGAATAATACTGCTGCCATTGGTATTCTTATTGTATATGTTGATGACATTATTCTCTCAGGGAGTGATCATGCGGGCATTCAGGCTACCAAGTGCTATCTGGAGAAACATTTTGTTACCAAAGACCTTGGTACTCTGCGTTATTTTCTTGGGATTGAAGTCTCTCGATCTGCTTCTGGTCTATGTTTGTCTCAACGGAAATATGTTCTGGATCTGCTTTCTGAAACTGGGCTTCTCGGTGCTAAACCTGCTAACACACATCTAGATCCAAATACTAACTGGGATGATGAGAACTTCCTGCCTATCATGACCATCATCAGTATCGCCGCATGGTTGGTAAGCTTATTTATCTTACTGTTACGTGTGCTGATATTACTTCTGTTGTCGGGCTTGTTAGCAGATATCTGGATAAACCCTGACAATGTCATTGGGACGTTGTTTGCCACATTCTTAAATATCTGCAGAGCTCTCCTGGGAAAGGCATGCTATATAAGAAACATGGTCACTGTAAACTCCTTGGTTATTCTGACTGACTATGCTGGGAGCAAGATCGACCGCCGCTCCACCTTTGGCTATTGTACCTTTGTGGGAGGAAACCTTATTACTTGGCGAAGCAAGAAACAGACTGTGGTTGCTCGCTCAAGTGCTGAAGCTGAATATCGCGCCATGGCGCATACTACTTGTGAGCTATTCTGGATTCGGAGCCTGCTGAAGGATTTTGGTATTTCTGATTCCTCTCCTATTCCGATGTATTGTGACAACAAAGCTGCAACATTTATTTCCAGTAATCCTACTTTTCATGAGCGAACTAAACACATTGAGGTTGACTGTCATTTTGTTCGCGAAGCTGTCTTATCTGGCCAGATATCTACTCCCTACATACATACTTCTGATCAGGTGGCTGACATCTTCACCAAGATTCTTCCAAAGACGAGATTCGCTACTATGACATCCAAGTTGGGCATGTTTGACATCTACGCTCCAGCTTGAGGGGGAGTATTAGTATATACACTTTACTGCTTTTCTTTACTTAGTGTATTTTGCTTATTGCTTTTTCTCTTTTACTCTTTATCCCATATGGGTTATCTCTAAATCATGTACACTCTCGTCTTATAAAAGAGAGCCCCTTGTATTCTTTTTTAATTATCCAATAATCAGCAACACTTCTCGTCTTCTAGAGAAATTAACGTGGCAGAACCACGAGGGCCCTATTAGAGCTATATATGAGACAACACAAAAATAAAACTATAAGTTTCAAGATAGTCCCTCTCCCCTCCCTATAAACATATCATATACCAATATTTGATAGGTAGCCGAGGTTCCTATAATATGTGTGAGTGGCTGTATTAAGTACAGTGACCTAGTATGGGTATCGTGGTCCTTTACATTGATCTATCATATGTAATATGATTTAATATAGGAAGCATGATGTCAATCTAATATATTTACAGGTGGTCTATCATAGGTCTATGATTCAATATAGGTGGTTTGATATTAACATATGCTAGAAGCCTAGAACCAATATAAACACACACACACACACACACATGAGCTTCTCCAGTAATCTAATATTAATAAATGATCCAATTATGTAAATTAGGTATCATGATCTAATATTTAGTTACTATGACTTATCCAATTGATCTTACATATGTACTGTAATCATATTAATATGTGTACTATGATCTACTACAGGTCATATATAGTGGGGGTTAAGAAAACCCCACTTATAAATTTGGTAACTAATTGAGAGTTGAGAACCACGTTGCCCATGCTAGATTGATACTATTTTGGTCATGCTTGTTAAGGTGGCATTCCGCTCCAGCTGGGACCTTGATGCCTTGACATGCCTGAGTGTCTTAATAAGTTACAGGATACATTACTCTTATGTACGTTTATTTTATCCGACCTCAAAATGATAGGAATTGAGGCTTAGATGATGATGACGATAAATCTATTATATACATAATCAGGATTCCTATAATATGTAAGAGTGGCTCTAGTAAGTACTTTTGGTCTAATACATGTATTAACAATTTGGATTCTATACATTCATCTAAAAAAGATACTGTCATTTATATAGGCACTGTGATCTAAGATGGGTAATCCGGTCTTAGTTACTATTAACTTTTGACATTGACCAAATATGTGTACAGTAATCTAATTAATATATATACTAAGGCGTCCTTTATTTAACTATTCAAAAAGTTATTGTGGCCTTTTACATTCGTTTGGTTAAAGTTATATTATGTAATAATGTGGGAACTATGAATTTTATGTAAGTTTTAGGATAGAAGGTTATCGTTGTTAAGGCATCCAACATGGGTGAGCACAAGTATATGCACCCTAGAAGGGTGAGCCTTTCCCTACGCCATGACAAATTTACCGCCTTGGATCATTTTTTGTGGACCCCAGGGCCTAGTAATGGGTATACGTGTTCTTTTAAAACATTGCAAATGTTTGACTAAAAATATTTTGTCCTTGCTAGGCGCCTAAACATACCATTTTATTGGAGCACAAAATCTAAATATGTATTTCTATTTTTTCTGTCTGCGTCTTCAATTATGTTTCTACTTTTAGGATCTGATTACTTACACAAATAGCAATGTAAAGAATATAGTACTTAAAATAGGACCCCTCTACATATCATAGGAAATAGGAACCTCAAATACTTGTGCGACTCCAATACACTTGTATTTTGCATATAGGATCCAAACATGACTGAAAAGCATTTGGCCGTCTAGGGCTCTACGATATTGGAAGGAGTTTGGTAAGAAAGAGTCTTACCAAACATATATACATATCATAAATAAATATAGTATGATATGTATATAAGAAGGAGATATTCATATTCAAAAAGTATATGTACAAAATAAAGATAACTCTTAAGACGTTTGAATAAGATCAGTTGCCTAAGAACGCCAAGCCATCAAATATCCAGCTTTATGCTTAGCACCTTGTTGCCTTAACACATATCATACCCACACCATTGTTGGCAAGGCGACCAAGCAGTTTAGAGACTTGGGCAGGAGCCTAGACAGCTAGGGCACAGAGGTCTGCTAAGGCGCCTAAGTGCATGGTTGTTTTCTGTTTCTACTTTTTTAATATATAAGATATTATGTATTTGTTTACAATTTTACACAATAATCACAAAAGAGTTTAGAAGCCTAAAAAAATATTAAAAGCACTTCCGCATGTCAAATATGTTATTGAAATGACAAATACAAAAAATCAAAAGAAAACCTATCCAAAAACTCATAGGCACTCGCCTAGGCACCCAATTTTCATTTTAGTTAAGTGGTTATCTAGACAGACCCCTCTTGGGGACCCATATAGCTGCCTAGGCGAGGTCATGGCAGCGCATCAACAATTATGGCGCCCATCTAGAGTGAAGTAGAACCCTAACAATGCATGAAAAGCACTTACACGTCAAATATGATATTGAACTGAAAAACACAAAAAAAATCCAAAAAAGAGTAAATAAATTATCCAAGCGCTTGTAGGCACTCGCCTAGGCACCCAATTTCATTTTAGTTAGGTAATGACCTAGGCAGACTCCTCTTGGGCTGCCTAGCTGCCCGGGTGACATTGCAGTAGTGCCTAAACAATGACGCCGCCCATCTAGCTGCAAAGGAACCTGGGTAGAAGGGGGCCTAGCCCTGTTGTGCCTCGGAAAAGAATACACCTGGAGGAATAAATACCTACAGACTTCTAAAGTGATCATGACATTTTTTTTTGGAAAAGATGGTTTTTTTTAATCTTTCATTTTGCTTTCATGAATGGTGTATAAAGCCTCTTCAAAAGTTGCCGAGCTTCTAATTCGCTCTTACTATTCTAGGGTGTGGACATTAGATGAATTAAGTACCTTGAGTATATGAAGTATATGTTCAATATGTTGTTTATAATCAAAAAGTAATAGTTTTGCCACTAAGCCTTGCCAAAGCGTCTTAAGGCCAAAACCGTTGGAATTCTAGACAACTTAACCACCATTATGTGTATTGTGTTCTAGTGGTTTGATTTTGGTTGGTACATGAACTCAGAGGTCATATCAGATGCAACATGCAAGAGGCCTTTTAATCTTAGTATAGATAATTTACATTGCAATCAAAGGTCTGGCAAGAATGGTCTAGACAACTTAACCACCATGATGTGTATTGTGTTCTAGTGGTTTGATTTTGGTTGGTACATGAACTCAGAGTTCCTATCAGATGCAACATGCAAGAGGCCTTTTAATCTTAGTATAGATAATTTACATTGCAATCAAAGGTCTGGCAAGAATGGTCTAGTCCCTAACATCAGAAGCCAAATTCAAGGCAAAAATCAGGGAAAACTCATAGATTTACATTCAGGAATTAATTATTTATATCAAGAATATTAGAAGTCACCAGTTAAAACAATGGTATTACCTACTTGATGGTTAAGAATGGACACAATTTTTTATATAAGGTTTAGAACTCTCAAAAGGATCATTCATAGCCATAATAGGGCCCAAAGATAGATAAAAAGAGCCAATGACAAATCAGAAAAACACAGTTCACAGAGTGGTTGAATCAAAGGAGCCTTAGCACACACCTTAACAGGTAAATTTTAGTTAGAAATGAACACATTCAAAGTGATTTATTAAATAGCATATATACAGTGACTGATATTGCGCTTCCATTAAGTGACTCTAGATTTGCAAGAAAGCCACAAGGGAAGAGTAACTGACACCTTTTCATACAAGGTCCCATGTAGTTCACCACTAGCAGCAGCAAAATATGCTAAAATATTCATATTTCGGGATTAGTCACAATACTAGAAAATCTAGGGTTCCATACAATGAAAACATATCCATCCGTTAATGCAAAATATCATTTGTATAATCATGTTACCTTAAAATATTGGGAAGAGTACATGGGGATTATAATAACAAATGAGTGATTGTTATAGACCCGATCAGTCACAGAAATGCAGGTATCATATTTTCTTGATTCAGAAAAGAAACCATAGAAAAGCTTAAATTCATCAATTCAAGTGATACCCAAACATTTAGATGAACTTTTATGGAAAAGCATAAACTGCTTGATTGGAGGTATTGGATTCTTCTTTGGTAGAAGTAATTCTTTCTTGCAAAGACCCCATATTTGTACTAAGGGTAGGTTGATAACCCACAGCAGAAGGCAAGCAAACAAGGGACTGGAATATCAAGACTATTATTCGACTGTGTATGCTGCAAACTGTCACCTTCTGGCTTCTTCGTCTCGTATTTTTGCATCAAATTCTTTACTAGGAGGATACTTGGGTAGACTGGATGGATCACAAGCAAGCGGCTTTGTGGAAAAATACTGCAAGCAAATAGCTAGAAATCAACATCCTGGTGGAAAAGCAATAGCTTCTAATATAATTGATGGAGCAAACAAGTATAACAATCACAGAAATCTTGTGTTTTCTTTTAAGCTTTTACAA
Source organism: Alisma plantago-aquatica (assembly GCA_963693085.1). Taxonomy (NCBI): domain Eukaryota; kingdom Viridiplantae; phylum Streptophyta; class Magnoliopsida; order Alismatales; family Alismataceae; genus Alisma; species Alisma plantago-aquatica. Next base: position 644,856,759 of record OY856414.1, on the reverse strand, counting down.
ACCAATGGGAAGGTAATATTGTATTGTTAATTCACCTTGGTTGAATTTCAGTTTGGTATTCAACAATAAAACACAAGTACTCTTTCATCCAGTATTACATAATCTTCAAAAAAATAAAAGACAGAACAGGTATTGCCGTATTGCATACAACTGGAGAGATAGGTATATCAATCTTATTTTAGTTGAAAAGTGTACCTCGTTTTTCAGGGCCAAGGCAGCAGTTCCTCTATCTACAGGATCAATAGAAAGGAGAACATCTATAAGTGCTAAAGCTGATGCAGGGAAGTCTTTGAACGTCTCTGCTACGCATCTTGGATAAGGTTGTTGAGGCTTAAAAATAGTGGCGTGAGGTAATTTTGATTTTCTCCAGTAATTCTCTGACGGAGAACCACATAGCTTAAAGATTTTATGCAACTGCTCTACCTGCAAGACGGAAAGAGAAGCTTATTGTCTGCCTAAAATGTTAGATGGTAAATTTTTGCGACGATAATCACAGCAATACACCATCAAACAATAACTACATCTGAATAGAGTCCAACGTAAACTAAAATGCAGAAGACAAGGAGATTACCATTCTTGTGTTATCACTGGTTTTTAATGCAAATCTGTTCTGATCTTCAAGGATGCAATTATTTCTCAAATGTAATTAAAGTAAACATTTACAGCAAAAATTATATAGCAAGAGCAAAATATAGCTTCCATAATTATCGCTGCCAATTTAGATTGAAAATTCTATAATTTCAGATGGATGGCATAGTGAAAAGAAAAAAAAATTGGGACCGAGAAAGACTGAGATGCCAATTTCCAAAGAAATTGTCTGAGATCAACCCAGCTATTAAGATAAAATTTATGATTGGCAGATCATTTCCTCCCTGTCCCCAACAAGGAAAATGTGAGGGGAATATCACTTTCACAGCATAGCACAATAGTTAAGCTTAAGTTTGAAGATATGAGGTTGGCATGCACTATATACAAAACGGATGTCATAGGATTCAGCAAATATGAGCCAACAACTTCAACCTTTTAACAATGAGTTGAATTGCTAGGCAACTTACCTTAATCTAGGAGGGGGGTTTAACATGATTGGGGCATATTTTTCATGAATTTGGGTTGCATATAGCCTGAAGGGCAGAGTTTATGTTACTATTTGCAGCTTATACATAAACAAATAAGCCAAAATTCTTTAGCAATTCAACGAGCTTTTTTGTCACAGTTTTATCATCTTGACCACTATCACCCAGAACATTTTGCAAGTCAAAACCATCTGGATGTTGAAATCGACTGACGTAACTTGCATGGCAAAATCTTATCATGCCGAACGATAGCATGAGACTGCCTCTTGCTTCGATGCAAGAACAATCCACAAGTCAGAACTATCTGGATGAATAAGGCTGCAACTTGCACAGAAAAAGTCTTCTCATACCAAGTGATAGCAGGAGAGAGTTCATCTTGTGCTTCAACAAGATGAAGTGGTAAGATGAAGCGTATATCAACAATATCTAAGATATTAGGCATAATCCTACAATGGTAACGATTTTCATTATTAAAACTTGAAACTTATTATTTTATATGTTCACCATGAATTACAGTTTGAATGCAATGATTAAAGTAGTTTTTTTTAATACATGAATTGAAATATTTTACAAATTCTACAAAGTTACCAACTGATAGTTAACTAGGCTTAGATTGGTTTGACAAGAGTAGTCCATGATACTTGGGAAAACAAGTTCCATTTTAAGTTTTTCCGTGATGGGTTTCATGTCAGTCAGTAACACGAGTTGAGAGAAAGAGACGAGAAGGGATGTGGGAGGTGGTTTGAGGCATTTGGAGGGATCTTGAGGGTTTGTTGCTCCTGAAGGAGGCGGGATAGGCTAGAGAGCTCCTTGGAGGCTCTACATATGAGGGTGGAAGGTACTACCTGAACGCTAGGTATGCTGTGGTGTCTTTGGAAGTGGATGAGAAATTGAGAATAGACTGGTGGAATTTCAGATGGGAAGGCAGGAGGCCTTGAACTGGAGGATCAGTTTTGCCATACAATAGATGCAGAATCTTTTGTTGGAGAGGGTATATCTTCCATCACTTAAATAGAGAAGCTAACAGGATGCTTGTCAGCTTAGCTGAGTATGGGCTGTTTTGGCCAAGCAATATGAGTTCTCGTGACTGGCTGAGATGCCTCTGCCAGTTTGGGGTGTATATCAGGTGGGCTTGAACGGCCTTGCTTACCTAAGGCAAGACATTGCGTCTGAGTAAAGTCACTAATAATATATGGTCTGACACGTGTAGACAAGCTGACCTGATACAGTGATACGTCAGAGTTTGGTTCTTGTTTTGTGGACCAAATTATGTTGAGCTAATGTGTTTTCCCATTGGGCTGTGGGATGTATACATTTCCATAGCGTTCCATCAAGAGAAATGGGGAGGAGGGGGCACAACCTAGCATCAAGGTGACACACTGTAAGCCAGGAGCAAAGTATACTCTTTAATTACTAATTGTTTATGTGTTTTTTCAGTTCATTCCCCTTTACTATGGTTCCTCTTTAGCTTTTGGTGGTTTACTATGCTTCTCCTTACTGCTGGTGAATTTTTTAAGTACTGGTTGACATTCCCTGCTAATACATTTCCAATTTAGTTTTCATTAATTTTCATATATAATAACAAAGATGTACACGTGTGAAACCTAGCATATAATGATTAATTTAATGCATGCATAATGCCATTGCAACGCTCCACAACTTCATCATTGTCATTTGAAGCCTCGACCGCGGATGATTATGATTATGTTTCATAATGTTGCAATGGAGTTGTGTGTGCATTATACTTGTTAAGGCGTAAGGCAGCAAGGCTGGGCACCTTGACAGGCCAGATAAAAATAATAAATTTCAGTAAACTTACCTAGGTATATACATATGTGATATGTATTGCGATTTCCGCTAATAGCACCCCCCCCGGGTTCCATTGTCACAAATTCCATATTCGGGTAGTTCGGTTGAGTTGAAAATTTCAGAATTCGGCAATTATGCGGGAATTTCGGGTAAAAAAAGTTAACGTCGGCAAAATACGGTCAACGCTTCAGAAAAAAATCGGATATATATATATATATATATATATATATATATATATATATATATATATATATATATATATATATATATGTATGTATGTATGTATATTGCATGCAGATATATGTATATATATGTTTTGCACATATATATGTACATATATATTGTATACATATATCTCAAACTTGTCCAGACATATCCATATACATATATTACATACACACATATATGTGTTTTACGTACACACAAACACAAACACGTATGTGCACTCAAACTAAGTGGAGTCGTAATTAGTATAGTATGGGAAAAGAATGTATAAAATGGAAAAAAACATAAATAATACGGGAATAAAACGTAACATTCGGGAATTGAGATTTATTCGCCCATTTCATACGTCTAGGGAAAATTTCGCATTTTAAATGTGATCTATATTCTATACTACTATAAAAAGAGTGAATCTTTCTATCTAACTACATGTGTGGCATTTTTACCCACTCACGAAACTTCCCAACCAATCAAATCACAACAAATTTAAAATAGTCCATCCTCCTTGACTCTCTCTCTCTCTTCTCACAATTGTTCTCAGTTTTTTGCTCTTTCAATCTTTGACCAAGTCGAAACAAGTGAAGTCTGGTATTCCGCCACTCCATTTTCCCCGTTCAAAAAGTTTAGTTATTTACATTCATTTGTCGAACCACGGATACCAATCTGTGTGGCACATTAGAGAGCATCCTGACCGTATAAACTTATCGTCTATCGTCAATCAAAATTATCTGAACCGTATAAAATTGTCTTATAAAATTATGAGAACTAAGAATGGGAGATTGCAGAATTAAGTATTTCTATATTCAGTATCTTTTGCTGATATCCAGCTAACTACCTTGCACGATGTGCGTACCCTTCTTCCCACTTTCGAGTAACCGCACAAGGTGCTCAACATCTTTTGTACTCACGACTTCAAAACTGCCACCAATCACTCACTCCATGAAACAGAAAAATGATAGAGAAGAATGTGGCGGGAGTCATCCACACCATCTCACAAGCTTGTTGCAGAAGCTTGGCGCCATTATGTCTGGTGCAGGTGACAATGTTTAGTTGTATAGAAATGTGTAGACATTATTTATATATGATCTGCTTGTCTGCGTGATGTATCTCTCTTCCCTTCGCCACTATTGCTGATCAAATTGATTTAGTTAGCATTTGTCTTCTCAAGGTACTTGGGCAAACTGTGAGTCTAAAGATAGGTTGACGCTTTGCAAGCCTGGGAGCTACGCCGGCTTCCGCCGCAGCTCTAACCACACCCTCCACCTAGATCGACTTCTATACCATTCTCCAAAATGGAGATAACAACAGCAAAAAGAGCAATCAACATCATAACTCCAAAGTGACTCCATGATCAGCCAGTTCACCCTTAGTTTCCAGCTCGGCAACAAACACTGCAGGCATCCACCCCAATTGTCGTCAGTCGCCTCTTCCGTGTCCCCGGTCTCCATCGCCAGGTTTAAACTGGAGTTATTCTGATGCAATAAACCATGAAATAAAGCAGGATCGTATATCATATGTATTACCCTTCACTGGCATATAAAGCTCTCCATCAAGGCATTCTGCAAGTAAGCCCAGCCACAAGCTGCTTTTGAAAGCCTATCCAATTCCATCACATATGATGGCCTCGAAATGTTTCACAGAATGTGCCTTTTTTCATGTTAAGTTACAATCTCTGTCCACTGCCAAATCCGTTACCACTTTTATGCTCCATACTAATGACAATATGAATCGAAAAGCAGATGTAGTGGGGATTCCCCAATTCAGAGACGCAAAGGCATGCTGGCTGTAACAGACTGTCAGATAGCATATGCCAGTCTTCTCTTTCTGGTTAGAATGCATCTTTCTTACTTTTATCTTAATTCTACTGAACTTATTGATAATATTTATATATTTTAATATGCGTACATTTGAAAGCAACGTACTTTCTTAAAATAATAATCAAATTTTACAGTGATTCCCAACAACGCTGAAATATCTAAAAAAAGAAAAGGCTGACCTTGTAGGAACTTCTCTTTGCTTCATGACGTACATTGACGCATAGTTCACAAGTAATATTGACTACAACCCTAACTTTGTCATGCAAATAATATTCAAACTCCATTACCGAAACATCATTCTGTTAGTTAGTTAAGTACTTGTAGTATTAATATATGACGATTTGCGTCTAAAGTTTCCAGCTTGGCCTTAGGAAGTCATGGCTCCTTTAGAATGGAAGCCCCTCTCATCTACACATATATAAGCAACACAACACAATTTAAGAACGAGCACAACAGCCCATATTGCATATCTACAGTAGCCCACAACATGAATAATGTCGTTTTCGTTCTTTTGAAATCTCCTTAAAACATCTTAGACCACAATTAACGTGTATATATTCTCCATCTAACCATTGATTATCTTCTTCGTATCAATGCCAAGCTCCCATTTCCTACATCATTTATATATTTATCATCCTTTCGGTTTTAGTCTCCCCTTTCGGTGGGACAACAGAAATATACCATGTGGTCATCGCAGCAATGACCCCAAATGGTTAGTTGACCGATATGCAATCAAAGAAGTGCATCTCTTCTGTAAAGAAGACGCTCAACAACAATAATGCAGTCTGTCATACGGAATGCCAGGCAATAAGAAACCGACCATAACTCACTAACCGTCTAGCACATATTCTTGTTGTTATTTTTAGTGACATTATTTGTTTCTTCCACCTTGATTCATCTAATCCAGTTCATATGACGATGGGAGTGTTCTGTTAATGGGGGGAGATTTTTTATTTGAGCAATATAGATGAAGATTTCTGGTGTTCAAGGAGATGAACCTTGTCTGTGGCGACAACATGTCTTGTAGATGGTGATGGGATCAGAGCTAGATGGAAACACTATTAAAGGGGGAATAGGGTGTCATCCACATCAAGATCAAGAAAAAGGCAGAAGACTGCATGCAAGGCACAATGTTCATAAAAGGAAAGGGAGTGTGTTGGTATAAAAGATGCTGGCATCACCTACTGATGTTGAATATGTACACTTCTACTTGCCACAAGTGACAAACCTTGTGTAGTTCCACATTTTGTTGTTGTAAGGATGTGTAGAGATGTATACATTTTTGTAACACAAACTATTTATGTAATTGTTCGATGCTTAATCATCATAGTGAAATTGTTTTTGAAAAAGGTGCAAATGTGAAAGTTCTATCTATGCTTAATTATAATTATGAAATCATTTTTGTATAAGGTGCATATCTGAAACTTTCATATTATGATAAATCCTTCTATAATAACATGTATAGATGTAACTTTCTTCAAATTATAGGATAATGTTGTCTAAGGCAATCCTTCTGGCCTCATGTCAATAGGAATGGTAAATTCCACGCTCTTTTGTCAGTGTAGTCAATTTTCCCTTAAACATATCATTGTAGTAATTGTAGTACCTGCCATCACACCATCAAAAATTGTTTCATAGGAAAGATAGGCACTCATCATCTTCTTTCCTATTGTAAATAGCATACATGTTGTCAATAAGATATCATATATATGAAGAGTATGTTCATTAACCTTTATAAATATCCACCATGTCGTGAAGAATAAAAAATTAAATAGGTTTAATGATACCTATGCAAGTACCAAGTATAATACAGTCTATGCCACATCTATATATAATTAAATTTTTAATAAATACTCCATTCTTTTCATGTCTCCAAATTTTATCAAGGCATTACCACTAATATCTTATATACTTATTTGATTTTTAAATACTTATCATGATGCTTCTCCTTTATGATTGATTGATTGATTGATTTATCAACTTTAGTGATTATAATTCAGATTCCAAATAAGAGGCCAATTTTTCCCATGGATAATACCACATACAAAACTTTATATTTAGCACAATATTATTGAAAATCTTTAAATTATTAAAAAAAATTGCAAATTTACAAGTTTTCAAAAAATTTCTCACCATTCGTAATATCATGTTATTTTATTATGTCATTAGAAAGGCATGATTGGATCTCATTTTCCATTTCCCGTAATCACGAAACCAAATATATCTCAATATCTACTATATATTCAAACATTTTGAACTACAATATTGTGTCAATTAGAAAGGCATGATTGGATATCAATGTTCAATTTTCCGTGATCACGAAACCAAATATATATATCAATTATCTACTATATATTCAAACATTTTGAACTACAATATTGTGTCAAAATATTTTAACAACTTCAAGGCTATATCAGCTTACCTAATGAAATAAACTTCATGTCACTATATGTATGCTTTCTGATATCGTACATTATAGAATGTATTTACTGACACTTTAATACAACCTAAAATAAGATAATAATGATAATAATAATAATAATAAATACAGAAGATAAAATATCAAGGTGTAGTAAATCTTGAACCTGAAAAATTGCTTCTCTAAAATTCTCCATGTACTTTTTTGTGCTATATGTTGTCATAGACAGTATAACACTTTATATGTCTTTTATAATATGCAAAAAAGAGAAAAATATATCATTTGAATTTGCATATACAAAAATATATAATAATTTATTTTGCATTTCAAACTTTTATCCACCCATAGGCGGCACGTGCATGTTGCACGTGCACGATTTACTAGTAATGTGCAAAAAAAGAGAAAAATATATCATTTGAATTTTGCATATACAAAAATATATAATACTTTATTTTGCATTTCAAACTTTTATCCACCCATAGGCGGCACGTGCATGTTGCACGTGCACGATTTACTAATAATATGCAAAAAAGAGAAAAATATATCATTTGAATTTTGCATATACAAAAATATATAATAATTTATTTTGCATTTCAAATTTTTATCCACCCATAGGCGGCACGTGCATGTTGCACGTGCACGGTTTACTAATTTTTTACAAAAAATTGAAGTATATTGTGACTATGCCCTCGTCTACGTCTACATATATCTTATAGTTATACATGTAGCTTATACATATATTTATGGTTAATCCCTTCAAATACATATAAATGATTATGTTACACAATGTTGCAGTGGAGTTGTGTATGCATCATACTTGTTAGTTGTTAAGGTGTAAGGCACCAAGGGTTGGGCACCTTGGGAAGATAAAAATAATAAATTTCAGTAAACTTATCTAGGTATATACGTATGTAATATGTATTATGATTTCCGCTAATAGTCCCCACCCAGTCCACATATATCGTGTAGTTATACATGTAGCTAATACATATATTTATGGTTAATCCCTTCAAACACATTTAAATGATGGCATAAAAATGTAACCTTTTTACACGTCTTATCAATTTATTATTAATTTTTGTGCCAAACTTAGGAATAGAACAACCTCTTAAACAATGTAAGAGATAGAGAATCAAGATATATTTTGAGACTTAACCCCATAGCATATATTTTATAGTTATGTCTGCAGATAGAAAAATGTATTTATGATTGTTCCCCTCATACCCATATTTAATGGCATATAATAATAACAAAATTTACATTTCTAAAAATTGCAAATAAGTATTAATGCCAATGATAAGTCGAAAACTACTTTGAACAATGTAAAAGAGATAGAATCTATTATTCAGATTGAATGTCATAGCTCCAAATCATCGAAAGTAAATATTATCCTTCACATTATAATTCCTAAAATAGATGTTAAATAAAGGTGTGAAACATGACGCAATTATAAATGCACATTCAGGGTATTAAATCCCAAATAAAGATGAAATTTAACACACCACAATGAAAAGCATATTGTATATAAACAATAATACAATAAATAAAACAATATGACCTATTAACATGCCCTAAGACCCAAAAAACAAGTCCAGGGGCAAACAAGGTGAGAGGTGCACACTCCCTTGGGGTGCCTTGCCACCTCGACAATCGCTTAGGGATAGTTTGGTAGGGTGTAGTCGGGCTACAAATTGTGATTTTGCGGTGAAGAAATACAGTGCAAATTCACATTTTGTCATCCGACTACACCCAACCAAGCAGGCGCTTAGGTGTACGCCTCAACAAGTATGTAAGTGTTAGATAAACCTTAATATCAACATTTTGTAACTTATTATATCAAAAATGATAAATCCTACTAGTGTTGAGTTGGAAGGAGATGAACATACACACATATGAGATATGCATACATAATTTCATTTGGAGATCTTTTCATGTTCGGCATCATGCATAGTCAAGTATTTTTTTTAAATTACCAGTATATTTGCAAATATTGCCATGTCCCATATTGGTATCTAGAAATATGCCCTTTCTTCTGAGATTCAAACAAAGAGAAGGATGGTAGGAACTGGCTAGAATTATCACATGCTTATGTTACCTCCATGCTTATTCTATGTAATCTTCTAAACGTTCTTCAATGACATGTACTGTTAAGCTCCTTGATGGTGAACTGTTGTGAATGATTAAGTATAAACCAAGGATGAAGGTGTATGTGCTCTATGCTATTTTGACGATTCAGAAGCAGAAATCTAAAGAATTTTTTTCAATGCAAATCTAAACATTCACGTTTGTAACAATTTTGACACCCAAATGAAGGAAATAAATCACAAAAATTTTACCAAATCGATCTATAGCCCGAAATATACTTATGCATTAATACTATCACATACTAGATATCTGGGGGTTTGTTCTTACATTTGTGAGTGAGGGAAACGAAACAATTTCTGTGGGATTTTGGCGGTAGTTTTGATGCTGAAACAAACACAACATACAGACATAAATACATTCGTTTGAGCAACAGTTTCAAATATTAGCTACAGAGGGGCAATATTCGATGCGAAGTGAAGTCTTGTGAGAGAAAGAACGAGTGAATTTATTAAGGATTGAAAAATCTTACTATATTAGAGACTAAACTTTCAAGGTAACCATCAAATAATCTTGAATGTTTCGAGATTGCAACTTGAAGTGTGTACTAATTTCAATACAAGACTTCTTTTTGGAGGGGAAGTGATACTCACTTGTAAATTTACAATAAATTTGTAGAACATTTCTAGATCTAGGATAGTTATATCTAGGGTTGTAGGCCCATTTACCCTTTACCAACCCTGTAGGGTAAAGAAAAAGGATTCTCTTACCCGGTACCTTAGTGGGTACGGGTAAACATTACCCACGTCCGCTACGTACCAGTATTTACATATAATATATTAATTACATATTTTTTGTGGTCCTAAATTTAATATTATGTGTATAAATGAAGTTTTTGTTACTAGAAATTGGTTTCATGAACAGGGGTTATTTTACTTGTGTCAACAATAGCATCAGCGGCATTGTAGATATAATCAGTTTTCCCCACTTCACAAGTATGTACGCAAATAATTGTTGCAGAAAAAGATAAAAGGTATACCTCTGTTCTGCCTGGCATGATAGGTTTCCCTGCATAAAGTTCTGCAAGGATGCAACCAGTACTCCAAAGATCCACAGCTACCCCATAATTGGTTGCACCAAGTAGAAGTTCAGGGGGGCGATACCACAAAGTGACAACGCGACTTGTCAAAGGGTAAGACTGATCAGGGTCAAACATGCTTGCCAAGCCAAAATCTGCAATTTTGAGGATGCCATTATTGTCGATTAAAAGATTTGAACCCTTGATGTCCCTGTGAAGTATATTTCGACTGTGACAGTGATCAAGCCCCTGAAGCAATTGTTGCATGTAACATTTAACCTATATGAAATATGAAGAATAAATAAACATCAACAGAGAGTATCTTAAACCAAAAGGCAATACTGAGATGACAAAAAATAATTCAAAAAAGTGGACTTTCCTTCCAAAGTGTCTAATGCTTTTACATAAAAATCCTACCAGACTTCATTCCAGCCATTATGCAGCCTTTAAAGTCAT